>SADC01000318.1:131435-644938 GCA_004194705.1 Ditylenchus dipsaci | reverse complement strand
CCGTAAAAGTATAAAGTATAAACAAACGGTAGCTCAGGACCTGCATAGCCATGGACGCTAAAAGATTATTCCCTGATGAGAACAAAATACCTGAAGACGTATCATACCTGAAAATTAGAAACATGAACTCCAAAAGATCATTATGGTAAATAATATGTGACTTATAATCACTTTCGCTAGGCAGCCTCTTACATGAAGTTGACGTGCTCCGACAGTTATGTACAAGGGCCTAGCCATACTGTCTTGAAATGGAGCACGAAGGCACATAGAAAGATAATACAATACGCGAAATACACTACGCAAGTATGTGCACGGCAGTACTTTTACAGACTCTAGTAAAAATTGTCGTCATAAAACCGTGATGGATTATGCAAATAACGGCTCGGAAGGACTGGCCCGTGCACTTGCCTAACACTACGACCACATACAATGCCAAAGTCTGTAGCTTCCACGTAGACAAAAATAATCGTATGTGGCTAATTCATGGATTTTAGGCTACATTCACTGATTATTTGTAAGGATGTGCAGTCGCAGTGAGATTAAAAATAGGTTACCTGACCAGAGAATCGAGAAAAAATCAAAGACTACCATCTAGCGCGCTGTCCAACTAATTCTTAGCCTTTGAGGTATTGTTCAGTCCAAATGTGTACCATATGAGTCCTCCAACTAGCACTGGCTCTGATAGAAGTTGTGAAGCGCACGTCACTGAGGTCAAAAATTCGATAGCAGCTTCCCTTCTATAATAAACCAGCGTAAAAATTATGGAAAAAATTTTAATTGGCAACTAACCACATTTTTACAAAAAAAAAGCTTAATCCCGTGACCGACTCAAGAAAGAAAAGTAGCGCCGCAGAGAAAGCCCGATCAGATCTCGTACAATCCGCCTGAGCGCCCTTGCAATCAACCTGAACAGGAGAAACAAAAGAAAAGAAAAAGACGGCAAATAATGGATAAAAACTTATCTAATGAGGTTCGAGGCAAAAACTTGGCTTCTTCTTTAATAATCTGAAGCAAAAAAGACATAAAATAAGATATAGCCACTATAATTCAACTAGCTATACACAAAAACCAAGTGGGCGACCACAAAGTAACTTCGGCTCAAATCAGTAACCTCTCTTAATCTTATTTGTCTGATATTTCTAAGCGAGACCAATAGACCGGACAATTTTCTACTTGTCCGGACAGTTTTACACCACCCAACTAATTTTTTACTGTCGAAAATCCAAATTTTCATTTTCGACTATTGATAGTAGAAAATATTGAAGAAGCTTCAATTATCAATCGCAAGTCTAATCACGGCTTTTAAAAATGTTGGGAATAGGCCGATACAGTAAACCCTCGATTTAACGGCCCCCCTGGAACCGACCTTAGGGGCCGTTAAATCGAGGGGCCGTTAAATCGGGGGCCGTTAAATCGAGTTTCTCGAACCAAAAGTGTCCAAAAGGCCGTTAAATCTAGGTTTGACTATGAAAAGGTTAAAACTCAACAAAGATTTAATGAAAAAGCTAATTTGCATTGAAAAAAACAATAAAGATAAAGATTTTTGATTACTGACTGCCTTTGCAATTTATCCTTTATTGTAAGATTATTCATGACCCCTTAGTTGAAATTCCCCTTTGTCCCTTGTTGAGTTTATTATGTAAATTAAGTGGTTGTAGTTGATATCACAATCTAACCAAAAATTTGAGACGACTTGAGAACTGCACATTTCCATAAACTTCTTTAGTTATGGCTTCACTGTCACTTAACATCTTAAACCATGAACCATCGACACAAAAGTGCTAATTTATGTTCAAAATGCAGAAAACTATAAAAAAACACTTTGAATTATGGCTAATAATCACATCAAGCACCTGCTATTATGGCTGATTTTTGACCGAAAGTGCTGATTTCAGACGGTTGTCATGACAGCCCTGTCTAAAATAGTAAAAATAAACAAAATAATCAGGCAATAATGACGATAAATCGAGGGCATATTTTCACAGTCGGGACCGGCCTTAGGGGGCCGTTAAATCGAGGGGGCCGTTAAATCGGGTATAGACGTTTACCTACAAATGGGACATTGTCCCATTGGTAGGTAAACGTCCCAGGGAAGTTTACCTAGCAAATGGGACATTTTTCAAATTTGGCGTTATTTTGAATTTTGTTTCATTAATTAAGCAGTTCATGCTATTACTTCGCCAAGTTCATTATTGTCTTGTTAATTTTGTTTGATTTTGACATTTTACGCATTACTTATAAATTACTCTTACTGCATATGTCATTGCTTTTATTTATTCGTTGCTAATGTTTACTTATTATTTATATTTCTAGATGAACACATTTAAGTGGACTAACAAGGTGTCGTCGATAAGCTGCAGGCTAGAAAAGATGCAAGATCTCCCACACAGATGTGCAAAATATCTCAAGAGCAACTACAACAGGGAATAGACAAGAAAACAATCTTTCGTTGTTAAAATTTGATGGTGTTTGTTGAATTTTGCTATTTAATGTTTGTTGTGTTTGAATAAAGTTGAATGTTTACCGTACTTCCTCCAATAAGCGCCCGGGGCGCTTATTTTTCAAACCCCCGAAATTGGGAAATTTCAAATTTGATCTCGAGATTTCGGGTGAAAATCCAAAATCAAAAAAGCGTAATCGGTAGAGCTCGTGGGAGTTAAGAAATGCAATAACAGATTTGCTAAATTTCCTATGATCTCAGATATAGGTCTCAAAGTTGGGGGTGGGCGCTTATTAGAGCATGGGCGCTTATTAGAAGAAATACGGTATAAAATAAAACTTTTATATATAATATAAAATACAAAATAACGCCAAATTTGAAAAATGTCCCATTTGTAGGTAAACGTCTACTCACCGTTAAATCAGGGTATAACTCCTTATTTTTTAGTCAAATCCAACAAAACTGAGCCTAGGGGCCGTTGAATCGAGGAGGCCGTTAAATTGGGGCCGTTAAATCGAGGGTTTACTTACCTGAGGGTGGCGGAAATTCGAATACTTTTGAATTCAGCTCTAGTGAGATAGTATTTTTATTCTTTTCAATAGTGCAAATTAAAGCCTATCATCTAAGCTACAAAATAGTATGAAGAACATGTGTAATAATATGAAAATATTTAAAAAAAATTTACCAAGAAGATCGACAGGACATCTGGATGTCAAGATCGGCATTTCCATGTTGACGTTCTTGATTGGAAGATTGAATATTTTTAAAAAAAATATTCAATGACGACTCCCACAAAATAGAAAATTTCTATTTTGAGTGCTTAGAATAAGTTTTTATACGTGTCATTCGACGCAGAAATTTCAGAGCTTTCTAACTGAGAAAAGAGATCCCCGCTGAGCATAAAAAAAATTAAATAAAAATTGATCTGACAGCTGTGAAAAAATTACATTGAATTTTAATTAATTTTATTATGCCATTTAATACGCAACAAAATAGCAATAAATCAGAAATCTAACAGGTGATTTAAGTATATTTTAAGGACTTATATTTAAGTATATTTCTTTCAAACAGAAAAGGAGGAAATGGCATTCCATGATGAGTTTATCCAAAGTTGACAAAGTATTAAAGTGATTCGTCCAGCAAAGATGAGCTGAGTTAGATAGTGATTTACAACCATCAACTTTCATCCTGTCAAGTCCTTTCCGTAAGCACAGTCATTTGGCAAGAATTCATTTTATTGTTGCTGTCGTTCTTTTTTGCTGAGAAGTTGGTGATTCGAAGGGTACATTTGCCAAGGATATTGTAATTCCGCCCGGGAATGACGCGGAAGATGTGTTGTGTTGAAGAGAGGATGATTATTGAGTGGTTTGTTGTCGTGAGCACTTTATTCCGTGTCCTTGCTCTTGATTGGTGTAATTTCCCCCTTTAAAATACGAACAGTCTGTCTATTTGCATTGAGTGCTCGACATTGCTGTCATGCTTAAGATGGTGTTTTCGGATGGTCTACCTCGGTCTCCTAACGCAATAAGAGTCAAATTTTGGTCAAAAACACTTTTCAATTTTTCAAAAACATGTTTTTCGACACGTTTTAAGTGCTAAACGTTGAAAAAAACATGATTGGAGCCATTTAGGGTCATGCATAATAGTGCATTCTAGCCTTCAATTGCTCCGAGCATGTCAGTTGGTACGAAAAATATGGCGTCCTTAACCCATTTACAGGGATATCCATGAGAAACGCACTTTTGGTGTATACCTCCAACAACTGCGGGTATAGGACAGGCTATTTCGGCAAATATCTCAATGAGTATGATGGAAGCTATATACCGCCAGGATGGGATCAATGGATGGGTCTGGTCAAAAATTCTCGTTTCTATAACTATTCCCTCAACTTCAATGGTGATAGAATCAAACATGGTTTTGACTACGAGAAAGTTGGTGTTTTTCGCCAAATTTTGGCGATGGTAGCGAATACCCCCTTCCTTAAAAATCTGACCCCCCTAAAATCGCTGTAACTACCCTTTGCAACAACAAATTAAGCTCGGGTAGGCCAGCGTACGTAAGTTGTGACTGATGAATGTCTTACGCACTTTTTCCGGAGTCTTGGACATATTTTGAGTATTTTTTAATATGGTTTTACAAGGAAAAATTTGAAGGGGGGGGAGTATTCGCTACTAGGGTTCAAATTTTTAACTGACTCATAAAAAATTGTAAAATTCAGGACTATTTCACCGACCTAATAGCCAATGAGACCCAGCGGTTTATAGAGCAGAGCATACTAATCAGCCTAAAAGCTCTTTTTTGCCGTACTCAGCTTTCCCGCTCCCCATGGACCGGAAGATCCAGCTCCACAGTTTTCTAATATGTTTGAGGATGTGGAAACGCATAGGTCAGAGGTTTTATTACTATTGGACTTGACCTGATTTGTTTGAATGCAGCATGATTTCAGGACAGAGTCGTGGAACTATGCACCAAACCCTGACAAGCAATGGCTTCTTCAACACACAGGTCAGTAGTGAAGTCAGTCCAGAAAAATAATCATTAACCTCAATGCTTATTTCTCTCAGGTTCGACTCTGCTTAGCTGCATGTCTACTTTTCTGACTATTATTTATCTAGTTTTAAGGTTTTTAAAAATATTTTTTTTAAAAAAAAACTTTAAACTTAAAAATTTGAGATTTCACGTCAAAATCTTTATTTTCGATACTCAGAACCCAATAATCACTGGATAAAAAGCCACTTTTTGACCATATGTCCTTTATTTTATAAAAATGTCTTTCAGTTTAAAATTTTAAGTTCCGAGCCCTGTTAGGTAGCCATTTTTTGAGAGTATTTTACACTAGTCTTGTTCAGCTGATCGAGGTGGTTCAATGGAGAATTCTATAAAATAGCCGATACATGATATATAAGCATGATTTAAACAATGCATGTTACCGAGCGTTGTGGCGGACGCTTATCACCCAGCTTTCTTGGGGGGACTGGGGTTGGTTGAGCGAGCGTCCAACCAACAGCCGTGTCGACAAGCGCAATTAGGAGGAGTCCTGGTTGTGCTGGTCGCTGATGGAAACATCCTCAACAATGAGGCAAGCAATGGCTCAGGGCCTAAAGGCAGCAGGCAAAATTGCCCGCATGGTTGAGATGGTTGGATCGCGCTTGCGACAACTCCTTTTTGCATTCAAATTCTTGTTTATTTTTGGCTGCACCCCGAAATTTAAGCGGCATTTTGCTAAGAGGTCGATTTGCTAAGCGGTCGTTTTGCCACGATTTTTTTTTGCTAAACGACAAATTGATAAGAATTTTTTTGTTAAGGCGCCCATTTGCTAAGAATGTGTTTGCTAAAGCATTCTTTTCTTAAATCCCGGGCAGGAGTGCACTTTATGGGGTTGTCCAAAAGTGGGTTTTTTTAGGGAAAGTATTTCATAGGCCCTGAGAACAATAGGAACGGCAAGTTTTATAGCAGAACGTTAGCAAAGTGATTGTTTGTATTCTTCAGCTGTCCTACCATGTTTTCAACTGGGCCTGGCAAAAAGAGACTCTATATGCATTTTTGATCAAGAGTACTTCTCGGAATCATGTCTAAGGTAAGTGAGTGCGCGCATCTCTAACTCTCAAGCCCCCTGCGCCCTTCGGGGCGCAGGGGCTTGGGGCTTGGAGTTGAGATGCGCACACCCACATACTTAGACACAAATCACTCGAAAGTGACTCTGGATGCATGAAAAAGCATGCATACCAGAGTTTATTTATGCGGTAGGCCCCAGTTGACAAAACTGGCAACCAGACATTTTCTAATATTTTTAGAATTTGTCGCGCGACATTTTCTAATATTTTTCGGTAAATTCGGTTGTTTTGTCCCGAATTACCGAAAATATTAGAAAATGTCGCGCGACAAATTCTAAAAATATTAGAAAATGTCTGGTTGCCGACAAAACTATGTTCCAATTCCATTGATTAGTGGCCCTTCGATTAGTGGCCCCTTTTATTCCCCTCCCTATACAGCCCTTATTCCCTTTGAATTCAAAAGGCGCAAATTTAAATTTTTGAAATTTTGACTAAAAACACCATAATACCCCCTGTAAATCGAAAAAAAAAAAAAATCGAAAAATGGCCTTCCCACACATTTTTTTGCCGTTTCTATCGTTCTCAGGCCTATGAAATACTTTCCCCTGAAAAAACCCACTTTCGGGCAACCCCCATAAAGTGCACTTTAGCCAAATCCCGATTTGCTAAGAACTTTTCTGCCTTTTGTACTTTCCCTTTTTCTCAATGTTCTGGTAGGGAGATTAGAGATTTTTCCGACGGTCATTTTTTCCGCCGATTTTTTTTTGTTTTTTTGCTGATTTCAGTGTGGGATCTAGGTAATTGATATTTTCAGATTGTGTCCAAACACCACAAACCATTCTAAACCGCCTCAAGTACCCTAAAACCACCCTAAATACCCAAATCAAACCCAAACCTAAAAAATTAAAATTTCTCAAAAAAAAAAATAATCCATTTTTTCTAACTTAAAATTGTGTGGAGAATTGAGTTTGTTAAGCCCAAAGTTGCGATTTTACACACCCCAACTTCAATACCTGGTGTAGTATCACCTGACCAGGGGATGTCCACCTGGATGGCCTAAAAATAAAAAGTTTATTTAAATAAAAATCCATTTTTCCAACCAAAAAAATTGTGAATAATTGGACTTGTAAAGACCTGAAGTGAGGCTCCACGTACCGAATCCCAAATCTAGGGTTGAGTACCACCTGGACAGGTTGATATCCAGGTAACTCAAGAGCAGGGTATATTCACCCTAATGACATCAAAGGTCAAACGTTAGTCTTTTTATATCTGAAATTACGGTAAAAATAAAATGTGCACCCAGGTGGATTCGAACCAGCATCCTCGGCGGTGGCTATCCAAGTGGTCGTCCACTTGGATCAAAAATTTTTTTTTGCGTTTTCGGTTTCCAAATCAATTTTTCTACACTAATTCGAGCATCATGAAGATGGTTTGACAGTGACATTTTTGAGTTATCGTAAATTCTTGATTTGATAAATCAAGAGTTCACAATAGCTCTAAATTTATTACCACGGTGATATTACCACTGTCAAACCATCTTCAGCATGCTCGAATTAGTGCAGAAAAATTGTTTTGGAAGCCGAAAAGGTAAAAAAAAATTTTGATCCAAGTGGACGACCACTTGGATAGCCACCGCCGAGGATGCTGGTTCGAATCCACCTGGGTGCATACTTTTTTTTTCATAATTTTGAGTGTTACTTGGCGAAGAGGTCCATATACTCATCACCAAGGTTACTGGTTCGAATCCCTCTGGGTGCAATCAGTCCAGAGTAGAAGACCCCGATTAAAATTAAACCATTTTTGGAACATGATTTTGGATTGAATCGTTTGGGTTTTAAGGTCTGTACCCCGAATTAAACCGAACTGAAGAAGTAGGTAGCTTAACAAACAAGATCTTTATCAAAACAAATACTTAGCAAAAAATTCTTAGCAAAACGACCATTTAGCAAATTGGCGCTTAAATTGTGAATTCTTAGCAAAATCGCGCTTAAATTTTTTTTTCTTAGCAAAACGACCGCTTAGCAAATCGCCGCTTTAATTTCGGGGTACAGCCTATTTTTTCTTTTCCACTTCCCACTTTTTTATAAAATACACTTTAGATGATATTTTTCTGGCCACTGACTATTTAAAAATAGCAACTATTTAAAATAGTTAGGAATTACCCATGGCCAAAGGGGTGATATCCAGGGACGTATCCAGGGGTGGGGGGGGGCGGTGGCTAACAAGGCTAAAGCCCCCCCCCCTGAAATTTTCAACTTCGTAAAAACACGGTAAAAGCCGAAAACGCTGCAGGTTATTTGCTACTAGGGTCGAAATTTCAATATTTTTAGCGAACAGACAGAAAAACTCCAACCTGGACACTTGAGAAACGTGTAAAAATAGTTCGGAATTGCCTCATTCCCTGTGGATTTTTGAGAAAAAAATTTATAATCCTAAAAGTTCGATTCCTGCCTGGGTCCAACACTTTTGTTTTCAACAAAGCGTTTCAAAAAAGTGCATTACCCAACTGGGGTTCGAAGGTTTAAAGATATCGCTACATCGAGGTTCGACTCCAAAAAAGTATGTTTTCGAAAATGAACAAGGGGGACGAATTAGCTTGCAGTTTGATGTTTTTGAGCCTGTAAAGTAAATCGACTATTCTCTACAAAATGGCAGTGTCAGAATTTTTGAATCTAATTGCACAGTTCAATATGTTCCCTCGTGTGTTTATTACTCCAGCTTGAGTTTCTCCTGATATTAAGAGCTACAAAATAAAGGTTCTTACCTTTAAAAAATTGTGGAAAAAATGTTTGCAGAAGGAACAGACCAAAGTAAAAATTAAATATTTCACATGTATTTGTCAGCTTATTCACAACATACAAAACAACTTTAATTTTTGAACCTTCAAAAGCAATATTTAGGCAAAATGGAACCTGTTCATGTGGTGTTTACGGATTTGCTTCACCGCCGTCGGCTGCAAACTCTTCAGAGTGTAGACGAGGCTGTTCACAAGGTATGATGAGTGTCCTCTGCTTCTATTTACACAAGCGAAAATCATATTTGCAGACACTATTCCTTCTCCGAACAATCAACGAGCTGCATAACACTTATGTTGTATTTACTAGTGACCACGGCTACCACTTAGGACAATTCGGCTTGGTCAAGGGGAAGAACATGCCTTATGAATTCGACATCAAAGTGCCCTTCTTTATGCGGGGACCCGGGATACCTAGAGGCAAAGTGTGAGTCTTTTTAGCGGTATTTAGTTTTATGATTACAGTCGAGTGCCTATATAAAGGGCCACTGCCGTCTCCTACAACGGTTGTCCCCGCCAATTAATAGGTTCTTACAGTGAGCGGTGTAGGTCGATGTCCGGGGGTAGGTTGAGATCGAGGTCAATGTGTTCTCAGAATGTCAAGTTCAGGTCGAGGTAGAGGTGGCAGTCGAGATGTTTTCACAATGCGATTTCGCCTGTTTTCGTTTTGTTTTTCAAAGAAAAGGTATATTTTTATTATATTTTTTCAGTGGCTATTTTTTTATTTTATTTATTTATATATTTAAGAGGTGGAATAGCCTAGGGGCGTTTGGTGCTTTGTGTGACATTTAGTTCGAGTTCGCGTCTTTCGAATTTTGGCTCGTTTATTGCACGTTCATACTTTTTTTTAATTTAGGCGAATCCTCAGGCGCAGGATATGGCAGCTTAGCTCAGACTGGCCTAAAGGGGCATGCCCACGCTAATAAGAGGTGGTGCCCAGGAATTCAAAAATTTCTCCGTATTATTGAACATATTTACGGTTTTTCCAACTTGATTTCTAACAAAACAAGGCCTAGAATTTAATTTTAGGTGTGGTTTTATTAGAAACTAAGTTGAAAATTCGTACAGAAGTTCAATGATCAGGAAAAATTTTTGAATTCCCGGGCACCACCTCTTATTAGCGTGGGCATGCCCCAAGTGCGTATACTAAACAACAAAATATAAAATTGAAAAAAGGCGCTAATTCAAAAAATTTCACAAAAAACATCCCCGCAAAAGGTAGAATTGGATGGGATAGTTTTTCAAAATAAGAACGTAAAGAAAAATTTGCAAAGAAAAAGAGTGTAAAAAAAGACCCGAAAACCAGAAAAATATTTCAAAAAATACATTTTCCTCGTTGTGAAAACTCCGAGTTTTGACATTTTGACGCCATATTCGTGTTCAGTATAGTCAATATGTTCATAAAACTGCCATTTTAATATAAAAAAATTTACTTTGAACTTAGGAAATCCAGATGATTTTAAAATTAAATTTCACCTGGGAACCCATTTTACAGCGCTACGTGACATTTTGATGCCGCGCCGTTTTGATGCCGCGGACATTTTGATGCCGCCATTTTGATGCCGGCCTTTTGATGCCACATCAAATTGATGATATTCATAAGAATACGATTGTTTACTCTTACCTTCGTTTATTTTCTCAATATCTTTCGATATTTTGGAATCTTCAAGCCTGTTTCCAGCACAAATGCAATAATTCATGAATGAAATATCAAAAATACATGAAAAGTGAATCGAAAATATTCTATTCAAATTAGATTCCTCTCCTGAGCACAGTTTGATAGGTACCTCCCAAAACATGGTCTCATCGGCGTCCTCACACGTCTAATATAACACTACCGGCATACTAATACCTGAATTTAAACACCTGGGTACCACTACTTGGGTAGCTAGACACCACCTTGATATCGCTATCTAAGTAACGCTACCTTGGCACTTCTAACTGAGTGCCGATACCAAGGCAATGCCTTAGTACTATCACCTGAGTACTAGGCTTAATCAACAATTTCTTTTTTTTGCTATTCTGATTTTTTTGCTATTCTGTGACTAGTCCAGAAACAATGTTTGCCACCACCGGAATTTGAACGTGTAACCTGATAGGTGATCAATTTATCGGGGGATTAATCTGCAGAGGATCGATTTAACTAGAGAAGTTTGGAAACTCTTAAATGTGGCCAACGACTGGAAAAACAGTTCTTTTCTCATATAAAATAAAAATTTGGTGCGGCATCAAAACGGCCAGCATCAAAATGGGCGGCATCAAAACGGCCGCGGCATCAAAATGAGCGTGTCCGATTTTACAGAACCGTGTTGCGAGATATAAAAACGGTCTAACCGGCCGAGGGTTATGTCACGGTGCATGTGCGGGTTAAGGTATTTGTCGAGATGTGGGTGTTGGTTGATGTGAGACACATCCACCTACACCCGCTCATTGTGAGAGATCTATAAAAAAAATTCCTCATCATTGAACTTATGCACGAATATTTTAACTTGAAAATTCGATTTTAGTTATAGTTCTGTTAGAAACCAAGTTGAACAATCCGTCAAAAGTTCAATAATTAGGCGAAACTTTTTGAATAGACGGGGGACAATAAAGAACGCGTAGCCATGGCCCTATAATGGCTCTCCTGCGGACCGGTCAAAGGTGCCATTAAATCGGGGGTGCCGTTGTATCGGGGTATTTACCACACTATTTAGCAAATATTATCTTTTTTCTGTATCGAGCAGAGAACAGTCAGCCAGCCGAATTTCTCCCAAGGTGCCGTTATAAAGGGGGTGCCGTTATATCGGCACTCGAATGTATCTTAAAAGAAACAATCTAAATCCCAAACTTTTATAATAATTAATCTTTTGACCAAATTTTTTTTCTCGTAATGTGTCTAAGTGGCGTGAAAAAATATCTAGCTCGACAAACTCCTTATTATTCTACCAGATATATGTTTTCAGAAGTGAGTGTATAGTGGGCAATATTGACATTGCACCAACAATTCTTGCTATGGCTGGTCTTCAACCTGTGAGCCATATGGATGGTCGTTCCATTTTGGACTTACTGAAAATGGACACAATTCTTCAAGGTTTTTTAAACCTATTTTTGGTTAAAATTTGTTTTTTTTCGCGCTAAAATAGTTTTACTGACTTTTGCAACAAAAACTATCGAGCAATTGATTGGAACCATTTCCAGCACTGCTCTACTGTCAGCAAATGCCCTAATTTTGGGTGGGTCTTTGAAAGGAAACTGGCCAAAATGATGCGTAATTACAAGTAAACCGCCCGAACTGTACGATCAAATTCGCGAATTCTTTTAAAGCCATCTTGTAGAGCATAGTCGATTTGTATAGTGTAGCTGGAGTTTTTTTTGGCGGACAGCGACAAAAATTTCGAGTTGTAGGTCAAAGAAAGCCCGAAAACCCCCAAAAACGCCAATTTTGAATATTTCAGTGTTCCAATTCTCGGTGTTTTGTTTGTCTAGTGCCAAATCTGATTATTATAACCTCATGTTACTTTTTGATTTTACGTCTGATAGTAATTTTTTTAGAAATGATTTCAAAATTTTCTGAAAACTCAAATTTTAGTGATGATATGTGCCGTGAAAATTTGAGTTTTCATAAAATTTTGAAATAATTTCTAAAAAACACACCGGTGAGACGGTATGTCCTGAAAGTATATTATTGTGCAGAATTTCACGCTGAACACGATGGTGAAAAAAATTCACAAAGAGTCACTATATGGTGGTCTATTGCCCTTGCAAACTTACCAAGTCACGATTTTCGCCTATGCAACTTCAAAGGGTAATACTTAAATCTAGTACCAAAATACTTATTTCTAGTACCAAAATTTAACATATAAATGCGTAGAAAAACTCTTTGTAAAGTTAGAGATTTTTTCCTTGACACATGAACGTGTAGCCCTGAATCTCAGCCTTCTAACTAGACTTTAATTTCCAGTAAAAGATTTTAAAGATTAAAAGATTTTGGACTCTGTATGAAGTGACTTTTTCGACCAAGTTCCTCTATTCAGACCTTTAAGTCCCCAACTTTTTTAAATCTTTACCGAAGAAAGATAACTTGTTAAATAGCTGAGATTCACAGCTACACGCACGGGGTTTCAAAACTCCAATTTGTGTTCAGTAGAGAATATTTGAAAAATTAGTGATTATCAACTGATTTTTTCCATTGGCTAATTTTGCTCAAGTTTGAGTGTTGTGTAAATTCCTGGGTTCGTGTCATAGTTTATACTAAAAAGCTTTCCTGTTTTTTCGGCTTTCCAATGAGCCATCACTTGCTAACAGAAGATATCAAATTCGGTGGCCACACATATTTTTACGGAAAAAAGATTCAAAAAATTTACCGAGTTAAGTACCACCCTTAATTTTATGGTTTGATTATTCTTTCAGACCGTCAATGTAAATATAGTTGATAATTTTTTGTCGTCGTTCTACTTCTCGAACTTTATTTATCTAGAGAGCAATAAAACCAACTGAAGGTACCCAATTTACCTGTAGGTACTATAATAAACTGAGTTACCTAAGTTAGTTAGACGATACTCAATCCAACTGGAGGCACTAAATTTACTTGAAGGATACTAAACCGCACAGGGATTACCCAGTTCACATGAGAATGCTCAAATTACATTTGGGACAAAAAGGAGGAAACGTATACGAACCCATTTTGGCACCAAAACTTCTAGAGAAACAAAAAATTTAGATCTATACTTTTTCGGCCTATACAATACGTTTTGAGTAAACAGTTGTAAATGACCATGTAAATTAAATTGCAAAAAATATCAGTTCCAAAATAATACCGAAAATTTCCGCGACGGCCCTGGGTGGAAATGGATATCGTTGAATTTTTTTCATATTTCAGCTCTAGCTAATCTGAGAAAGCTACTACCTAAAATTTGTAAGATTTGGTGATTCTGACGCAGAAAAAACATTTTTCACGATTTCAGAATGAACTATTGCTGCATTAAATGCCAAAAAAAACTTTGAGGCTTTTTCCTCCCTTTTTTACTTTGGCATTTAGCTTAATATAATCACTGCAAAAAAGTTATGCCTTGTAGAATGTCAGTGTACTCCAACAAACAAGTGGCGATTTATCTCAACTTTACGTATAAAAAAGTCTATTCTTAAAGGGTGGAACTTTATATACGCATCGCCTTTGTCGAAAGTTCTAGTCCCGCTAGGGGTCTTTTAATTCACTTTTTTAGTAAGTTTTTTGTTTTTTAGGTCCGAAAATCATCGAGCAATTGATTGCAACTATTTCCAGCACTGATATGATGTCAGCAACTGCCTCAATTTTGCTATTTTGAGCAAATGACCACCAAAATTAAAGGAAACCAGCCAAAATGATGCGTACTTAGACTAATATAGCCTGAGCCTTCACCAATTTTTTAATTTGTCAACGAGTTTAGTGACTTCTAAGTCAGTTCCATCAGTCACTAAGTCAGAATTTCGTGGGGAACAAGATAGAAATTTTCACACGCCAAATCCTTTCATAAAATCAAGGTAGTTAGCGGAGGTTTGACCGGGAAGAAATAAGTACTATTGAGGGGTAGGATTTCAGTACTATTTAGGAACTGACATTTTTTGCGATTTCAATTTACATAATTTTATACAACCGTATGCTGAAAATGACGGCAAGAAGCAAGGCTGGACTCTTGGCGGTCATTTCAGTATATTATAAGCCTGGATGTAGTATGACCATCCTGAGGCGAAAATCAAAAACTTGTGGGTATCCAGTTGGATTTTGACCACGCATAGTTTGTTACCTTCCGGATCCTTTTTACCTACTTGACCCATCACTGAAGCAATAACGACCTGCACCATCGTGTTCAGCGTTGAATTCTGCGTCAGAATCAGCAAATCTTATAACCGGCCGTTCTCGTGTTAACTTATTGTCTTAGTGAACTTATAGAAAATTGACGATCGTAAAATTTACGTCGTAAAACTTTGAAATTTACTTCGATATGCAAATCACGTTGGCACGTGGAATAAGTTGCCGGTGTTTTTTTTTGCACACCCCGAAAAGGATATTAAATATTTTGGAAAAAATCGATTAGGAATAAAGTCAGTTGAGAAAAAATTCAAATAAGATTCAATTTTTCTTGGCAGGAATTGTTTTATAAATAACGTTTTAGGATTTAAATGCTTTTAGAAATATTTGTTTTCGGGAATAGCGAAAAGAGAAATATTGGCGCTACTTGGATATACCCCCCCCCCCCAAATCAACTTTTTTCAAAGTGTTTCCAAACACCCTATATCGACCTAAAATAGCCTCGGTGTTCAAAAAAGGCATTATTTTTGAGTTCTGGTCAATAAAAAACTGAGTTTTGGACCACCCAAAATCACCCATTTTGACCATTTTTAATGGGATTTAGGTCTGTATTTGGGTGAAAATGGACCGAAAATGGGCCAATTTAGTGTGAAAAAGAAGATGTTGAACATAGTTTTGTTGACTGGTATGCATGCTTTTTGATGCATCCAGAGTCACTTTCGAGTGATTTGCGTCTAAGGTATGTGGGTGTGCGCATCTCAACCCCAAGCAACCAAGCCCGAAGGGGGCGCAGAGGGCTTGGATGGTTAGAGATGCGCGCACTCACTTACATTAGACATAATTCCGAGCAAGACTCTTAAACAAAAATGCATTTAGAGACTATTTTTGCCCAGCTCCAGTGAACAAAACATGTCAAAACAGGCAAATGGTCGAAACTTCAAAATGTCAAAAACTCAATTTTTTATCGACCAGAACTTAAAAATAATGTCTTTTTTGAACGGGTAAAACGGAATTTTGCCGCTAATTCTCGTAATTTTGGAGCTGATTCTCGTAATTTTGCAGCTAATTTTTGTTTTAATTTTTTTTCTTAAAATTTCTTAATTTTTTGCAAAGGTAATAACGCCATCATGTAGCCCTACGATTCTAGTTTCTAGTGACGTGTCATTTATTGCACCATCTTTGAAAAAAGTAGAGCAAAAAAATGAAAGTATGAACCAAAATATTTTTTTATTTGCTCCATACTTTTACTTTTTTGCTCTACTTTTTGTAAAGACAGTGCAATAAATGACACGTCACTAGAAACTAGAAAAGTAGGGCTACATGATGGTGTTATTACCTTCAAAAAAGTTAAAAAATTTTGATAGAAAAAAGGAAAAACATAAATTTGCTGCAAAATTACGAGAATTAGCTGCAAAATTCCGTTTTACCCTTTTTGAATTTCTGAGGCCATTTTAGGTCGATATAGGGTGTTTGGAAACACTTTGAAAAAAAGTTGATTTGGGGGGGGGGGGGGTTAT
The DNA here is from genome assembly GCA_004194705.1 of Ditylenchus dipsaci. Taxonomy (NCBI): domain Eukaryota; kingdom Metazoa; phylum Nematoda; class Chromadorea; order Rhabditida; family Anguinidae; genus Ditylenchus; species Ditylenchus dipsaci. Next base: position 628,863 of record SADC01000318.1, on the reverse strand, counting down.
ATCCAAGTAGGGTCGAGATATCGATTCGTGACTTTTACTGCCTACTATATGCTTTACGCTTTTCGAGCTGTGAAAACCGTTACTTTCTTTTTAAAAACTCCTAGCATTTTATTTTTATTACTATAATCCAAACTCAGTTATATTAGATGGTCTATGCGCCAACAAAATCAAGTAGTCATCCATTTGGTGCGAAAATTTTTGATGTTTTTCAGGGTTTAAAACAGGGCTGCCATATGTCCTTTTTAAAAAAATTTGTCCTTTTTTGGGACCCCAAATCTTTTTCATTTTTGAAGTCTTAGTCAGAATCTTTTTTTTTCGCTTCAAGATGGCAATAAGCACTACATAAAATGCACTTTTTTCTTCAAAACGTCCTTTTTTGCCGAAATGTCCTTTTTTCAAATTTTGAGATTGCAGCCCTGGTTTAAAACCTGTTTTCTGAACTAATTTGAGCGTTCTTAACATGGTTTGACAGTACTGAAATGGCGTTTTGTGGGGTGATTTTTAGGGTTTCATAAGATTGACTAAATGATACTTGGTGTGCGGTAAATTCGTCTACAGGCCAATACATCCAGAGGTCAGTTTATTACAGCGAGAAGGGATGTGTGTTACTTGAAGGATACTACCTTCCGAGCCTCAAATAGAGGAAGGAAAAAAAAGTAACAATCAATTATTTCCCAAACTGATTTTATTCATTTATTTTTCCCCAGGAGTAATTGTTCCCGAAACAATTCCTGCCAAGACAAATTATTTCTTATTTAAATTTTTTTCTCTAATGACTTTGTTCTCTAATCGATTTTTTCTAAAATATTTAATATCCTTTTCGGGGTGTGCCTTTCTTTTCTAAGGGCGCTATTATTTATGATTAGTTCAGATTCTGATGGTGAGAATAATAATCAAGGAGTGACCAAATTAAAACCATGGAGACAAACTTTGCTTGTAGAACGAGGAAAGATGCCAAAGTTAAGAAGAATCCGTGATCGCATTCTTAAGCAAAAAGACAAGTACAGCAAGGTGTTGAGAATTCACAGAGAGTGTTCTAAACCAAAGTTCCAAGTTCCTTGTCGCCCTAATCAGGTAAGTTATATTGATTTTACTATCGATAACCTCAAAGAAACTTATGTCTATCACAAGTCCGACGTTCAGTTATAGATAAGGGGTAGAAAATTTGCTTCATAAAATTGCGCCAGGCGGAACTGCTGCAAAAAAGCAGCCCAGCCTTAGAAGACATGTGAGCAAGCAATTCAGGTCTTACAGTTTATTACATTTTGAGACATTACAGGCAATACATAATAATTCATTAGATTGTTTTGAGAGAGCATGTTTTTTATTTGGCCTATTGATCAACGGTCTTGCTTGACTTCCTGTTGTTTACCAGCGCAGCGTAGTCGTCGACGAATTTTGAGACCTCGGCATTTGACATGACCTGTAAGAAGATAAGCTGGTAAAAATTGATTTTTAGTGTTTAAGTGACTTAACCTTCTTAGAAGTGATGTAAGCGAGGATGGCACGGTGGACATAGAGATACTGAAGATCTGTTTGGCAAGCCAGATAGCGCTTCGATCTTATTTCCTTCAGAACGTTGTAGATGCTCACTTCTCGACCAGCCAGAAGCATGCGCAAAGAAGCTTCAATGGCGACGACAGTTCCAGTGCGACCAACACCCAAAATTTGGCAATTTACCGGAGATTAATTAAGATAGTCGAAAAAGTATTGCCAGCTGAACAATGAACAACCAGCGGAGAGAAATTCTGGGTACGCACGATTGCTCGAATAGCTCCAACAGCACTGATAGGAACGCTCTTATCCGGCCAACCAGTCCATTGCACGTGCACGACGATGTGTTCCTTGAGTGTACCATCTGATCCTTTGCCTGCAAAAAAAGTATTTAAAAGGAATAGAAAAGTCTACGATTAGGAGGGACTTACCATAGACGCATAACTTAGTGACTTGGACCTCGCCCTGCAGAGACACTTCCAGATTCTTGATCATGAGATTTGCGACGTTTATCTGCAACGCATAGAAGATAAGTTAATCGCGATGATAAAGCTACCGTTTCTTGAGTCTTCTCCGGCCAGTACTGCTCACACTTCTTCTTGCCTGTTTCCATCACTGAGCACAGCATGAGAATCGATGAGCAATTTTCTTGCCAGATCTGAAAATAACAAAGATCGGAAAAATAGCCGAAAGAAATTTTAACTGATACCATTCTCCAGAAGTCAACTAACGTGTTTTCCATCGGCCCTTGAGTGCATATTATCTTTCTTGGCATGTCCGGAAGATCGGATACCCAGTTAGCGTGAATATAGTCGTTGCTCCAATGACCTGATCATCCGGTGGCCAGTTAAGCATCACTCGATTTGCTTCCATGCAGTAGATGTCTGAAAGGAAGAGAGAGAGGTTATAAATGGTAAGACCTAAGGTAGAAGAAGAAACATACCCTTATAGCGATTCTTGTTTACATTCTTGTCAAAACTTGCACGATTCGGAGGCTCTGGCTTAGGACTGACTGCTTTCAGCTCAGCGAATTCTTTGAGAAGACCATCGATTCCCTTGCACGGCGTGTCAAACTGGTCAAAAACACGAATTACCTCTTTTCGTTGCGAGACAAAAAATTTTTCGAAATTTTTTGTCTGGCTTGCATTTTTTGCTATTTTTTTTGAGTTTTTTTAAAACTAAAGTACAAGTAAAAGAATTTATTCTTCCACGGCGTGTCAAACTGGTCAAAAACACGAATTCCAGTTTTCCTCTCAGGACTAAAAAATTCAAAAATTTTTCGATCCATTTTTTGCCGATATTTTAGTGCTAGCAGATGAATGCATTGATCGCTGTTTCTTGTGCATCATTTTGCGTCAAGTTTGGACTTAAAAGAAAGCGGAAAGCATGCTCTACAAAACTATAGACAACAATTCCAAATAATTAAAAATTTCCATCCATAATTAAGCCGTTTAAAAATGCGTGAAATTTGCTCAAATTTTGGTGTTTTTGTTTTGGCTCTAATTCTGTCCAAAAGTCGAATTTTGGCAAACCATCCGTAATTATTAAAGCTCCGGTCTCGGCTATCCAATGCACTTTGAATTTTTGAAAAAAGTTGAAAACTCGCGATTTCCCAGCGCGCCGAATTTTGGTCGCAATTTTTTCCTCGAAATTTAATGGACTTTTAAAACGTGTGACTAGATCAAATTTTTAAAACATGTTCAGCTCAGTAAATACTCAAACGAAAGCGGAGAGTCTAAGGCTTTTTTTCAATACTTAACATCAACCATATTTGTTAAGAATAATGGGCCGCCACACGTTTTAAAAGTCCATTAAATTTCGAGGAAAAAATTGCGACCAAAATTCGGCGCGCTGGGAAATCGCGAGTTTTCAACTTTTTTCAAAAATTCAAAGTGCATTGGATAGCCGAGACCCGGAGCTTTAATAATTACGGATGGTTTGCCAAAATTCGACTTTTGGACAGAATTAGAGCCAAAACAAAAACACCAAAATTTGAGCAAATTTCACGCATTTTTAAACGGCTTAATTATGGATGGAAATTTTTAATTATTTGGAATTGTTGTCTATAGTTTTGTAGAGCATGCTTTCCGCTTTCTTTTAAGTCCAAACTTGACGCAAAATGATGCACAAGAAACAGCGATCAATGCATTCATCTGCTAGCACTAAAATATCGGCAAAAAATGGATCGAAAAAATTTTTGAATTTTTTAGTCCTGAGAGGAAAACTGGAATTCGTGTTTTTGACCAGTTTGACACGCCGTGCTTGCAGACTGTGACCACGGCAAATCTTTTCATGACGATCTGCGCAGCTGTTGATGGAATGGCAGTGACGAGTACGGAGGAAGACGTTTCTCTTGTCACAGGCTCATCTGAAGCACCACCGACCCTCTCTTTGCTTTTCTTAGCCAACTTATCAATCTTGCGTTTCGAATCTTTGACCATCTGAACCTTTTTTTGAAAATAACTCATTCATAGCGGTGAAACTTACCTTCAGCATGCAGATTTGCTTGATTGAACACAGAGGCTGAAATTTAAAGTTTTTATACGGTTCTAGTGGACTATCTGTTGCCTTTTTTGCCTTGGTCCCCCCTGTTGATTTTTAACAAATTTAAGCACTTTTTGTCTTGGTCCCCCTGCTGATTTTAACAAAATTGAGATTAACATTTTTTGTACCGAAATTTTCTGCATGCCCCAATGCGATGCGCTCGTTTAATTTTCAAAACATTAATCAGAGGATTTTTAGTCAAACGCTTTTATTCTTACAATATACAATTCACATAGAAAGAAAATATTCTGAACTCAAGCCAAACGCGGAATAGTGATTTTCAAAATATGATAAAATGACATAATTTAGAATTTTACTGTTCTCTTGCAAAAATTTTATTCTATGACAAACATAAATTTAACAGAAAAATTTTTTTGACAGTGAAGCGTTAGCTGGTGGCGGCGGTGGCGGCGATGGCAGCGCCGGCGGCGAAATAAAAAGTGCCGCCGGCGGTGGCGGTCGTGGCAAAGCGGCGGCGGTGGTGTTGGCGACGCCGCCGGCGGTGGCGGTGGTGTTGGCGACGCCGCCGGCGGTGGCGGCGGTGGTTTGTCAGAGGCGTCCAAGTATGGTAACAACCGGTATTTGACGTGTTAAGAAAATACTTGTGCAAAATTCTTCAAAACATGGTACAAAAAAGACCAACGGTATTATTAAAAAAGATCTTTAAACACGTGTCACAGCAAATTAATGAAGTAAAATGCAAGAACAAGTAAAGGAAATTTAAATTTTCGTGACAAAACAAAAAAGAACTTGAAACAAATCTTAAAGTCATCATGAAATCAACAGGGGACCAAGACAAAAAGTGCTTAAATTTGTTAAAAATCAACAGGGGACCAAGGCAAAAAGGCAACAGATAGTCCACTAGAACCACAATTTATACGTCTGGAACACTAAATTGCCGTAAATCTGGCTAAGACAAATAAATAAAAGCCTAATGAGATTCTGTAATATTTTGTGGGAAATCTCTGATGGTGCGTCCACAAGAATGTAGGAAGCTGAGGTGTGAGTCATACAAATTGTGTGACACAATGCATTATTCATTTTTCCAGAGGCAGAATATTTTTGGCAATAAGCCAGAGGCGAAAAGTTTTCAGGTCACAGCCAAGGCAGGAAGTCATATGTCGAAGTCGGAAATTGGAGGCCGGTGTTCCCATGCTCATTTTTATTAAGTTGTTTTTTTAGCAAAGAAAACCCCCAAAAATAAATAAAATCGTTTTTGATCTTAAAAAAAAAATGGAACTCGCAGCTCTACGGTACCTAAAAGACTCCGACATCCAGCATGTATTGTGGCCATTAGCCACCCCATGACATTCTCTACTGATGCCGAAGTCTCTGAGGTCCCGCAGCTTAGCGAGTTTTTGACTTTTTTGTCGTATCAGCTGATTTTATCTTTTCTTAGGATCCTTCCCCCTCCCCAAAATAACTTTCTAAAAGTTCTACCGCAAAAATAAAAGATTAAAGTCGGACTTCCGATTTTAGCATCCAATTGTGGTTCAGCTTGAAAAATTTACTGGAAAATATTGTAGCGATTCTTTCTCTATTGTTAGGGAAATACGTCAATCTATTTTCTCCACATTTTTAGCACTGGAAATGCGTTCATAACGAGTTGGGCCAATGGCGAATACACAAGTGTCGTCTCAACCAAACACCCGTTTTGTGTGATTGCAACAAGAAGAGGCGCAGGTCTCGGTCTGTAGAACCATTTAAGAAGGGTAGGAAGCAGAGGTAAATCTTTATGTAAACTAATTCGCATTTTATAGATGATGATGACCATCCAGTGAATGAGCAGCCAGAATTTGATCCACACACTTTGGATGTCTGGGAAGACGAATTTCTACGTGAAGTTCAACAGGTTAGCTGGTTGAAGTGACAGTTATTAGTAAATGAAAACCCCAAAATTTTGCAGCAAGAACTAGTGGAGAGTGGTCAGTGGTTCCAAGGTGTCTTTGATTTCCAGTCTGACGAAGATCAAACTTTGGAAGGCTCAGTTCGGTCCAGAAGGCACTTAAATGGTTCACAAGGGTCAGAGAGTGAGTTACATAGGCGCAGGACAAGACTAGACACTAAGATTAGAACTTTGAGAAAAAAGTTGACTGCTTATAAGGTTGGAAAATTATGCAAAGATATTTCCGAAAATGCTTTTCAGGACATTAGAAAAGCTTTGCGACTGAATAGACACAATGACTCCAATGCCACAACAGAAAATCCATGTAAATGTGATGTAAATCATGCTAGGAGGAGAGGCAAACACCCGCTAACTGTGTGGTGTGAATAGGACGTTTCTTTGTATAAAGGACACTGAAACTTTTAAAGATTTGGCGTTCCAAACAAAGGAAAAACCTTAAAATAAAGGAAGTTTGGGAGCCCGATACTTATCCTTTATCGCGACTCCCTTTTAATTGTTGTAATGTGGGTTACGGTGTTATAGTACAACACATGCGCAACGCGTATTACACAAAGATACGTTATGATGGGGACAACAAGGAAAAAGTTAGTTTCGGGTAACGGTATATTTAAATCTATTAAAAATATTAAAAAACCTAAACCAACTCAAGAAGGATTACAAAGGGGTCGCGATAAAGGATAAGAACCCGGAGCCCTGCTTTACATGCAATTTTGATCATGAGTCTTGCTCTGAATCCTGTCTAGGGTTCTCTAACTCTCAGGACATTTGGGTAAAAAAGGACATTCAGACCATTTTTGAAGAAAAAGGGTCATTTTATCCAGTGCTTATTGCTATTTTGGAGCGAAAAAAAAATATTTTGACTAAAAACTTCGAAAATAAAAAAGATTGTGGGTCCAAAAAAGGACAAATCTTTTAAAAAAGGACATATACTAGCCCTGGTTTATTTCCAGTATTGTGGTGTAGTTTAGCAATTGTTCTGCGTAAAAAGGGTCAAAAAGAAAAAGAAAATTAACTGAGGTTCGAAAAACTTCTATTTTTAAGTCAAAATACTCGGTTAAGTCTGTCCTCCTTTAAGTTACATCGAGGTTTGACTGTAGGAAATTTTCAGTTTCCGAAGTCTCATCCTGGTTCTCTATTTGACAGAAATCACACAAATAAAACATGCAATTTGCCCCAAATGAATTGTTTTCTGCATGATTCTACTCATTGGAAGACTCCACCACAGTGGCCAGTGGAATTTGGAGGCTTTTGCTTTTGCCAGAACTCTAATAACAATACTTATTGGTAAATCGCCCATTTTTTCCAGCTTATTCATTATAAATTTTATATCGCAGGTGTCTCCGCACAATCAACGAGACCCACAATTTCTTGTATTGCGAATTCATCACAGAGTTTGTGAGCTTCTACGATCTCAGGCTAGATCCCTTTCAGGTGAAAATACTTTTTATTTAAAATTTTAAAAAGTTGGACAAGTATTTTTAGTTGAGCAATATTGTATACCAACTTGAACCAGTAGTATTGGAACAATTAAGTCTTCAGCTCAGAAAACTGAAATCATGCAGAAGTTCTAAAGAATGTGAGCATTATAGTTCAGCCAAATGGTATGACGCTGTAGATGGTGACGACGAAGAAACTAATTATTAGACAGATTTGGCAAAAGATCATTTCTACTGAAAAATCAACTTTCGTGTTTTTTTAGTCTTTTGGGAAATTTGTTTCTCATATTTCTCAATTTCTGGTTTTTTTCACAATTTTTAAATTTTTCGCAAGGTCGTGAAGAAAAAAAAACAAACATGGCGAAAAGTAAAAATTTTAAAAACACAATGATTTATACAGGGTGTGTCAAGAAATTTGCCCACTTTTAAATGGCAGAAATTTTTTTAAATTTAGTAAACACAGATTAATTTATGGCTTGGTTACAATGGCATGTCGATGTCGAAGCAAAGTGGTTACAGTGACATGTCGATGTCGAAGTCGATGTCTATGTCGATGTTTCGCTTCTTTCGTCCAGCTCCAGTGACCTAGACTGGGTAAAATCTACCTATGCATCGTGGTGTACCTTGGTCTCCCAAGGCAAAAACTGCGATTTTACCCATGCGAACCCCAAACCTGGGCGGGAGGGGTGTTAGGCGTTTTTTGTGCACCAAGAAGTATATTGCATGAAACCAGAAGGATTCGAACTTCGAACCATCAACCTCAGTTTTAAGAAGTTTTTGCGGGAATTTAATTTTTTTAGTCCAACCAAACCAAGTGGCGGTCAATTTTTTTTGGCACTTGTTAACTTGAGGGAGGAGGGGGAGCGCATTTTGTAAATTTTTGTAAATCGCGTTTAAACGACTTCTAAATAATTTTTATGTGCTTAAAATGATAAAAAAGCTGTTTTCTAACGCTTTACCACATAAAAAATCGAAAAAAATTGCCCAATATTTGACTTTTTGTTAATTTTAGTCAAATTTTTTTTCCAAAAATTGGTTTTTTATGTGTAAAAGTGTTAGAAAACAGCTTTTTTATCATTTTAAGCACATAAAAATGATTTCAGTATAGAATCCCCCCACGCAGAGTGCTCAAATGGAAGAGATAACCTCATATTCGTGTTTCTCGACCCCGATTTCATGTGAAAGCCGGCTGTTTTTTTGATTCTGAGAGAAAAAAATTTTCGAACCACAGTTTTTCGAGCCCCAAGCCCCTTTTAAAGCAATTTTCACTCAGTCAATAGCTCATTTGGTAGCCCGAAACCTCAAGTATATGTTATGAGAATCTACATAAGCAACTGGAATATGAAAGAACCACACCAACTGAATAGATTTGGAAAAACACAAAAAAAAAGCGCGGATTCTATTTCCAAGATTTTTAGTGAGGAGTCTGTTTTAGCATCGGCAAACAGACTCTTCATTGTGAATACGCCTTTAGGTGTGGGAACCAAGAGCTGAAAAAAAGGTTTGAAAAAGTTTTATCATTTTTCTGTTTAATGTGTGGTACTAGATTGTAGAACGCTACCTCTCAGTATCAGTATCCAGGCAGTGGTGCCCGTAAATCCCATTCTCTTTACCCAGATTTTTCCCCAGATGGTGCTTTATAGAAAATATTCAACCAGACAGTGATACAAGTACTCAGATAGCTGTAATTATGCATCGAGGTCTACTTTGACTGAATTTTAGTAAAAGCCAACCAAATTGACTTATTTTCGTGTGTCGGCAAATCAAGGGTATCGTTAAATCGGGGTGTCGTTAAACCGTGTGAGGAATTGGGTGTGAATAATCGTGTGAGGAATTGTGTTTCTTAGGACTAAATGTGCGATTTCATCCAGCCGAACCTCGATACCTGAAGTGGGTACCACTTTGCCTGGTAGGTATCCGCAAATAAAAAAATTGAAAAATTTTAAAAGAAGAAACAAACCACGCTATCATATGCAAAATCGTTTGAGCAATTGGCCGTAATCATAGTCGGGGTCAACATTTAGGGTCAATTCTTTTTAAATTCAAAAAATGTACATATTTTTTTCAAATATTTTTTTATTTTGATATTTATGACCTTAAGGCAGACCCTAATTTGTACAATATGCAGGGATTATTATCAGGGGTCTCCGCTTATCGGAGTGTCCAGTTATCGGAGGTAAGCCTTTCCTTGTTTCCTTGACGGCCAACCAAATTTTTCACAAGTGTCCAGTTATCGGGGGTGTCCGGTTATCGAGGTGTCCGATTATCCATGTTCGACTGTAGTACCAAAATACTTAATTCTAGTACCAAAATTTTCATTTTTTGAACTTTTCTCTTTTTCTCCTCACTTTGTAGGTACACTTTTTAAATTTTTTTAATTATCGTGTAGCCCTCAATCTCAGCTACTCAACAAGATATCTTTTTTCAGTAAAAAATTTATAAAGTTGGAGATTTAGGGGTCTAAATAGAACTTGGTCGAAAAAGTTACTTCATACAAAGCTCAAAATCTTCATATCTTTGTAATCCTTTACAGGAAATTAAAGTCTAGTTAGAAGGCTGAGATTCAGGGCTACACGTTCATGTGTCAAGGAAAAAATCTCTAACTTTACAAAGAGTTTTTCTACGCATTTATATGTTAAATTTTGGTACTAGAAATAAGTATTTTGGTACTAGATTTAAGTGCTACCCTTTGAAGTTGCATAGGCAAAAATCGTGACTTGGTAAGTTTGCAAGGGCAACAGACCACCATATAGTGACTCTTTGTGAATTTTTTTCACCATCGTGTTCAGCGTGAAATTCTGCACAAGAATATACTTTCAGGACATACCGTCTCACCGGTGTTAAAAATCCTAAAAGCCCAGAAAAATAAAGGCATGTCAAAGTCCCTGTCGAAGTGCAAAGAAAAATACGGTGTAGTGCTCAAAAATCGGGGCGTAATCGTTTCGCCAATGCGATCACTTCGCCATTGCATCTTTTCGCCAATGGACTCTTTTCGCGTACATTCTGGATTTCTTTGGCAAATAAGCGGTGAGAAGTGTAAATGTGATCAAATTCTTTAATTGGGGTACACATCCAATAGCGAATAGATGATCTCTCAGGTTCGACTCCCAGTGGGTGCATAACCTATTCTTTTACTCTATATTTTTAGTAAGTTCACTAACTACCAAGGTCAAAAACTATCCAGGTATCGATTGGAAACATTTCCAGCACTGCTTTACTGCCACCAAGCGCCCTAATTTTGGGATTTCGTGCAAACGACCATCCAAATGAAAGGAAACCATTCAAAATGATGGGTACTCAGTTTTATATTGCCTCAATCTCTAACAATTTTATTTATTTGTCGACGCGTTTAGTAACTTTCTAGAGTAAGAATTTCACGGGGAACCAGATAGAAATTTTTCCACGCCATAATCACTTCAGAAAAGTGGGTAGAAAGCAAAGTTTTTACCAGGGAAGAAAAGAGTATTTTTGAGGGTAGGATTTTGGTATTATTTGGGAACTGACGTTTGTTTCGCAATTTTTATTTACATGATGATTAACAATCAAATACTGAAAATGACGTCAGGAAGCAGAGCTAGGTTTTAAGTATAAGCTTATAAATAACCGTGTAAATTAAAATTGTAAAAAAACGCCAGCTCCAAAATAATACCGAAAAGTTCCAGGAAAGCCCTGGGTAGAATGACATGGATTTGGACATCGTACAATGTTTCTTAAATTTTAGCTCTGACTAAATATAACTTTTATTCTCTGTTTGATAGCTCTAATCAAAGCCTAGAATCTTGGCTACATTTTGGTATATGGAATGTGTGAATTGCCAAAAAAAAGCCAAAAATATCAACCAAGATAGTAAAAAAAAAACTCTCAAAAATCATCGATTTTCGGCAATTTAGCCTATGTTAGCCTAGATGAAAGCTTCAGTAGAATGCGCTAATAATCTTATTGGATAGAAACGAGTGTTCAGAACATTTTGACACCAAATTTGTCAATTAAAGGAGATAAAAAGGGACAGGATCCGTCAAGTAACCCCCTCCCCAAAGAGTATTTTTCTCTAAGCTGACTTTGTTCACTTGTCGACCATTTTTCAGCTTTTAAGCACACGAAACAAAGTGTATTTGGCCGCTTCGCACCGAGAGACTAATACACTCCTCATTGCAAGGGATTGGGGTCAAAAAAAATCAAGGGATCCGAAAAAAATATGCTTAGAGAAAAATACTCTTTGTAGGGGGTTACTTGGGGTCTTTACGAAAAAAGGGTGTCCATCAGTGTTCTGCTGAGGACACTTTTTGGGCCTGTGAGTGAGAGTGAGTGAGAATGCATTTGTCCTCAGAGCCTGTGAGTGAAAGTGAGAATTCAAAAAATTTTCCTCACAGAGTGTGAGTGAGAGTTCTTTTTGTCCTCACAACTTGTGAGTGAGACTGAGAATAAAAAACAGTTTTATTGTCTTTCACGCAAAAAAAGAGATAAGCAAAATATTTGCTCTAGGTTGAGACAGAGGTCCTCAAAGTTGAGGGTGGGCGCTTATTAGAGGAAATACCACCGATTTTTTCAACTTTTTCAAAAAAAGTTATTATACTTTTTACGACATCTTATATTTTTCAAAAAGAGTTTACTGAAAGAAACTTATTTTAGGAGTAGTGAGAATTGAAAAAAAACTTTGTGAGTGAGAGTGAGTGAGATTCTCACTGAGAATTCTTAGTGAGATTCTCACTCGGAGTGAGCTCAGTAAAACACTGGTATCCACCCACTGGGAGTCGAACCTGAGAGATCATCTATTCGCTATCGGATAAGTATCCTATTTAAAGAATTTGATCACATTTTCACTTCTCACCGCTTATGTGCCAGAGAAATCAAGAGTATACGCGAGAAGAGTCTATTGGCGAAAAGATTCCATTGGCTGTAAGTATAGTCGAGTTGACCCCTCAACTTTTTAGGGGTCAACTTTTGTCAAAATTACCAAAATATCAATTTTTTGAAGGGAAAATGCCAAATCTAATATTTTTCACCCCCCCCCTCAACTTTTTGAGCTCTACAAGATGGCCTTTACAGAAGTTCAAAATCCTATCTTTACAAAATTTTAGCAAAAGTTGACCCTAAGTTGACCCCAGTTGACCCCTCAACTTTTTTTACTCACCGATTTTTCTGCGTCCAATTTTTATAAATTAGTCGGAATAACTGCCTATATTTTTGTGTAGAGCTTAAAAAGTTGCCCTAGGGTCATAAATATCAAAATAAAAAAATATAAAGATAAATATTGACATTTTTTGAATTTAAGAAAAAGTTGACCCTAAAAGTTGACCCCGACTATACTTACAGCCATTGGCGAAAAGATGCATTGGCAAAATGGTTTCATTGGCGAAAAGATGCAGTTGGCGAAATGACCTTATTGGCGAAAATTTCATTGGCGAAACGATTACGCCCCCAAAAATCATTCTGTTTGACATATTTTCGTTATCTTTTTCAAATAATTTATAGCCAAAAATAGCGCATGAAATTCCGCACCAAGCAGAAGAAAAAATTCGAACGATTTCGAAATTCGAACATCTATATAAAAAAGCCTACTTCGACATCGACATCAACTTCGAATTAGACATCGATTTCGACACGCCACTGTAACCCCCTTCGACATCGACATGTCACTGTTACCACTAGGGTCTCGCGGTTCCGGTTTTTTCCAGTCGGTCGGTTTTTCAAACCGTGCTTTTGGCAAGCCCGGTTTCCGGTTTCGGTTTGATCATACCCGGTCAGTTAACCGCCGGTTTGCCGGTTTTTCGACAAGGCCGTTTTATCCAGTACTTGATGATTTTCAAAATCATTTTATCTAGTGTAAATTTTACAATTACAGTCAACCCTCGATACAACGATACCCCAAGGGACCGTCCTGGGTATCGTTATATCGAGGTATCCTTGTATCGAGGCTATTAAGACCGAAAATCTGACAAGGTATCGTTATATAGAGGCTTGGCTGTATCAGAACAACAATGTTCAACAAAAGCACTTTTATTCAATCAACAACACTAACACATCACTAACAACAATAAACATCAACGGTTAGAAGAGAAGAAATTGGTAATTTTCGGCTGCTGTTCTCTCTTCATATGGCCGGTCATATGGCGGAATATGGCCGACTTTTAGCCATATGGCCGCCGATTCCAAAATGGCCGGCAATTTTACAACCCTAGTGAAATGCAACATCGGAGAAAACAAACAAATAAAAACTAAACATAACGACTGAATTGAGCAGTGCAGAAAAAGAAAAATGTACTTTGTAAGAAAAACGGGCGTTTGAAATTTAAAAATTCTTTTATTTTTTAAATGATCTTAAATTGAAGGTATCGTTATATCGAGATTGCTTTCATTAGTCAGGACCGGCAAAAAGTATCGTTGTATCGAAGGTATCGTTGTATAGAGGGTCTAGTCTTCACCATTCTTTATCAGAACCGACCAAATCTGTACAGGAGTATCGTTATATCGAGGTATCGTTATATCGAGAGATCGTTGTATCGTGGGTTGACTGTACATAATTTGTTGCATGAATTTTTCCACAGCAGAACAAAGAAGTAAACAATCTTTATGGACACATATTGGAAGCAATTTTAAACGCATAAAGGAGACAAGCTATATCATTCAACCTAGGATTCTTCATTTATTTCGCTCCTTATTTGATTTCCTCCTTATCTGGCTGTGTGGACGGCGCAAGCTTGAGCTTGTTCAAGTTGGCTTTGATATGAATGAGCATTTCCGCAGTTCTTGCACTGAGACAGAAAAACACAATTCTCACGCAGACACTTTTCGATCATTTTAGCAATTTCCTACCCAGCGTGCTCTCGCTCCATCGGAATAGTTACCAATACGTTGTCCAGCCGATCAAAGCTTTTGTTCAGAGTATGCGTCGTCACACTAAATGGAACAAATTAAAATCTTTGCGTACATAAATTTAAACAATAAACAAACCTCAGCAATGCAGGGAACTTGCTTGGTAATTGAAAAAAATCCCCAAAAAATCCCGTGATTTGCTTGATGTCATTTGCCATTATTAGAATGACTGCACGAGAGTAATTATCTAGACCATAGACTTAAGAAAAGCAATATTAAACACCTTCTAAAAATTGTAAAAAATCATTTTTAAGTTAGCATACGCCTTCGTTGTGCTAACTTGAACATTTATATCGTTGAAAGAGTAGAGGGAAGCGTTTTGGCGGACCATTTTTCTGACAATCTGCTTATCCAGTTCACGTTGCTTGAGACCAACCGTTTTCTTTTGGCTGAAGAAAGACGCAATCTTCGGAATCTGGAAACTTTGTACACCCATGAAATCAGTCAAACTATTGTGGATAAAGCACAATAGAGACTATAAAACTTACATCGTTGGAAACCTCAGAGGCTGATTCGTATTGCTTCAATTTCGCTTCATGTCACTTGGTCTTCCTATGATTGATCATATGCGACGTCGAAGAATCTTTTGGAGCAGCTAGGGAGGCATTGCACTTCAGACACTGACACTTCTTTTCTCCACTGATTGCCACGACACGGAAAAAAATCTTTTTTAAAATCTCCAGATCTTTGCCACAGATATATCCTGAAACAAAACTAAGTTAACCAACAGAAAAAGCAAACGATCAAAACGGGTGCGATCTTCTTACCATTTGCATAATGCCAAATGAGGAAAATGCCGAATGCAAACTACCGTTTGGCAAAATGCCAAACGGTAAAAATGCCCAATGGTAAAAATGCCCAACGGTAAAAATGCACAACGGTAAAAATGCCCAACGGTAAAAATGTCTTATGTAATTAATGCAAACGGTAAAAATGCCTGATGGATTTTTCCCAAATAGCGAAAATGCTCCATAGAATTTTGTCGAATAAGACTTTTCCTTATTCTGAATAAGCATTTTTTAGTTCACATTTTGACTTTAAAATGCGTCTATTTCAGGATCAAGCAAGAAAAAATGGGGTGTACCGAAAAAGGTAAAGAAATATTTGGTAAAAGGCACATTTGGTAAAAAAAACTTTTGGTAAAAATTTTTTGGTAAAGGCACATTTGGTAACGGCACATTTGGTAAAATTTTATTTGGTAAAACCACATTTGGTAAAAATTTTTTTTGGTAAAGGCACATTTGGTAAATTTTTTTTGGTAAAGGCACATGTAGTAAGAAAACTTTTTGGTAAAGCACTTTTTCGGTGGACATTTTTGGGTGGTACACCTTTTGGTCATAGAGTTATTGTTTTCGGCCATAGATTTTATTTCGGCGCGGAGTTTTAGGAGGGCATAGACGTTTCTCCAAACCATATAAAAGCACCTTATGCTCCCCGAACCCTGTTAAGCACCTAGTGACCAGGACATGAATCGAGGTCCTCTACTCAGGACTGATTGCACCCAGAGGGGTTGGAACCAGCAACCTTGGTGATGAGTGTATGAACATCTACACCACTCAAACACTCAAAATCATGATAAAAAATAAGGTATGCGGCCAGGTGGATTCGAACCAGCAAGCTCTACATCACCACTTATAATTGCTCAGAACTCCATCCAGAGGGACGAACCAAACCAAGTGGTCGTCCACTTGGATCAAAATTTTTTTCACGTTTTCGGTTCCAAAACTATTTTTCTGCACTAATTCGAGTATGCTGAAGATGGTTTGACAGTGGTAAAATCACGTTTTACCGAGAAATTTTTGAGTTATTGCTAACGAATTTTGATAAATCAATCGTTAGCAATAACTCAAAATTTCTCGGTAAAACGTGATTTTACCACTGTCAAACCATCTTCAGCATACTCGAATCAGTGCAGAAAAATAGTTTTGGAACCCGAAAACGTGAAAAAAAATTTTGATCCAAGTGGACGACCACTTGGTTTGGTTCGTCCCTCTGGATGGAGTTCTGAGCAATTATAAGTGGTGATGTAGAGCTTGCTGGTTCGAATCCACCTGGCCGCATACCTTTTTTTACCATAATGAAAGATATAAAAAGCAAGCGTTCGACTTTTCATGTCATTTAAGTGAATATGCCCCTACTCTGGAGTCACCTTGATATCAATCTGTCCAGGTAGTAGCCACCCCAGGTTCGGGTTGAGTAGGTAAAATCGCACTTTCGGACTTAACAAACCCAATTCCTCGCACAGTTTTAAGTTAGAAAAAATGGTTTATTTTTCGTACTCATTAAATTTTAATTTTGTAGGCCATCCAGGTGGACATCCACCTGACCAGGAGGTAACCACCACACGTTTTGGGGTTTTGTGGGTGAAATATTGATTTTGGTCCTAACAAATCTAATTCCCCACGTAATTTCAAGTTAAAAAAAATGGGTCATTTTTTAAGAATTTTTTTTAGGTTTGGGTTTGGTTTAGTTTTTTAATATGGCTGCCAGTGCATTTACATCAGGATTGGACCACCTGGGCACTGAGAGCTGATAAAGACCACTAATGGTATCACTACCAAGACTATAACCCCTATGAGTATAATTAAGAAAAATTTTACTGGGAGGATACTATAGAAACCAGGAGAAAGAAATGGAAAGAGGAAAAAGTAGGAATGAGAAGGTCTTTGACACAAAAACGACTACAAAGTGCCTTACTAAAAGAAATTTTACCAAATATGCTTTTACGAAAAAAAATTTTACCAAACATTCCTTTACCAAAAAAAATTTTACCAAATATGTTTTTACCAAAAAAAAATTACGGCCTATCAAAAGCGTCCGAAAATTTTGGATCACACGTATGTTTCATTTTAAGAGAAAAAAAATTCAAGGCCACTTTTCATTTATTATCCAACAAGTCGGCCTGAAACTATTGAAACCTCATTTCTCAGTCTTATTAGCTCTTTACTAGCAGATAAGGACTCTTTGAGCAGATATGTAGTTTAACCTTTTACCAATTTGATTATTTGGAAAAACTCCGTAGGGTATTTTTACCGTAGGGCATTTTTACCGTTGGGCATTTTTACCGTTGGGCATTTTACCATTGGGCATTTTTACCATTGGGCATTTTTACCGTTTGGCATTTTGCCAAACGGTAGTTTGCATTCGGCATTTTCCTCATTTGGCATTATGCCAAATGGTAAGAAGATCGCACCCATCAAAACCATTGAGGCATGCGTTTTGCCGCAAATCAGCAAGAAATATTGCTCGTTTATAAAATGACCAAAATGTTCTTTATTATTTATGTCAAAACAAACTTAATTCGAAAATATATCAGCTAATTTTTTTTCTCAGTAATTGAACCGAATAAACCGGCGGTTCGGTGACCCGGTTTTCGGTTTTCGCCGGTTTGGCAGACCCGGTTTTCGGTTTATTTCCTAAAAACCCTGGTTTTCGGTTAACCGACTGGGTCGGTTAACCGACCGCGCGCGACCCTAGTAACCATTTTGCTTCGACATCGACATGCCATTGTAACCAAGCCAGTACTTATACGGTTCCCCCCATACTCGGATTTTTCGAAAAGTGACCCAAAATCACCCCCGAACTCATTTTTTCTGCACAACAAGATGCAAGAAGCATTTATAAACGCTTTCTAAATAAGAAAAATTAAATTTAAAAAAAAATTGCCACCCGCCCTTGGGGCTAGATGGTCTTTTTCACCAAATTTTAATCTTTTTTAAACAAAATGTAGGTAAAAATGTAGGGCTGTCAGAGGTATTGCTGTTTCGAGCCGTCGATTAATTGTTATGTTTCACAACACTTTTTTAAAACGCTTCTAAAATCACAGTTTATGTCTTTTCAAATGTCGTGTTGTGATCATTTTGCAGACCAATTTTTTCTCTGCGAAACAGTACAAAATTGAGAAAAAAATACAAATTTGAGAAAAAATACAAAATTGAGAACACACTATAGTCTGGTCAAAATAAGAATTTTTTCGGGACGTTATATCGAGCGAAACGTTGTTTCGAGCGTAGTTATATCGAGCGTCCACTGTATAGTGTTTGGGACGGGGGTTGGTATTTCTAAAGCTATTGGTTTACAACCCGATTTTTAGCCTTTTTTCGAAAACTTATTTTCGATATCTTTTCGGAACACTCAAATACAACATCATAGCTCTCTTTTAATCACAAATACGTATAATTAAAGTTATTTGCCCTCCAATTGAACTTGATGAATTTTATCCTTGATTTAAGGTGGATTTTCGTGTTCAAGCCCAATTTTCTGATGTGATTTTCAAACATATGCCTGAAATATTTTCGAAACACTCAAGAACAGCATCTTAGCTTCCTTTTAAGCACAAATACATATAACTGAAGTCGCTTTTAAAAAAAAATTCCATGCCCTTCAAATTGGTGATGGTGGATTTTAGCCTGGATTTAAGGTGGATTTTTGTATTCAAGCCCACTTTTCTGCAAGGTAGGGTAGGTGAAATCTCTACAGTCAAACTTTGATATAACGTCAACCCTGGGTACCAGGTCAGGTGTACGTTATAGTAACGGAGGTAGGCAAGGGTAGGCGAGGATGGGCGAGGTTAGGCGAGGATAAGCGAGCTAGGCTAATATAGGCGAGGATAAGCAAGAGTAGGCGAGGATAGGCGAGGGTAGGCGAGGTAGGGTAGGTGGGTTAACAGGTAGGGTGGATGATCTACCCTAACCATCAACGCACTCGAAAGATTAATCTAGCCGAACCACTAATGTAAATGAACCACTAATGTTCCCGAGCCACCGGAATAGTGCCCGAACCACCAATGTCCCGCACAGCATAGGCGCCGATAGGCGCCTGCAGACCCTAGTGTAAGAATGTTGACATATGATCTTTTGAAAAAAGTGAAAAGTTGTCGAAATTCAAAAAAAAATTCAATTTTTCGGATTATGGTCATTTTGTATAAATGGTTGCCCTGTAGATAGTCAGTTGTGATTAGGCTAGCTTATGGTCTAGAGATTAATAGTATGCTGATCTACGTCCAGCACTTGTTTACTTCGAGGCGCCCCTGCTTCAAAAGCCGACTTCTTTTCGACAGCAACTCACTGTGTAGATATCACTAAAAGCTCAAAAGACGCATGTTGTGACACACACGCTCAAGTTCGCTCTAAAACATGTACTTCCTAAGGCTTCGCCCAAGAAAAAACTTGACTTCATA
Organism: Ditylenchus dipsaci; assembly: GCA_004194705.1. NCBI lineage: Eukaryota > Metazoa > Nematoda > Chromadorea > Rhabditida > Anguinidae > Ditylenchus > Ditylenchus dipsaci. Next base: position 609,431 of record SADC01000318.1, on the reverse strand, counting down.
TCAGGGAAACACCACCCCCCCCCCCCCGAAGTAACAAGTGCCCTTTGTCCATTGGTCCACAGCTAGGCAAGACATCATTTTAGTAATTTTAAGTTTTCAAGAGTGTCAAGTGATAATTTTGCCAGTAAACGTGTATTTGTTTTCTAATTTCTATGCCGATATTGGCATGCTCGATTGATTCACAATGTAGTAAAACATCAAAATGAATTTTATTTATCACAAATCATAATTAAAAAGGGTCTGTAACAAAAATTGACCGTTTTACCATTCACACATTCTGCAACGTCTCAAAGATGCACATTCAATAATAGACTAATAATAAGAAAACAAGTATTCTACCCCGATATTTTCAATCAGAACAAATATTTTGCTTGCTGCAATAGATTATCTTAAATTCGCTGGATGGGTTATAATTAAAGCATAAATGCTAATAAAGATCAAGTAAAACACAACTTTTTTTAACAATTCATTCGTAAAATTATTTATGGTAAAGCTTGCACAAAGGTGAAGTCTAATAAAAAGCCGCTCAAAAAGCTACGCTGGATCGTGCGAGTTGTAAAGCTTAATTCTTGGGATTATTTTTCTTGGGCTTAGCATTCATAGCTAAATATATTTATTTATCAAGATTTGAGATCTGTAATTGGTTTCTCGAAGCGTTTCAACAGTGTTCTATCCAATATATTTTTTTCTCTTAATACAACACCCTATGCTTGGTTCTTGAATGAGGGGGATTACTAAATCGAAGGATTGGGTGTATATAGTCATCAATGCGAAAATTATCAAAAAACTTAATTTAAGAGTTGATAGAGTTGATAATTTGTCGCAGTCAGCGTTTCAATAATTTTTGAGCTCCTTCTAACATATGCTGGCCTACTCTGAGTCTTAGACTAAACCTGAGCTTCCTATGTTACCAAAAACTTTATTAGAACTTTAAAAAATAAAAAAAAATATGTTGGGACGAACTTAAATTTTACGTTGTTACGCATAACATTATTGTTATGTATAACGTTAACTATGAAAAACCACGCAAAAGTTCCTTAATCGAAGATTTTTCAGCTGAAAACCAAACTTGCTAGATCACATTACTGTTATTAGCTAACTTTAGCACTCCAATCCAAAATTTCAAAAATGATTGCCATTAGATTCCCCATTTCCTATTGCACCATCCAATGGCTTTGCTCAAGTTTTTGGTTGTGTATAATGACAGAGTCACTGTCGTCTTCTTCGTCTTCCTCTTCATCTGATATATTTTCACCAATTTTGGCAGTAGCATGCTGGTCTAAATCGGCCAACTCATGATGCATCGAGTTACTATTTTCATAGTTTATCCCTTCTTGATGCTCTTCAATGTTAAATTCGTGTGTTTTGTTGCCGTTTACCGCATTGTGGTCCTCATGACTGTTTTGGGCAGTTGCGGAATGTGAAATATCGCTGTTATTATGCGCCTCCTCTTCGGATTCAACAGAGTGGTTGACCAAACTAGTTTCCTAAAATAAAAGATTACTAGCTATTTTTTTATAAAACTACAGAGTGGGGCAGCTTTTATCGCACCTAACTTTGGCCATAACTTTTTTGACGCTATATTGTCGGCGGACACCGAGAAAAATGATGTGGACAGGCAGTTAAAGAGTAATTCCCCCTCGTTTTTAGTCATTTTTCACAGTATAGAATAATTCAAATTCAAACTCACGTATGGACTACACATTTTGTGCGAAATTCAAATTTGAGGGGTAAAAATAAATTTGAGGTGGATTTACATATTTTGAGGGGTGTTTTCAATTTGAGCCATAAAACAATTTTATATCTATATTTTTAATAAAAAAAATTTAATTTTTATTGTCTTGAGTGGGATTCAAAACATGAGTGATTTCTTAAATTAGAAAGTACTTTTATATAAACAAATCGATAATGCTGGAGTCCAGCATTATCGATTATCGAGTCCAGCAGCTGGACCAGTGTTTTCAAAAGGAAAAAAATATGAAAAGGAAAACTCTAAAATCAAGGAAAAGGCAAAGGGAAAGGCAAATTTGCCTTTTCTATCAGTTTGCCCTTCACTTTGCCTTTTCTTTCAGTCTGCCTTTCACTGTGCCTTTATTTTTACTTTGCCCTTTAATTTGCTTTTCCTTTTGAAAACACTGTGCTGGACACGAATCTGGTGTCAAAAACTCAGAATCCCAAAGCAACATACATGACGGCTCTCTTGAAATTCCGCCAAATTTTCCGCCGTCAAAATCATCCCCACCTTTTTATTAAAATAATGACTTGTTAGACGACCAACAATGATTCTACAAACCTTTTTTACCGAATTGTTTCCTACGGTATTTAAAAAAAAAGATTGTAAAATCAGATTTAAAAATAAGTGATGGTCTTAGTTAAGGGGTACAAACAATTGGTCCATCATATAATCAAGAGTCCTACCTCATGTTCCTCGTGTGTTGGAGAAGCAGCCGTATGTTCTGAATTAGGTGTGCTAATATCCACTCTGTCCATATGCTCTTCCACACTACCTCCATACTCTGAGGCTGGAGTGATTTCAATGGAGGGTTGAGCCAGTAGTTTGTTTCCATTTTCAGAGCTTGCTGGTTGTGGTTCTAATGCAAAAGAGTGCTCCATTCCACCATTATTCATTCTAGGTGACTCTAAGTGGTATTCTTGCTGGAAAGTTTCCGCGCTAACTTCTCCATGCTCAGGCTCCGGCTCATTGTACTCATGCTCATCGCGAAACAACTCCTCCTGGTTGGCCAGTTCTACTGCTGCTGCTTCAGGCACTAAATGCTCTTCATGGTCTTTTATGATGCTGGACTTTCTGCTTCCTTGCGTGACTTCTCCTTCTAGAGTCTCTTCCGCGGAAGATGGACTGAAGAAATGGTCTGGATGAACGTGCTCAACTTCTTTCTCTGGTACATCAAATTCGTTGTTAATGCTCACATGGTATTGCTCTGCTGGGTCAGTTATTAATGAATAATTTGCAGCTCTGGGACTGCCGGCTCTTCTACCTCCATTGTTGGCTGGGTCTCGAAGTTTTCATCTGGTTCGTGTGTACTTTCATAGAATTAGCACTTAGGCCTGTGCTAGTGACGTGAGAGGCCTCTTGTGGTATCTCTTGGTCGAGAGAATCTTGGCTGTAGTGCTGGTCTTGATAGTGAGACTTTTCTTCTCCCATGTTTTCAGGTGATTTTGATGGATGGTCGAGCTGGGATCGGGGACTGGCTTCTTGCTCTTCTTCATAACCTACTGCCTCCTGCTCTGTGGTCAAGGGTTCGTGATAGATAGCCTCTACAAGCTCTTCTATATCTGCAGGATCATCTGGACTAATAGCTTCTCGTTCTGCAGTTCTGCCTGTATCAATAAGTGGCTCTGCAGCCAATGGCTGGTGATAAATAGCATGGATGGGTTCTTCAATGTCGTCTTGTTGATTGTCTTGCTGGTTTTGTTGCTCAGCCTCTGGATGGTTCGGCTCCGAATGGTAGTCATCCTTTTCTGATTCATCGTGATTATCTGAAGTATGAGAAACTTTATCCTCCTTCAGATTGCCATTTATGTCTTCTGGACTTTTAGCTTGGTGATTAAGGTCTTCGTCACTGTATTCTTGATGGTGAGAAGAAGCTGCTTCCTGTTGGCTCTTTTCGCTCTCGTGGCCTTGTAAGTCTTCAGAGGCCAAGCTTGGAGATGAAGTGACTTCTATGCGCACATCAGACACTGGGTTTTCTGGTTCTCGAAAGCTGGTTGGACTCTGCTGTTCTTCGTGTGCACTGGGAGAAGCGGCTTGAGAGTCTTGTGTGCCCACTTCTGGCTCATGTTGCTCTGCGCTAAAGTTTTCTTGTTGAACAGCATCCGATGCTCTAGGAGTGCGAATGTAGCACTGGTCTTCTTCACACACTATATCACCTCCTTCATGAGGACTAGGAAGGACTGCTGGTTCCACATATTCATGTGGAAATGCATGCTGCGTTAAATCTTCTGCTGACCTTTGTGCCTCTGGAAGTGTTCTTCTTCTTCATGTTGGTGTTCAGATTCTGTTTCAGAAGCATTCATGACGACCACTTCAGCCATTCCTGCAACTTGGGCAGATACTGAGCTGTGGAGTTCGGGTGACACATTTACTTGCTGGTCGTGTTCTTGAAACTCTGGATTAGCATCTACAATTTCAGAACTAGCATTTTGTTCTGTCGGGTGTTGAAAAGCGTGAGCATCAGGGCTCTCCTGTGCTTGGATGTTGTTTTTTAGTCTTTGCTCTGACTCTTTTACATCTTGTTCTTCTTCCTGGTGATATGCTTCTGGTCCAGGACTGTGTTGCACCGGTGAGGCCTGATAAGTGTGTGTTTGTTGTGCTTCTTCTAAGTCTGCCTGATGATCATATTTCTCTTTCTCATGACTTTCATGTTCTTGACTCTCCAAATAAGTGTTAGTTTGCAGTATATGTTCTGGTTCTTCCACTGCTTCTTCAGTATCCACAGGACTAGGCTCTCTGTCACCATCTGGAGAGTTGTGTTCCTTCTGGTTGTGTTCATGTTCTTCTTGGTGATGCAAATGCTCCTCCTGTCTAGGCTGATGTTCTTTTTGGTGAGCACTGCCATTTCGAATTTCTGTTTCAGCCTTTTGAGAAAGATGATCTTCTTCATCTTCCATTACTGATCTTTTACCTCTGTAGGAGTAATCTTCTTCGTTATTTCCATTGACTACAGATTGTATCCTTTTTTCTGCAGGCTCAGGACTAGTCAGCACAGGCTCATGACCATGCTCTAAGATCTCAGAACTAGGCTCTTCGGGCTCAGGACTTTGCGCCCCAGGGCTATGCTCTGCAGGCTCAGGGCTATGTTTCTGCTCTTCTTCATGGTAATATGTATCTGGGACTGCTGGACTTTTTTGGACTGGAGACTCCGGATAGTTATCATTGTGGGCTTCTTCCACCTTTTCTTCTTCCCCTTGATATGCCTCAGATTCGGGTCTTGGATGTTGATGCAGATGCGTTGGCTCATACTCTTCTGGGTGTGGCTCAGCTTCTGGAGTAGGCACTGATACGTCTTCTTGTTCTTCATGGTACTCTGAAGGAGATTTTATTGCCTCTTCCAGGAAAGGTTCAGGAGTAGGTCTGGTCTCAGTGTCTCCAGCTTCTCCACTCTCCCCATCCTCATTTTTGAAAGGCAAGCTTTCTTCTGAAGGAGCTGCCCCAACTGACAAAGCTGGTGATTCAGCCTCTCTTTGTTCATCTCCACCATTGGACAAAATAGCTACAGCGGCTGCTCCAGCACCTAAAGCCGCTGCAGTACCAATAGCTGGCAAAATAGGAGCAAGGGATGGAGCTTCGTCTGGTGATACCACACCTGAAGCTTTGGAGAGGGTGGAGACACACCTTGTTTTGGACTGTCTGTAGTGGGCCGTTTGTCCTTGAGCGTGGGCCTGCAAATGATAAATATTCATTTTTAGATTTTTCCGTCAAAGGCTTTAGAAAAAGAGGCTGATTTGGTTTTTCGGCCCGCTGCGGTGAGAACCAGGCCTTAGTTGATGTCTGAGATTTTCGAAAAAATACACTCCAGTCCCGACAATCCAGCATCCCTCAAGTACGTTCCCGCTTATAGTCCGACACTTTTTAGCCATACATTTGAAAGCTTTTGTGGATTGAGTGATGTTCACATGGCGGAATATGGCCAAGCCATTCCATATTCATATTCATATTCTAACAATTCATATTCTAGGTTGCAGGAGATTTCAATAATGCTTGACGTCGAACAGAAAAAATATGACCATAAAGTGTGAAACGATAAGGAGGCACCGTAAAAGTGTTTGAAGTGAAAAGCAAATTTAAATTTATTTTGTCTTCATCTGAAAAACTGGTGCCCGGAATTTAAACATTTGAAATGATACTTATTGGCGTGGGCATGTTCCTTCAAGGAATGCCGGGTTATTGAAATTACACTGTACAGATTCTAGAAAACAAAAGCTTTTTTGTCGCCGAACGATTTTTTCTTCAGGACCCGGAAAGACATTTTCGAACAAAAAATTTTTTGATCGGAAGTTGACTCTTTGCTTTGGAGGACTAAGGTTAACTACTAGGAAAGGGCACGTGAATACCCCCAAAATGAAATTTGAACATCGTTTTGATGACTGAGGCCTACCGAATAAAGAAACTCTGGTATGAATTTTTAGAGAAATTTTGTTAGAGTAATTTTTCGTAAAAGCGTTTTCACTCCAACACCGGCTACAAGAAAAAAAATGCAACTCTAATGCTATTGCCCCTGCCAACTCCAAATCCGACCTTAGTTAAACGTCACATGATAAGTTATGATTGTAATAGACTCTGCGTTAAACTTGGATTTTTTATAAAAGGGTCATCGTTAGAGTTAAAGTTGGCGTCGGATCAAAACTGCGTTTAAAAAAAATTATTTGACTTTAAAGGGGCATGGTCACCTGTTACAAATTTTGTCCCCGTCTATTCAAAAAATTTCGTAATCATTGAACTTCTGTACGGACTGTTCAACTTGGTTTCTAACAAAACTACACCTAAAATTAAATTCTAGGCCTTGTTTAGTTAGAAACCACTCTGAAAAATTCGTACAGAAGTTCCATCATTAAAAACATTTTTTGGAATTCCCGGGCACCACCTCTTATTAGGTTTTCAAATTTTTTTCCCAAAGATTTTTTCCGAACTCTCCATGAAAAGTTGTCAGACAAAGGTGCAAACCTTTTTTAAAAGAGGTGCTCGGAACATACCAAAAATCAAGCTTTACCATTTAAGGGTTTTTTTCTATAGAGTGGATCATTTTTAATTTTTTAGAAAAAGAAAAAGCTTGTCGGCTGCAAGAATAAGTTAAGAATAGATGTCTGGCTACATGGTTTTTGGCGACGATAAATAAAAGTCATTCGGCGACAAGAAAAAGTTTTGTCCAATTTTAGAAAACGATTGGCTATTGTCAGAAATATTGCAACTATATTTAATTTTCATTGAATATTTTTTTCAAAACAAACTTTATCATTGCTGTAGGTGGAAGCTTAGGCAAAGTGTGGTTAGTGGTGCTAGTAGAGCTGCGCACAGTCTTCTTAGGCAATGGAGGCAATCGTTGGATAGGTCCTGCTCTGGTCTTGGACTGGAATGCTGATGCATTAGGCCGACGAGGCTTGCTACTACTACTAGTGTGGTTGTTGGTGGAGTAGCCATCAGCTGGACTGTATTTGCGAGGCGACTGCGACTTGCCACTCCTGCTTTTGCGCAGCGATTTGGCACTTCTAAAATAGGGATTGTATATTGGAATTATTTTAAAAAGTTATTGCTACAGCTCCTGGTTAGTAGGGAAGTTGTAGTGTGAGTATGGGGCAAGTTAGTTGTTAGCTGTTTTGTGGGTTTTTTTTAACTGTATCAGCTTTTGTATAAAATTTTTATGAGGCCGGAGTTCATTACAGTCAACTCCCGATTTAGTGCACACCCTGGGGACCGGCTCCAGGTGTACACTATATCGAGTGTACACTAAATCGAGGGTTCATTCTAGTCATTTTAATTAACTGCTGGCCAAAATGATTTAATCCAGCTGTACACTAAACTGAAGTGTACACAAAATCCGGTGTACACTAAATCGGGAGTTGACTGTACACAAACTTTTTGCAAAAAAAACTTTCTGCGGGCGGGAGGGCGGAATTCTGTTGTAGCGCAGCGAACGAGCTACGAAAACCATATTATAGATTTTTTTTAAAACTGAGTGTTAAGATCATACTTGCACGCAGCGCTGGCGCGCCGCTGAGTAAAATTAACCAAATTGGAGCGCCGGTGCTTTAAAAAATGGAAATAGTATATATTTTTAGACTGCGAATTTTTTTAATGACCCGGCGCTGCAGCCGGCGCCGGCTGTATGAATGAAAAAGCGCCGGCGCTTTTTTATTTTTGGCTAGTGTGCAATTATGGTTGAGATATGACCTTCTGGAAAAACCAATTTCTTGAAAAAAGGACCGAAATCCGAAAAATTGGTAAAATTTTGGATTACGGTCATTTGTTTCGAGAAATTATTTTTTCCTTTTTTTTAAATTCCGACACATGGTTTTCGAGCTGCGCTACAAAGTGTTGATAAGATGTTATCGTAATGCTTAAAATTGAATACAAGATTTCACCAGTTAAAGTGATGAAAACACTGGTCAACTTCTTAAAATGACCTCACAAGTGTTTGAAACCAATTGGTGACTTATCCAAAAAATCAAGCTAAGTTTTTTTATGGGGCATTATTGAAGCTAAATTTTGCTAATACAGTCAAGTCTTGATATAAGATACACCCTTGGGATCGGAGAAGCTCTATCTTTTACCAAGATGTATCTTACATCCAGACTAATTTAAGGGGGCTAGTTCAACTTGGGACGGACCCAAGTGTATTTTATATCGAGACCTGACTATAGCACTGTTTTTGCATGGTTGTTGTGTATTGTTAGTGTGTGTGAGTGCAGGGGTGAGTGTGTGAGTACCTCAAGGGCTGGTGCAATGTGTTAGGGGGAGCTGAGCTGGTTAGAAGACTAGGCAGATTGCCTTCGGACCTGCGGCGGAAGAACCAACTGGTTTGCAGGTTGGTGGGGTGGTGTTTGGCCACTGAGTTGGGTCCAAAGCTCAGCTCTCGAAAGCGCTCCAGCTTTTGTAATTGTTTCTTAAGGGAGTGCATGTAGTTCAATAGGGTCTTGTCATCCAGCTGAACAATAAAGGGGTTTATTTTAAGGCTAGATAAATAGAGTCTTCCACCTTGTGCAAGTATTGATACTTGTAAACACTGGCAGCCAGGCGGTTGTAAATGTTTTTGGAGTGATTGCGCATAGCTTCCACATCTGCGGGTCGGTACTCCGCCTCGATCCTGTTCATTAGTTCGGATTCGGATTCATCAAAGCAATTGGAGTGACGACGTTGACGGTCTCCAGTGGCACTTCGCTTGCTCTTTCCACCTGAATATCATTATGATTATGGTATCATTATGGTACTGGGCGTCGTCAAACAGCCGGTTATTTAACCAGTTATATTAATTGATAACTAAATCAACCCTAAAAGTCAACTACGAGCTTATTGGGGAATTTACTTGAATGACCCTAAAGTGCCTATCACTTTCTGACGGTTCGCAAAATACTTTAACTTACAAAAACTGCAATAAATTTTTTGCTAGGTTTCAGGATTGTAGTTTGAAACTTTTTAATAAAAAATGTTGACATCGAAACCCAACAAAAAATTTATTGTATATTTGGCTCTATATGTGTTCGCATCCCTCCCACAAAAAATTTGCCTTGGTCTCCCCTGTTTTTTTGTAATTTTAATTTGTAAAAAAAAATTTGTCTTGGTCCCCCTGTTGTTTTTAAGGGTTTTTATAAAATAAAAAATTCTTCAAAACTTTTTTATTTTCATCAAAGTTTCGACATTGTTTGTCACGCAAAGTGATAAGAACAGGATATATTGAATTTTGGCGTGCCTATAAAAGATAAGTTAGAGAAATGCTCAATGAATTATTTGATAAAAAAGACATTTGCTCAAATAACATATTTGCTCAATCACTTGTTTGAATTTCTAATTGTTTGGCCAATCGTATATTTCGTAAAAGAACATTTGCTCTAGCCCTGTTTATCTCAGAAATCATAATGATCTTCTCGGGCACAACACCCATACCAGGATAGGTACATATTCTGAGGGTTCATCTGTCTCCAAATACCGAAAATTTTAGTTTTTTACATGATTTGAAAGAAATTTGAAAACATGGTATCCTACCAAAAATTTTATGCTGAACATGTTTAGACAATACTGAAACTATGATTTTAATGACTCAAATTCCAAAACCTGGCGTGGGTACCCAGGGCCTAGATGGATATTAAGCTGGATGGATTAAAAATAAAATTTTAGTTAAAATCGGAAGTAAATCATTTATTCTAACATATAATCGGGTAATGAATTGGGTTTGATAGGACTAAATTTGCGATTCTCGCTATCCCCATCTGGATGACCCGAGAAATCAAAACTTTTTTAAAATTGAAATTAATTTTGCCTATGATACGTAAAATTGTCTGGGTAATGAGGTTTGATAAGACCAGAAGTCAATTTTCACCTCCCGAACCCAAAACTTTGAGTGGCTACCACCTGACCAGGTGGACATCCAGGTGGATGGCCTGGATTCTTAAAATTAAAAACAAACCATGCTGGGCTTCAAGTGAGTGAAATCGAAGTTTTGGTCTTATCAAACCCAACTCACCACACAATTTCACATATGATAACACAGTTTGTACTGAAATTTACAAAAAAAAATTTCAGGTTATCCTAAATAGATAAACACCTGGTCAGGTGTTGCCCAGTTTGGGTTTGGGTGGGTGTAATCGCAGTTTTGGTCTTGTCCAACATGATTCCTACACGATTTTGAATATGATAGAAAAGTTTTTTGATTCAAAAATCTCTCTTTTATTTTTCAGATCCTCCAGGTATATATCCACCTGGACCAGAGGTACCTATCCCGAGTTTTGGGGTTCGGGTGGATAGAATCGAAATTTTGGTTTTATCAAACCTAACTCACCGCATGATTTCACATATGATAGCATATTTTTGTTTTAAAATTAACAAATAAATTAATTAATTAATAAGACTTTTTGCCATGTCGTGACTAGTTGAGCAAAAATGATTGTCATCACCGGGTTTGAACCTGTAACCTATTGAGGGATCAATTAAGGATATCTGAGATCCTTATTCAAGCTTGAGAAGAAGTGATAGGCTTTCCAGGCCGGCCTTGCACAGGTCTGTTCTAGGCCAAAAGAGTAAATTGACCAAATGTTATTTTACCAAACAGGTAAAAAGATCAAATATACAATTGGCCAAACAATTAGAAACTCAAACAAGTGATTGAGCAAATATGTTATTTGAGCAAATGCTTATTTGAGCAAATGTCTTTTTATTAAATAGTTCATTGAGCATTTCTCTAATTTATCTTTTATAGGCACGCCTGAATTTTCACTTCATCTTTACTAGACAACAAAAAAATTTGTCAGGCGAAAAGTACATATTAATGGAGCAATTATGTAAAAAAGGTTACAAATAAGACAAAAAACATGAAAAAGTAACAAAGAAGTAAAAAAACTGCAAAAAAACAACAGAGTTGACTAAGAAAATTTTTAAAAATTTTGCGAAAAAAAATCAACAGGGGGGACCAAGGCAAATTTTTTTCGGGAGGGGTGCGAACACACACAGAGCCGTATATGTTAAAAAAAACTGTTTAATGATTCCAGTCCAAAAAATGCTGAAACCCATAAAAATATTATCTATTTCTTATAATCAGCTAGAGACACCGACGAGCGATATATCGCATCTCAAATATCGTTCGCTCGTAGAAAATTAGAGCCAAAATATCGCATCGCATGATCGCACGCAAACTTTTTAAAACATCGCATACCGCAGGGCAAATATGTCGCATCGCAGTATCGCAAAAAGGCAAATCGGTATCTCTATAATCAACGGCGAACTTTTAAACAAATACAATAAAAAATTTTAACATTGACCACCGTCCCCCATTCAAAATTGTATTTTTAGCACTTTTGACCCACTCTTCAAAGACTGCTTCTAAATAAAGTGACTTTTGAATTTAGGTAAGTGAGATCAAGTACGAAATAGATCGAAAGTTGCCTGAGAGAAATCACCGAAAAGTGGGTCAAAAACACAATCCCAAAAACAAAAAAATCTAATAAAAAACCTAAGACCAAAGAATATCTTTTTCTGGACCCTGAATTTTAATGTGTGATCAAAAAAAAATTTCTATGGCGAGAGAAAATATCATATGAAAACTAACTTCTAGCCGGTCTGGACAGACTCCTAGACATATGGGATCTTCGAAATTCTTCTGCACTAGTTATTCCACTCTGCAAATCCACAATATACTTACATTGACTTAAGATACATAATCTGTAATTTTGTAGGTTTTTATACCGGACATGTTATGTATCATTCGACGCCAAATTTATCGCTGAGCGATATTTTCTTGCTTTTTTCTTAAGATTTACCATTCTATCCATGGCGCTACCGATATGGGAAAGAAAATTAAATTGAAGTTTCAGAATCTGAATAAAAAACTTCATCTGATAGCATTAAACGGGTACACAATCGGCAACGCAGCTCAGACTATTTGGAGCTATGAAGTTGGAAAGTTGGACGCATTTTAACCAGAATCCATAGGGGGGACTCAGAAAAAATTTTAAATTTCTTTCACGATCAAAACCTGAAATTCTGACTCCAGATTCGTGTTTAGAATGGACTTTTTACATGTGAAACTGCCCTTAAAATTTAAAACTCAGTGTCAAATTTCAAATTGCTCTCAGGACAAAAACGTTTGATTTAGCGAAAAAAAGGATAATTTTGTCTTGAGATGAATTTCAAGTTTGACACTGAGTTTTAAATATAAAATCGGCAATAAATTTAGCGTCGAATAATACATAACATGTCCGGTAGAAAAAAGTCGAAAAAATGGTTGTGCCATATTCTTTAAATAAAAAACCTCCAAAATTACAGATGTCTCTTAAAAACTAATAATCAGAAGAAATACCCTTATTCTGCGGTATATTTCCACCTTCTCAGCGGCATCTAACTTTTTTGTAAATCAGCCATTTGGGAGAGCACCCTCTCCCTGTTCCTCAACAACATGTCCATCATAGCATGATGGCGGGCATACAGCTCTGAGTCTGGTTGTCCTGAAGACTGCTGACCACCCGAATTTTCTAGCTAAACATAATTTTCTGTTTTTTAAAGCATTATAGTGAAAACAAATGAAATTAACGGTGCTCTAATAGCAATCAGAATGTTATATCGGATTGATTGTCCAGAGGAAAATGATGGTGGCTAGAATTCAGCTCGCTCTTTTGGATTACCGGGCTAACGTGCTGCCATTACATTATGCCTCCACCCTCTGGACAATTCCTGGGAGAGACTAAGACAAGGAGACACAACACAGAACTATTTTGAATTTAAATTTTTACAGTACAATGCAAAACTAGGTCTTAAAAAGCACCCCTTGGTCTCCTTGCTGTTTTTTTCAAATGATTTTCGTCTTCTAATAGTTTCACAAGCCAGTTCTGGTTAAAAATATCCTTAGCCTCTACCAGAACGTATACCGTCTTTACAAAAGGAGCACCTTCTGGTTTTTCGAATCATTTAAGACTTAGGCCAAGGTAGGTCAGCGTCAGCGACATATCCAGCTGGACTAACCCTGCTTAAAAAAGAGCATTGAGGCATTAAAAAGTCTTAAAGAACTACTTGAAAAAGTTTCGGTGATCTTCGTGGGAAATCTTTTGACCGCACTATGAAAAATATTTGAAATTTCACAAAATTTTATCGACTATGGGGAAAATCTTATGATATGGTTGTGTTTGACAAACAGGCAGCTTCGAATGTTCACTAGAAAAGAAACACCTACCAATCCAACGTTTCTCAGATGTTTCTGCATGTGAGGCAAAGCAAAATACTGGCGTAGATGGACATCGTAGAGAGGGTTATAGGTCTCTAGCAAGTTGTCTGCCATGATTAAGGTCGATCAAACCCACACGTTTTCCGATTACACTGATTAAATAGTAGCCTTGGGTGGTTGAATCACAGAAATATAGTTAGAGAATACCGAGGATCTGCTGGCTAAAAACAATTTGATTGGAGTATTTCGACACAACATTCGATGTAAATACACTTTTGATGGAAAACATATATAGGAGAGAGAGCAGGTAATCTCCTTGCACACGCCTGCACTACCACCCTTTTTGGGTGGGTTGAGGTATGGCTGGCGAGAAGGCCAGACAAATGGGCGAGCAAATGGATTGGGAAAGCAGATGGTGTGTGTGTGCAGAGGGACTAGGAGTATATGAGCGAATAGTCAGTTGGAATTTTTATTGTGTGGTAAAATATAGCTTGTTAGCAGGAGGGGGTATGAAATTAGCAAATAATTTTTTGGTGTTTTCCGGTGCTCCGCCGGGTAAAATCGGCGAATTTGTAGCGCTCGCGGAAAAACCTTGGCACTTTTAATGCACCGGCCGAGACGGCGAAATTTAAAAAAAAACCGGCGGCGGCGGAGTCGCTTATTTTTGAAAACCCCCGGCGCCGGCGGCAGCGATCTTTATTTTTTAAAGAAACGCGTAAGTATGTTCACCTCCTCTCGGAAATTCCGGCAATTTTTGTACTCAAATTTTTTTAACCTTTTGCCAGTTGTCTTGGGTTAGTATAGACGAAAAATCACAAAGAGTCCGATTTTGCTTATCGTCTTAACAAAATCTTTTTACGTTGCCATGAAGACCAGACACCTGATACCGTATTTCCTCTAATAAGCGCCCCGGGCGCTTATTTTTCAACCCTCCGTCTAGGGGGGCGCTTATTAGAGCGGGGGCGCTTAATGGAGCAAGGGCGCTTATTTTTCAACCTGTCGGCGCCGAGGCCACCAACCTTGTTTAACCCAAACCTTGAGAATTATAGTTATAGACATTGATTTCCAGAATTTTTTTTTCACAACTGCTCAAATTCAAAACGCATTATTTATGATGAAAAGGCAACAGAACATACTGAACAAAAAATGCTGAGTTTACAAACAAAGAAAAAATGCTGGGTTTACAACTTTCGATCATTCAAAAATCGTGAAACTGAGGGTTGAGCGCATACATTCCATCATTCAAATCAACTTCGAAAGATTCGTCGAAGTGAAGAGATTTATTGCTCAGATAAACATTTTCATCGTCTTGGTCTGCGTCTATTTCTTCAGCATCATTCCTCGTGTGTGGAATCTCATCTCGCGCATTCAAAAGATCATGGAATCCCTCCGTAATCCTTGAAGCAGTGCATTTGGTCGTCCTCGCTTCCATTATGGCTGATAGTGATCCGACAATCTGGGAAAAGGAAAGTTTTCGTTAGTAAAGGAAAACAATTTGAGTACGAATTTGAATTTTGTTACTAAAAAACAAGTTTCCCAAAACAGAAATACAAACTAAGCGAAATAGCCTTGAGAGGGGGGGGCGCTTATTAGAGCAGGGGCGCTTATTTTTCAAACCCCCTCCAGGGAGGGCGCTTATTAGAGCGGGGGCGCTTAATGGAGCAGGGGCGCTTTTTAGAGGAAATACGGTATTTGAAAAGGGTTGTCGGTTAATTGAGGGATTTTTTATGCGGATTTTTTTATGGTAAGGTATAAGAATTTAAAAAAACGATCGGCAATAAAAAAATCGAAATCCAGATTTTATTAAATCTGGACTTTTGTATAGGAACAAGACCTGAGTTATAAAAGAGCAAATATTATTGTTTTTAACTGTTTTTGTCTAATTTTGGGTGCAATAAATAAACATGTCCAATGCTGATGGGGTACATTTAGAGGTCATAGGCTTTAAAAAAAATTAGTTAAGAAATAGACAATTTATAACACAAGTGTCTTTTAACAACCAAAAAAGAAACAGTTAGGTGGTATCTGTGGTTGTGCGTATCAATAGCAAGCAAAGACACTCAGCTATTTTTGCGCAGCTTCTTTAATAGAAGAGGGGCAAACAGGCAGCATCAAAGCCTTATAAAATTGCTAGCGTCTGCTAAAACATTAGCTGCAAAACAAACAAGTAGACAATACTACCACCACTTGATTGGATTAACAGTAGCAAGCAGTCAAGCCGATTACTTTAAGAAGCAATCAATATGATGAATTTACCCATAAAGTATCTTTCTGATAAAAAAAATTTTTGGTCAAACCAAATATTAGTTGGTATACAATCGAAATTTGATTTTAAGACAACCCATAGCAGTGGCGTAGCCAGGGGGGGAGGGTGCAAGGAGGTGGTGATTACACGCGCCTTCCCCCCGCCTTGTCCAGGGCTGCCATCTCAAAATTTAAA
This sequence comes from Ditylenchus dipsaci, assembly GCA_004194705.1. NCBI lineage: Eukaryota > Metazoa > Nematoda > Chromadorea > Rhabditida > Anguinidae > Ditylenchus > Ditylenchus dipsaci. The sequence continues at coordinate 593,612 of SADC01000318.1, read as the reverse complement.
AAAGGGACATTTGGTAAAAAAAGAATTTGAAGGAAAAAGTGCATTTTATCTAGTGCTTATTGCCATTTTGAAGCGAAAAAAAAAAGATTTTGACTAAAACTTCGGAAATAAAGAAAGATTTGGGGTCCCAAAAAAAGGACAAATCTTTTTAAAAAGGACATATGGCAGCTCTGCCCTTGTCAGATTTTGTTTAAAACGGTGTAGGTAAATGGCCTGAAAATTTTCTGGTGCCCCCTTCGTAAGCAATTTCTGGCTACACCTCTGACCCATAACAGGTTTGGTAACACTATAGAATCCGGTAACACTAACACCAGTCTAAAATGCAAGATTTTGTGAGATTTTTTAACTTAAAAATAGGAAAAACTCGATTTAAGAACAGCGCTTTCTGAACAATAGTTTTGCGTTATTTGCCTCTAGGCCCCCTTTTAAATATTTATTTGGAAAATGTTGGCTTTGATACATTTAGACCCTCTCCCCCTGGCTACGTCTCTTTCCAAACTGACCAAAGACACCTGGTAAAATACTTCAGAACCTAAGGTAAAAGTTTAGGATCCTAAGCGGGAACAAAGTGTTAACCCTTATTTAAGAACAGTAATTAAAAAAACGTCTCTAAAAATAAAGCTTTTGCATGTTGGACTTTGAAACTTTGATTATTTGCAAAAATTACCCTTTAAATTGAAAAATAAAATTTTGAGACCGGACTGTATTAGAAAGATTACGGTAACTGCAAAAACCAATAAACTTTTTGATTAGTTTTAGAGTCAAAATAGGTTGTGCCTCAAATAAAGGAAATAAAAAATATAAAAAAATCAAACCACAAACTAAATTAAAGCTTTGGACAAAAAAAACAATTTTTTCTCAAATTAACAAGATGAGACCAATATAAGAATATAAATAGCAATTCTATAGCTTTGAAATGGAGGAGCAGGACATATGGCCCAAGACAAAAGTGACATGGAGAACATATCGCTGACTTGTCTCTCATTCTCAAATGAGGGATATGCATGTCCAGCATATATGGGTGGGGACAGCCTCCTCCTCCTCTTTTGCCACAAATCTGTGCTCTATTAGGCAGCACGCTATTGATTATATGCACACACATGCACACAGCCATTTTTTGACGACGTTCGCCTGCCTTGTTTACATACTTAAAGGGGGATTTGCAAAAAGTTAAATTAGTGTTGCTGCATTAGTAAATGAACCAGCTCAAATCCATAGCACCTCTAATGTCTTATCTTTTATAGAAGGTGACTCAACTCAGCTATTTTGCTAAATTTGTAGTACTAAGGGTTTTTGGTGTTTTGATAAAGGTACAACACGAATCGCAAATGCAGGATTAAGAATCAAGGGCTTGGACTGAAAATTAAGGCTTAACTTCAATTTTTTCAAAATAGTTTTTGAGTACCTATTGCGTTTTCCTCTAACAGTGAGTTGACCATGCTTAACACGAATCTGGTGTCAGAATTTAGGATTCAAAATTACGACCAAAGAAAGTATTTTCGTTTCAATTTTTAAATACATATAGACTATGGCAAGTCACAATTTCGAATCCTGCTAATAGCATTTTTTTGGGTTTAACGCATGTTGGGCTTTAACGCCAGTATTCGAGGTGTTACTTTAGTATCATCCTCTAAAAATGCCCATTTATAAACTATTAAAATCCATTTAAATTTTATTTCTTCAGCACTCAAAAACGTACTGAATGTGTCTTAATTAAAGTTCAAAGACAACAAACCACACATTTTGCCCAGAAATTGAATGGCAGAATAAAAGAGGGGAGAGTAAGGACGGCGAACCTATCTCTAATTTATTCCAATTCCTGTCATCTTCTTCTTCAGTGCATCCAAAAAGAAGATGTGCTTTTAGTGGGGGCAGCAGGGCCACCCCTTTGGGAATCCATTCACATTTTCATTAGGGTGCCGTCTATTCTATTTGGAGGAAGTGTAAACTTGGCTTTTACCCACCAACACAGATATATATAGGGTGCGTCAGAATTACGCGGCCACTTTTTTCAAACAAAGTTTTTGTGCTATTGTGTTTTCCTATGAATTTTTTAAATATTTTTTAAAGTTGACCATTCATTTTGTAGCTGACATTCTTAGCTACAAAATAAGTGGTCAACTTTGAAAAAATTTCATAAAATTTTATAGAAAGAAAACAATGACTCAAAAACTTAGGTTGAAAAAAGTGGCCGCGTAATTCTGACGCCCCTGTACACGGCTGCGAACTCAAAATTTTGAGATAAAGTACGTTTGGCAAAAAAAACAATTTAACCATTTTTCGTCAAAAAGTGTCATTTCATCCAGTTCTTATTTAGTTTTGGTCGTCAAATATAAAGATTTTGACTAAAAATCTCAAAATTATTAAAGATGTGGGATCACAAATAAAGTACAAATTTTTAAATAAAGTAGATTTCACAGCCTTGATATATAGCACTCAGGGTGAAAACTAAAGTTGACAATAGCACACCCTATAACTTCTAGCAGAATTAGTTGTTTTAGTAACTGTAAAATTGGGTAAGAGTGGCCAGCTGGTCAGGCAATATCGTCGAATTGAACACAGACACAAAATTAATTAGAGTAGAGGGACAAGAGGTTTTGGCAACTAATATTTACACTTTCTTTGGTTCTATAGCTTATTAATTAAATAAGATTTGAGAAGATGTTTGGGCAGAATAGATCCAATAATTCACCTCCCTAAAATTTAGCCAAAATAACTTTATTTCCAATTTCTCTTGATTCAACAGTTATTTTCATTATTGTCTACATACCTCTTCGCTGCTGCCGTACTCACTTACTTTGAATGTAATGTGGTAACAAATTAAATATCAGGCAAATCCTCTCACTTGTGCACAAAACTGTCTGCCATAACTGAATCAAATCCTTAAAAGAAAGGAACCAGACGCCGTTGAGTTAAAATATTCTTCAACGAATAACCGAACTTCATGCTGGTTTGCAAACTCTTTTCCTCGCATCACATTCTGCAGTAAGATAAACAATCAGAAGTCGGTAGAAGCAAGATCCGATGTATATGGCGGGTGATGCAGCACTTCACAGCCAAGTTCTAATAATTTAATTTGGGTGTTAAATTTTTCTACTCAAAAGCATCTGGGTTTTTTATTCGTGACTTAACAGATTTCATCCGTCGAAGGGAGACAGTTACAGAACACTAACGGTATCCAGCCGACGACTGATTTGTTATGGCATCGTTATCGTACAAAATTTAAAACAAATTAGAAAAAATCAAAAACAATTACGTTCAGGAGTGGTCACGAATTTTCTGAACAGCCTGATATATTTTTCAAAATATATTTTGTCTTCAAGAAAAGTCATGTTACTTCAATTTTAGTTAGAAGATAGCCTCTTTGGTACAGAAATCGATTTTCGAATGGCCATGGGTTTTACTGGAGTGGCCGGTGCCAAAACAGCTCGGTCCCCCAAGCTAAACAAAAAACAACAGGGGGACCAAGCTCTTTTTGGCACCAGCAACTCCAGTAGACCCGGCCATGGTCCATCCCATTATTTAAGGTATTCTACCATATTTTGGTCGCTGGAGCCGGGTAAAAGATCTCAAAATGCATTTATTATTAAATTTCGCCTTTTTCGGATCATTATTGTAATCTAAATAGAAAAAAGTTAAAATTCCAAAAAACAACCAAAATATCAAAATTTTTAACTGATCCAACCCGCGACCATCATCCCAATCCATATATCTATTTCCAGCATAATAAGACCCATTAATTTGCTATTCATCTGCCCTGTGTATTACCCTCAAAAGGGAGAACAGGAAGAGAAGGAGGACACAAAGCAGATGGATATATATGTACACAACCCAGTCACTGCCAGTCACTACTGGCCAACAAGGTACGACCACAATTATTGGGTGTTGCACTCATCATCCAAATAATTGGGGTTGAGCAACTACTACCCAACCAAGGTCAGTCAAGTTCTCAAGAGTGCACCAAGATGTTTTTTGCACCACTAAAATGGTAAATACTTCTCTGCTGCCCTGGAACGAATTCCATTAATCTGAGGGAATTGAAATTTAAAAGCCTTTTGAGACAAACATACTTGGGGCAGGGCCTCTTCCCCCTAAGGATATATTATATAAGGGGCTGAGAAGTGGTTCTCCTCCAAACTGAAAATAATTCCCAATTGGAGTGCAATTTGCAGAGACTACTGCTCCTATTTCTTTCTTTATTTTATTGACTTTATTTGCCCAATTCAGAGAGAGAAGATTGAGTGCAAAAAACTTCTGCAATTTTAGTTTGTCCATGTTTGGAAGTGCACAAATAAATTTATGGAATAGGCATATTACTCAAGAAGCTAATCAACACAAAAATGTTTCCGTTTTGTGGAAAAACAACTAAAGTAACAAATATTTTTTTTGTAGAAAAATATGTTTCAAACACTAGAAAAGCTACTATACTGCATAAAGTGGAGTGTTGATATAATCGAGGTTACATGTTTTCACCCCAGCTTTTCAAAAAGACCTACTTCGATGCATAACTCAAAGTAACTTAAATCTGAGATTTAAACTCTCGCCGGTCTTTATTCTCAAATTTATGAAATTTTCTTAAAACGATCGGCTAATTTTTGGAATTTTTTATCGTATTTTTTGAGCTTGACTGATTAAATTACCCGCTCTCTATTAATTAACCCTTCTCTAATATGGTCCCTCATAGGCACTCTATATCTCATCTCATCGTTTTGGAAGGACATCGAATAACCCACTTCGGCCAACTTCCTCTCTGTATCGTTTGACTTGCTGCGCCAAACATGAAAAAAAAATTGAATTAACATTAAAAAAAGTGTTCTCCTATGTTTACTTTTTCAATACCACATTCAAAAATAAAAAAGGTGATTGGCGACAAGTAATTTCTAGTTCATGGTCAAGTCAATCAACAAGAAAACAATGTGAGAATGGCTGCAACAAGGACTTGCGTGACTAAGCAAGTACCCACTCATACCCATTACAAACACAAAAAAGAGGAAAACAATATATTTGCCACCCGCATGTCACAAAAAATCTACAGAGGTTCTCAAACAAATACATTTAAATCAGTCTACATCCACAAAATAAAGTTCAGAAAAGCTGTGCAATAGCATTAAATTGTTAAGGTTGTTGTTGCATGTGTTTGCTAAGCGATAGTAGAAATTTGATATTACATCCCATCTTCTTTTGCCTTTTGACTCAGGATTTAGAGTGGGTGGAACAGAAGAAGAAAATCTTGATAAAAATCAATTAAATAGTACACAACATAATGGCTCTTTTAATAATGTTGTCGAAGTTCGGTTTCCAACAATTCAATTAAAAATCTTTAAAGATAGCTTCTTCCACACATCCATTCCGTGTTTTAAAACGCTTTTGGTAAATATACGATCTTGCTTGCCCTTGTTGTTTGGGCCTTGTCCATCTAAACGGTATCCACAGTTTAGGGCCCAAATCCCAGGGGGTCCAAGCGAAATAATTTTTTTGACATTGTATACAAAAATTGCATGAAAACTGGGCCGATCTGTAAAAACATATGGAACTAATGCTGTTAGGGCCCCTGGAGGTCAACTTTTTTTCAATTTTTTTCACGATTAAATGACTCTTCATTAGTTTTTATACACTAAAAACGATTTTAAGATGAATTTAAGCATATTTATACCACATAATGGTATGCCTTTTCGACTTGGGAAAGCATGGTTAACTATCTTATATCTAGGTATTCTACTATGTTTTAGTTGATGAAACTGGCCGTAAAAAGTTTTAAAACACATTTAAACAAGAGTTTTAGCTCAGCTCTTTGAATTTCGTCGTATTTCTGCAAAAAACACCACAAAAATGTGTTTTGAAAAGAATTTTTTTTTTGAAAAAAGTTAACCTCCAGAGGGGCTCTAACAACAATACAGTAGACGCTCGATATAACGTTTCGCTCGATATAACGCTTCGCTTGATATAACGTCCCGAAAAAATTCTTATTTGGCCAGATTACAGTGTATTCTCGATAAAAACGACGCTCGATATAACGTCCGCTCTTTATAACGTCCCATTTTGGCCGGTCCCTTGAGGGACTTTACATTAAGCGTCGGCCCTATCCCTCAATGGGGGGAGAGATTTTGCCTTGGTCCCCCTGTTGTTGTTTTTTTTGTGAGCTTTCAGACTAAGGCTCAGGCAAAAGTAGGCCAGCGTATGTTAGGACGAACTTAATCATGAGTCTAAAATACGTTTGAGTCCGTCCTAACATATGCTGGTCAACCCTTGCTTAAGCCTAAAAAATCAAAAAAAAAAAACAACAGGGGGACCAAGGAAAACCACCCCCCCCCATTGAGGGATAGGGCCCGAGCGTCGACTGTAGTTCCAAACATATTATCAAAAAAGGGTCTTTATAAAAAGTTATGGTCGTTTAAAAGGAGGCATATTTCTTGGGATATCTTGTACAATAGGGACGATTAAAACAAGTTATTAGGATTTTGGGACAGGGAGTGTGACTTGTTCTGTTCCTTATTCTTGCTGTACAATTAACATCTATTTGGTTAGATAAACGAATATAAAAATTGTTAACTAAAAAGACTGAGTCAGGGATGTTAAAGTAATTAAATTAAGAACATATTCGCACACTCTACCTTGTGTAAACTACAACAAAAAGCTGCTGCAATTGTTGATGTAGAGTGTGGATGGATCACCTAGGCGACCATTGCCCTACTTTACTCACTCACTTACCTACCTGTCTGCCTGTATATATATAAGCTGAATGAAAGTGAGAACAGGAAGCCATAGAAAAGAAATTAATTTGCAATGTTTAAGCTCTTTTTCGAAAAATGGAGCAGTAGAAGTATGGAGAGAATACATGTGCATACACTTGCACAAAAATAATAGACTAGTGATTTCAGACACGATAGTGCAAAAGTAATTGCAAAATATACTGCAAGTTAGTAGAAGTATACTTTTTGAATGCTTATAACACTTTATCTACTATCATGAAAAATACCTGCAAAATTTTGAACTAAAGGGTGTCCCAAAAGTTCGGAACGGACTTTTGAGCTGATTTTTCAAAGTAAAAAAATATTTGTAAATAAGTTTTGAAAAAAAGTTTTCCCAGCTCTGTCATCCTTTTTCAAATGGTATATCATCTTTCTTTGATAGTTTTAGATAAGTCATCATTTGGCTCCAAACACTTGTAATGTCATTATGAAAAGTTGACTAGCATTCTCACTACTCCAGTGATCAAAAGTTTAAACGAGCATTAATAGTTACGGTAATATCTTAATTCTATGCTGCAGCGCAGTTCAGAAGCTGCAAAACCTATTTTCGAGAATGGTTTTTCAGAATCTGAATGTTGAAAATTTGGCCTTTTTAGAAAATCAATACTCATTTAAACTTTTGATCGCTTAAAGTACTGAAAGTGCTCGTCAACTTTTCAAAATGACATCACAGGTGTTTGAAGCCAAATGGTGACCTTTTTTAAATTATTCACGAAAGTTTCATTCAACATTTCAAAGAAGATGAACCGAGCCGCAAAAGATAACTTTCAAAAAATTTTTATATTTTTTTACTTTGAAAAATTAGCCCAAAATTCCGTTCCGAACTTTTGGGACACCCATTATGAGCTACAGTCAACTCTTCCAGTAACGAACGCCCCAAATTTTAGTATCAATCGGTTTCACATACTCTTTCAAACACGCGATTCTGCTGACAATTTTCACAAGTCGTGTTCTGCCCTAGTTGACTTTCACCTGCCGAAGGAAAAAAGCACTTTTCCCCTGCAGATTTAACTTCTAACGATTCTTTTCGCACGCTATTCGCTAATGTTTATCCAATCGGTCTTTTAATTTTAAAAATTGCATCAACCCACTTTGAGACTAACAAAATTATGCTATGAAACTTACTTTTGATAATTTAATTATCTCACGAAAAATAAATTGGAATCTGTCACCGAATTTCGGCCGGATTCCTGTCCGGTCGCCAACACCAATATCAGTGATTAACCTATTGATGCCGACAAAAAATTTGTGTGATAGAACACAAAAATTTGATGGAGTACAAATTTTTGAATTAGAACTACTTTATAGCCAGCAAAAAATTTCTCGAAAAATTCCGAAAGTAATTATGATTTTGAATTTGAGGCCGTGTGTTCTGTGCAAATCATTATTAGGTAAGTTACCACTTAATGTGTAGCTAGTCAGAAGAGCTACAATATAAGTGGTAACTCTGTCAAAAATATTCAAAAAAAAATTAATGGGTTAACGGTATTCATGTTTCTTGTTGGCATCTTTGTTAAATTTCTGTTTCTTTCTGAGTCGCGCAATTAAAGGAGACTTGCGAATGGTTTGTTGAGATGTCTAAGCAAGAATTGACAAGTAGAAGATGATGGAAATCGAAAGTGCTTTTAGCACAGGCGCAATCCAGGTAATCAGGTCATTATTACTTACCCACCCATCTACCACAAAATTACTAAAAAAACTTTTTTCTTCTCCTTGATCAAATGCATTGTTCTTTAGGTTAAATCGTTTCTGTTCTTCCACATCAGACTAAATTATTTTTCTTGTGGTTTGTTTCATCTCAATCTATTGCATTAATTGGTTTAGTTTTTATTATACAAATTAATTAGGATTCTTAATATTGTTGCTGTTTTAGATACAAAGATATGAGATTTGCCATTATTGTGCGACTAATTATTTTTCTAATACTTTTTAGAATTCCATTACACCTCGAAAACATCTTTTTTGATTCAATATCCAGGACTCTGAACGGAAAAATGACACATTAAAAGTCATTTGTCATAAATATTTTCTATTTGACCTGTTATTTTCATTTGACTTCTAGCCGAAATTGATCTCAATGCACAATAAATCAGAGAGTCTGGTCAATTATCTAATATGCATGGGTCGCCGAACCAACTGCTAATTGAATAGCACAAAATTAATGGAAGACATGCAGACAATTCACACGTTTAGCTTATTCAGAAATTGAAAACTATTTTTGAAACCGACAGCGCAAATATTAATTTGTGGTTGTTTGTTGTTGAACTTCCTAATTGTCCTTTCATGTTTCGACAAACGCCATTTTTCATTTTGGTGTCATTTTGCGCTCAGATTCTTGGCTATCGAAAGAAGATCTCTTCGAAATAAACAAAACAATGTTAAAGAGGCATGCCCACGCTAATAAGAGGTGGTGCCCGGGAATTCAAAAATTTCTCCGTATTATTGAATTTATTTACGGTTTTTTCAACTTGGTTTCTAACAAAACAAGGCCTAGAATTTAATTTTAGGTGTGGTTTTATTAGAAACCAAGTTGAAAAATCCGTACAGAAGTTCAATCATCAGGAGAATTTTTTGAATTCCCGCGCACCACCTCTTATTAGCGTGGCATGCCCCTTTAAAGAAAAAATAAGCGAATTCTGTAATTTTTAGTAAGACTGTTGAAGTGAATTGAGTTTTGTAAACTCGCGTTAACTAATATTTTGGTACTTTCCTGTTATCTCGAATCATTTTGGATGTATTAGTTAACATTCTCAAGCATTTCACCCTGAAATACGAACTTATTTTTTCCTATCCCTTGCAATGTGGAGTGTGCTGGTCTTGGCCGCGAAGCGCCCAACCCTTGGTCGTGTACAACATCCGAAATTTTATTAATTTTTATTGAAATTAAGAACAGCCTACAATGCCCTACAATAATGTTATTATATTCGGAAAGTATGAAGCGGGATATCATATTGTGGTATGGGTACAGATTGTTGTACACGACCAAGGGTTGGCCGCTTCGCGGCCAAGACCAGCACACTCCACATTGCAAGGGATAGGGAAAAATAAGTTCGTATTTCAGGGTGAAATACTTGAGAATGTTAACTAATACATCCAAAAATGATTCAAGATAACAGGAAAGTACCAAAATATTAGTTAACTCTTTTTAATGCTGAATTGAAAAAAAACTGATTTTCTAAAACCAGTCAAAATATTGATTAACCCGAGTATTCGCTACTTGCGCCTAACTTTCGAATATTTATTGTCTCGAGCGAAATTTAAATTTGACAGTAATTTTTAAAGTTAAAGAGCATCTTTGTAACCAAATCGACCACGCTGAACACGAGTCTTAAGTGAGATATTATAGCTTGCTCATAAAAAAGTTATTAGTCAAATTGTTTTTTAAATAAATTCTATATTTACTTTCTAAGTGACTTTTCGGTTGCAGTCTCTGATCCCCCCACGCAGAGTGCTCGGAGGAGATAACCTCATATTCGTGAGAAAGCCGAGTGTGTTTTTTTATTCTGATCAAAAAAAGTCTCGAACTACAGAGGGTTTGGCATAGTTTGGCACTTCTTTAGTTCCCCCATACTCGGTTTTTTTGAAAAGTGAGCCAAAATCACCTGTCGAAGATGTCTAACTCTCGATCCCCCAAGAACCCTGTGACCATACTTGCAAGTTTCGGAAAAAGGGCGCCGGCGCCAGGCTTCTCGAAACTTTGGGCGAATTCACAAAATTTAAATTTAAATAATTCACAAATTTTTAAGAAAATTTACAAAAGATTTTTCAAAAAACAGCGTTGCTGCAAATATTGTGACAAAGGCGGCGCCTTTCCGAAAATCTCAATCGCCGGCGCAACCTATAAAAAACCCAAGGGGCCGGCGCCGGGCTTGTGAAAAAAAAATTGTGAAAAGAAGATCCCGACTTTGGGCTCCTGGCGGTGGCTCCGGCGCCCGTGCAAGTATGCCTGCGACCATACCGGGGGCGCAGGTACTTGGGAGCGTGGAGTTGACATGCGCACAACCACATACCATTTTGAGCTATTACGCAGTTAATTGTGTTATCTAAATATGAATGTTATGGCCAAAATAAGCAAATTACCCAAAGTACAACATAAAATTTTGAAATGGTCAAAGCTCAAACATTTCTTTTGAAAAAATGAAAATCAAGCGCGGATTTGTAATCATCATGAAAAGTTGTACAGGAACCAACACCTGTTACAATTGGCATTGGACGTGTTAAGGCACTCTGTGAGCACCAACAATATTGCCAGTTTAGTCATGGACACACCCGGTTACCATCACTTATTGCTAGTTCTTTGTCTAGTTCATAGCAGTCTAGCCTCATTTTGCGGTCCAGCAGCCATCCCCTTCAGTTTTGAAGCACTACCTTCAGGTCAACCAGTGCTTGGCTGTGCCCGTCCTACCTGTTTTGGTTGGACTGCGGAAGGCAAACCCGCAGCTAGTCCGGCCACGTTCTACAGGGTTAACAAGAAACCAGATGGATACTTCCGCAAAGCAGCTGCAGATGCCCGACCGAGTGCTGTTAACTCTAGTGATGCAGACAGTTTTAGACCTCAAACTGCTGTTGGTTTTGTAATTTTAGTTGGCATCCGAGTTCAAAATGATTTGATTTGTAGCAATGTGCAGCCACATTCGAAGGGGAACAGTGTCCCAGTGAGTACTCTTGGGTGGGCGGCATCGGTCCTATGGTTAATGTTTCTGCGCTACCGTAAGTGGATAATTTCAAATTATTTTTAGTTCTTTTATCAGAAAAATTGGGTTGTCAGACATATGAAATTAATTATTAAATTTAGGATAAATCTGAAAAGCGCCACCTTTTGTTGAAATGTGTCACTTTTTGGCTGAAAAGTGAACTTTTTGTTAAAATGTGTCAATTTCTGTATTGTACAGCGTGTTTTAAGAAATTCAACAGTTCTGAAATGGCCACAACCTTTTTTAAAGTCAACAAGAAAAAGTGGCAATTTTCAGTCAAAAAGTGGTACTTTTCCGCTAAAAGGTGACACTTTTAAACGGTTGTGGGTAAAAAGGGGACTGTAAAAAGGGGCCAGTAAAAAGGGGCCAGATAGTTAACTCTATTTTGTTTTTTAGAAGCCCTCTTATCATCAGCTCTAGGTAAATTCTCCTAGGCAAATTCTCTCCTCCGGTGAATTCCTCCGTGGAAAATTCACCCTCCGATAAATACCCTCCAAATTTTTGAGGTAACAGGTTTGAATCCTGGTGGTGACAGACATTATTTTTCCTTGAATAAAAATCATAAACTACTTTTTATGGGACCAGTACTGGTCAATAGGAAAAGTAAACCTCAGGCTGGGTATGGGAACCACCTGGTACCACCCGTAAATGGGGCTCCATTTTTGGATTTTGGATTTAGCTAAAAGTAATTAAAAATCAATGTAGCCTATACAGAATCGTGTCCTGAGCACAGTTTGATAATGCTACAACAGCGTTTTAACTTGCAGGAACCCTAGTTCTGGAGTTGTTTTATATTTTGTAAGGTATCCAAGTGGCACCCAGGTTGTGGAATCTATGTGAATCTACTCAGGCGTTAGTACAAAGGCATTGCCTAAGTATCGATACCCAGGTGAAAGTGCCCAGATAGTGGTACTGAATGCCTAGGTGGGCTAGGTGTATAGAAGTATTTTTAGATGAGTGAATACCTCCGTTGAATAAATACCCAGGCAGATAGGTTAAAAAAGGAAGTTAACAGTTTTAGTTAATAGTTTTACATAGCTAAAAAATACCCTGAAAATTACATTTTCTGGTATCATACCTTCTTTAAAATGCTCAAGTTAGTACAAAAAAGAAATTTCGGGACCCCAATAACATAAAAAATTAGTACAAAATGGATGACCACCTGGTAGGTGGATAGATTATACAGTAGAACTGAGGATGGATCATAAAAATATATTTTCAATTACAGTCCTTCACAAAACAAAAAAGACCAATTGTAAAACCATTAAAAAAAATGTTTTCGCGAATCAACCATACTGTAGTAGTCAGCTAGTACCTGTAACAAATGAAAAAACCAAGGCATGACTAATAATTAGCCACATGATATGATAGCCACAGTAGTAGTAACCACCGACCAAAAAATAGCTCGGAAGAAGTAAAAGGGTAGACAACATAATAAAATAAACTATCTGGTCCCCTTTTTACCGGCCCCTTTTTACTGGCCCCCTTCTTGCAGCTCCTTTTTACCCAGTACCTTTTCAACAAAAGGTGGCATTTTTCAACAAAAGATGTCACTTTTCAATAAAAGGTGGCACACTTCAGCTTTGTTAACCAAAAATAAAAAAATGGCACTTTTTACGCAAGAGATGGCACATTTAATTCTCGTCCATTTTACAAACGGTTTCGTAATCAGCTTAAAGAGAGCTATCTTTTGGTACATAGCGTTCTTTAATACGTGACTGGGTGTTCTTGCCTTTCCCGTGTTACCTCATTTTACATGACCCTTTAGTGGGCATGCCCGTGTGTTTCAAAAAATCAAGATGACAGCCAGCAAATTTTTTGAACCGTCTCATGTTCACTAGTTTTGCATTAAATCTAATATTGATGGCCTTGTGTTACTTTTAAAAATGAGGCACAAAACTTTTGACAGACCAAGAAAAACGCTTATGAAAAAAATTGTCGACAAGCAAAAGAACTGCGGGCCCCCTCTCCCCTTTCCCTCCTTTCTCCGTGCAAGTTTCTCCTTCAAAAAAAATTATGGTTAGAAATCAGCTACGGAATTGTAAAAACTATGAAAGTCTATGATTATTGGTTATATACTTATTTTTAACCGAAAATCTTAGTTTTTGAAAAAAATCTACTTATTTTTCAAATTTTTTAAATGTGATCGCTGTGTAAAATTCAAAATGCTGTGGTCCAATTTTTAGTAAAAAGGTCAAAAAAAAGTAAAAAATGTCGAAAATAATCGATTTCTTAACCAACCCAATAACTTGATAAGAAGCACCTAAATCAAGCATTAGACTGGTTTAGGTTGGCCCTTCAATGCTGCAAATACGAACCATTGAAGCTGTCCTCAGACCGAGGAGTGGCCGTAGTCAACCCTGGTCAGATTGTGTTTGGAGGAGAGGTGCTGAGTGGTAAACGACAATATGCCTTTGACTATGTTAGTGATGTGGTCAAGCACAACAAAGCTGATGGAAGGTTAGTTTAACACTAACACAATTCATTTTTGTAACATATTAATTTAGCGTGTCCTATGATGTGTCCATCCGCCGTTTGGCCTGTCTGCCCTACCCGAGCGAAATGTCCATTGGAGTTGAAGAAGTGGTCAATGAGGAGATTATCCGTCGATTTGCCAAGGCCAATAAATCTGACAAGAGCAAGGCTTTCCAAGTAATTTTTTCAAAAAGCGTTGCCGCTGCCGCGCTGGATACTTTTTTATCCCACAAAATATTCAATTCTTCGGGTGCGAAGATTTTTATTACCGAAGTTTTTTTACGCATTTTTAATTTTTCGTAAATCATGTTTGGACGTCTCCTCAGTGATTTTATATGCTTAAAACGATTCACACCTACATACCTTAGACACAAATCACTCGAAAGTAACTCTCGATGCATAAAAATTTATGCATACCAGATCTTCTTTATGCGGTAGGCCCTAGTTAACAAAACTATGTTCAAATTCCATCTTTTTCTGGTATCCAGGTACCTTCTTAGGTTAGATTGCCTTGGGGGACCAAGGCAAAAAGTCGAATTTTGGTCAATATTTTTTTTCAAAAAATCCATTTTTTGTGCGAAAAAATGTCAGAAAATAACTTTTTTTTATCGTTTTTAGCATATAAAAATTACTTAGACGTCGTTTGAACATGATTTACGAAAAATTAAAAATGCGGCCCCGACTAAATAAGTGCCAAGTTTTTATCAAGCCATTCAATTATGTCCTGTTCAAGAACCTTGTAAATTATGGCTTAAAAAATCAAGTTTTCAATTAAACAAGTTTGATTACCGTATTTCTTCTAATAGCACGACATGTCGAATAATTTTTCAATCACCCGAAAATGGGGAAAATTTTAGATTGATTCCAGATTTTCGGGTGAAAATCCGAAATTTAAAAAACCAAACCAGTAGAGCTCGTGGGAGTTAAGAAAACGCAAAAATCAACTTGGTGGAAAAAATTTCTCTTTTCTGAGGTACTAGTGTTTCCCGGCCCCTTCGGGACCGGAAATCCGCAAATACCTCACCTACGTAACCTTATTCTTACCCTCATAAACTTCTTACTTACGCTTTTATCTACTCTCTTTACCTATTTAACTACCACATTTACCTTCCCTACACCCCTACATACCATACCTAATTTTTATACATGGACACCTACCTACCTTCCTACCTAACCACCCTCCCACCTACCGAACCTGATAACCTATTCTGCCTGGCGTGCTTACCTAGACACATGCCTACCCTACCTGGCCACCTTCCTACCTTATCTAGTCTCCTACCAACCATACCCTGCCATCTAACCACCATACTTGATTACGTACTATCCTGAAGGGCCACCTACCTACTAGGGATGGAGGATGGCCTATTCCGGGACGGGACAAAGTAATTTCAAAAAAAAATCCGGGACGGGATCCGGTACGGGAAAAAAACCCCAAAAACCCTGCGGGACGGGACGAGACGGGACGTCCCGACCCATTTTTACATATGAAAAATCGCAAAACCACCCCGGGACGGGACAGACTCAAAAAATTTTCCGGGACGGGAAAAAACCCCAAAAACCCTGCGGACGGGACGATCCGTCCAGTCCCACCCTTTTCCATCCCTACTAGCTACCTGTTGTATCCTCGGGACTAGCTAGAGAGAGACGAGAGCACACGACTTCTTAATAGCTTTATTCGGACACAAACTGATCCTGAACACAGACGTTCAGACCTTATATACTACTACAATAACATATCACTGCGAGACAACAAGTGATACAAATCACACTATACAACACCTTCCCCCGTACAACGGGTTGGGTGGACAGATATTTTATCCATTAGGAGGCTCTTTCTTATAGCACTTCTTTCCACTTGGCTGCAGCAGCATTCTTTGCTTCACGACTCTTGATGAGCGACGCACTGTTCGAGGAAGCGCTGGTTCCACCACGGGCACTTGCACCATCAAAGGAGAACGAGCAGTAGACACTGGAGAAGGCTGAGCAAGCGGAACATCTTCGAGCTGATCCACTAAGGCTTCATCTTGAACTGCCTCTTGCACTGGAACGACTGGCTTCTGACGACTGAATGCATTGAGCTCCACATCCATCGCTTCTTGCCACGGCTTGATTGGAACCGAAGACGACTTGACAGGCTGTTTGACTGTAGCTTTGGCTTGCTGGGCACACTCACTGCAGACGGCAACTGAGCATTCGATATCTTCTTCCATCTTCGGCCAAAAGAATTGAGACCTTGCCACCCTTTTCATACGACTGACCCTTGATGACCTTCATGGAGCATCTCCAGCACTTGATGACGGTTGGCAGCTGGCACGACCACACGCTTGTTGAGCACCACACAGCCATGGACCACTGAGAGATGCTGACGCCGAGTGTAGAATTCACTGCACTTTCCGGACTTTGCAGACTTTGACCACCCATTCGAGATGCACTCCATCACTTGACCGAGAACTGGATCATCTTTGACGGAACTGACGAGCTCATCAAGCGAGATTGGAAGGCTGCTGATGCTTGCGGCTAGTTCCCGACCAAATTCTTCCTCGCTGACTTCTAGAGCACCAATGACCACGTCACCATCATTGTTCCAGGACTCTTCTGAATTAGCATCATCTTGACAGATTGGAGACACCACTGCACTGACTGAAGACTGCTGGAGCGGCACACTGAGAAATCCTAGCGCTTTGAGAGCGGAAATTCCCAGTAGATTGAGCGCACCTTTCTTAGCCACGAAGAAAGACTGATAGCTGAACTTACCATTTGCTGCCATGCAAGCGACCCCTTCACCAAGGAACTTCAGAAGGGAACCATCACAGAGCTTGGCCACCACTGTGCTTTCTTTCACCTTCGGACTGCCTATAGACTTGTAGACGGCCTCATTGATGATATTCAGCTGAGCCCCCGTATCCAATACGAATTTGACCGGCTTGCCATTGACTTCCACTTCCTTCTTGATGAGCTGATTCTCGGAACCCACAGCATTGATCATCACAGACGGAGCCACCACCACATTGACTTCAGCATTCTTCTCTGGCTTTCGGAACTTCTTGAAGCTGGAGCACTGACTCTTGAGATGACCCAATTCATTGCACTGATAGCACTTCAGTCTTCTGGCATAGCAATCATCTGACCAATGCATTTGCCCACACCGGAAGCATGACTGACTTGGGAGCGCTTTCTTCTGACCCACCTGATTGATTCAGAAGTAGGACGGCGCTTCCTTTCTTTCCAGATGCTTCGCTTCGGCAATTGTCGAGAGATAGCTGGCAGCTTCTTCCACAATTTCATCGAACTTGACTTGGTCACCTTTCTCATTGAGACGCTGAAGAATTCTTGTTCGAAGCACTGCATCACCATTTGACTTGAGACCAAAAAGCAGGAGCAGGCAATTGAACTCTTCTTCCTTCAAAGCACTGAACTTGAACAAGCGGAGCTGACCTTTAAGGTGATTGACGAAATGGGGGAATTCTTCACCATCATCTTTGACCAGGCGCAGGCACTCATAGCGATCCACCACCAAAGAGCGAGAATGAGCAAAAACTTTGGAAAGGCCACAAACCGTTTCTTCCAGGCTGAAGTCGACCACATCTCTGGGCAGGACACTCTTTCTGTATTCAGCAAAGGCTTCGGCAGAGAGCTTCGTCATTAGGAGCTTGACCTTGCAGGCATCCACCATATTCGGAGCTGTACAATCGAGAGAGAACTTGAAGCGGGACATCCAATTCTCTAACTTGGCTGGTTCACTGTCATCTGCTGAGAAGACCTCTATATCCGGCAACTGAGGCAGAGTTGAGACCACGGCAGGCACTTGCTGAGCACTGTCGCCACCAGCACCACCATTCTGCTGCTGCTGTTGGAATAGAGCCATCATTTGAGCCATCGCTGCCTGCTGTTGCTGCTGTTGCATTGCCATAAACTGTTGAAACTGTTCCATATCCATTGCGAGTACGCCAATGTTGTATCCTCGGGACTAGCTAGAGAGAGACGAGAGCACACGACTTCTTAATAGCTTTATTCGGACACAAACTGATCCTGAACACAGACGTTCAGACCTTATATACTACTACAATAACATGTCACTGCGAGACAACAAGTGATACAAATCACACTATACAACACTACCATACCTGGCCACCTAGCTACCTCACTTGGCCACCTACTTACCCTGCCTGGTCACCTACCTAAGCTAGTTATCTACCAACTCTACCCTGCCACCTAACTACCATACTCGATTACATACCCTACCTGGTCACTTAATCTACCTACGAAATTCATTCAGAGACATTTTTTCCACTAACAACACCTTTTACGCATTTAATCATACTTAGAACTGACCCTCTCCCCTTTAACAAAAAACGAGACATACTCACGTACATCTTTCTTTATATAGTTGGGATAGTCGGGAAAAGTCCTTAAAGTAGGGTTTGTCGAGTGATTGAAGACTGACGAGTAATTACAAGAAATACTGCAGATAAAATGGCAACAATAATATACAACTTACGGTACCAATTAATTCCCTAACATCTCAACTTTTAAATAAAAGAGCTTCGAATCGAAAATTCAAAAAATAATGGCCGAAAAAGACTCGGTAGGAAATTGCACGACACTCCACGTGATAAAAAAAAAGATCATCACTTAGAGGTGCGATAGCTAATTGGTAAAGTAGCGAAAGGTGGCAAAAGTCGTACGCAGGTTCGTTCCGTAGTCTCTGCTATTTTTTAATCATTAAAAAAAATTCAAAAATATTGGAATTTTCGAAACTGTCATTGTCTCCACTTCTCAAAAAAATTCCAAAAACTATGCTCTGTTTCTATAACTGCCCCTAATTCTCCATTTATCTAGGCTCCTACCCAACTGGCTTCTAACGCAATCGTCGACAACAACATAGGTGTAGGTGGACCAGATGTAGCACCACAAGTAGGTGGAACCGCCGACAGAGTTGTGCTCCAACAAGTGGGTGAAAGTGTGCAGACTGTGGAAGGACCTTTTGTGGCCGAGTCAAATGCAGAGGTTAGTGAGGTGGAGGCTCTCGAAGGTTTCGAACTGCACCTGGTCAGGTTCCCCAAGGACTGCTGCAACCAGCTGCCCCTCCAGCTCAAGCAGCTGTTCCAGCCTCTGATTTTGGAAGCGGGGGATACGGCAGTGGTGGATATGGTAGTGGCGGATATGGGAGTGGTGGATCTGGTGGATACGGGAGTGGAGGGTACGGAGGAGGTGGTTCAGGAGGCGGAGGGGGTGGATCTGGATTCTTGTGCTTCACAGCAGACACTCTAGTTCGCACTGCCAATGGAGCAAACAAAAGAATGGATGAGCTAAAGATTGGTGAGTGGGTGCTATCAGCCAACAGAACTCAACTGGTCTACACGGTTGTTGAGTCTTGGATCCATAGAGTGCCTCAACAATTGGCAGAGTTTCAAAAGATTGAGATGGACGATGGAAAAGTTGTGAAGTTGACTGCTAAACATTTCATTTACAAGACCAAATGTTCGGGTAAGTGGTTTTATGGAGGGTCGTTTTAAAAAGTTAAAATTTTTAGGCAACTCCAATATAGTACCATTTTCACAAGTGTCCCTGCAACCTGTGTATGCAGAAAAGGTAGAGGTTGGAGACTGCCTTTATGTGCTTCAAGGTTCCAACTTTGTGGAACGGAGAGTGAAGGGTGTAAGCACTGTGCAAGAACAGGGCATCTACGCTCCAATGACTGGTGGGTTTAGTTGTTTGCAGGGTTGGCTTGCAGTCATATATATTTCTTACCTGCATCGAACTGGTCCTGACTCCGGACTTCACATGTCTGGGCCAGGCAAGCAGGTGGAAGGGCACAGGCAGGCACAGGTCTGCAGTGCAGACTCTGCAAAAACTACGCTTGGCACAAATTAACGGAGAACAGCCAGCTGGACATGTTTTGATGTTTTTTTTCAATAAAAGCACCTTAGTAAGGAGCGAGATTTGCGAAAGCAAATCTCTAGACCGAAGCAAAGTCGGAAGATCAAATCATGCTTGAAATAATAAGGTGATTTGTAGATTGTAGGATTCAGCTACCAGGTCGCCTCAGAAAAAAATTTCACATAAAAAACAAACTTTTATTAGGAAAAACATCAAAAATAAAAATAAACCGAATTTCAAACTGGCTATTGACCCTAATTAACCTATGCCGGCCTAAGTACCGAGTCAAAATGCCTGCCTTTCGTGCATTTGCCTCCTTGCGAAGCAATTTAAGATTTTATGCCTGCCAGCTTGAGACACCCATGGCTACTTGGTGTATTTACTTCATAGCTTATGTGTTCAGGCAATGGAGACATAGTGGTGGATGATGTTTTTGCATCGTGCTACACCATTCTCAACAGCAAAGTTATGCAACAGACCTACTTCAGCAGCATGCAAAACTTGATGTCTGCACTGTGGTCGGGACAACAGGAAAAAGTGAATTTGCAATAAAAAAAATATTATTCGTGGTTATCTTTATGGCTCTTAGTTTCATTTATCACTTTTATCTAGATGGACCTGCCTTTTGGAACATCCATTCTGGCCAGCTTGATGGAGCATGTCTTGCCTAAGCACATCTACTCCATTCTCTAAATTTTACCTCAGAGGGCAGATAAAAGGAACAACTATAACTTTTACGTGTGCTTGTGTAATAATCATGGTTTAATAATAATGCAATAATAAATAAATTTACATGAAAATTCAAATGTGCCCCTTTTTCCCCTAATTGTGTTTTTGACCTACTTTTGAAGACAGCTCTCAGAAGGTAACCACTAGGGTTGGGTGCAGTGCAGCACCAGGCGCACCGTCACCGCCGGTGCCCGGTGCGCCTGGTGCCGAAATTTCAGAGGTCGGTGCCCGGTGCCATAATTTTAGAGGTCGGTGCCTGACCGGTGCCGCACCGGCAAGTAGTATGTATCATATCCGGCAAAAGGCTATTTAGAGTATATTTCGCCTTGCATAAGCACCAAAATATTGAAAAAGTTGTTTATGTTTGCAGCTTAGTTATAAAAATTGAAATTTGATTGATAATTTTTCAACATACACAAAAAATGTCCGATACGACACCGGTTCCGCCTGTACCCGGTGAAATAGACGGTAAATAGCCGCTATTTAAATAATGAGCTATTTTTAAAGAAACTAGAAAAAAATTTAAAAAAATAAGAAATTTGAAAGAAATTAAGCATTAATTTTTTTATAAATAGCCGATTTTCGGCTATTTTCGGCTATTTAGCCGGCTATATAGCCGGCTAAATAGCCGAAAAATAAATAACCGGCTATTTCAACAACCCTAGTAAAAACACAATACCAAAAACATGATTTTGAATCAGGGGGTTGACTATAATTATTTAAAGCTATTTATATAGATCATTCAACGCTATTTTTGACTTAAATCACCTCTTGTTGGGTAGAAAATAAAATTTTGTAATCTTTTTCTAGATTTAATTTGAAATGATGGATTGAGTATGTTTATTTTACAAATTTGGACATTATTTACAATATATAGAAGAACTTTTGCGTATCTAATTCTATACTAGATCAACCGAGTGGAGGGATACCGAAGTTGTGGGGGATTGGGTTGTACTGGCGACGCACTCTAGGCCCTCCGTTCCTCAAGGCCATCCTCTTCATGCCTCCCATCATGCCCATACCCATGTTTCCACTGGTATGCGACCCCATATTGTCCATTGGCAGTGCTGAAACAATCAAATTATTCGGTTGTTCAATAAAGTTTCGGTTATGGTCAAGTTTTTTAGCGTAATATTCAAATTTTGGATGCTTGAAACTCATATTTATTGTCAATTTATTTGAAAAAAAATTACAAAATCTGCAAAAGTTTTATTTTTTGGCCTCAGTCCTAACTGTTGTACCAAGAATTCAAAATTTTCAAATTCCTGACAAAACCAAAGGTTTGGAGGCAGACAAAAAACTCAAATTTTTCTGATTTCATGTTATTTCATTAATAAACTGATTAAATATTTGTGAGTCTCAAACATAAAGTTTAAAATAACTGAATTTTTCGAGCGACAGAATAAAGCTAAAAAATATCCAAAGAGAAATTAAACTCGTACCTTCAAGCACTTCAACCACAGCGAACACAACTGCTAGTAAGATAAATAAGAATTTCATTGCAATAATACCGAAATAGGTTGGCATTACAGCTGATCTGTGAGCTTAAATAGTGCTGTAACACCAGGTGTTTTACACCCTCCTCTCCCAAAGCCATCTTCTTTTGGCTGTGACCTAATTAGTAGAAATCTGGTTTGCAAGCAGAACCTAACAGCAAATCATTTAATAATTGGACGAAAACAAGCACACGAGCAGATGTTATTTGTAGCTCACATACCTAGCAAGCCCTTTTTGGATTTTTTTCTTTCTATCACTTATAGAAATACATTACAGCAATTTTTTTACATGCTAAGAATATAAAAAAATACTTTCACATTAGACTTTTGTTTGATTTAAATTTTTTGGAGAAGAAGACAAATTTTCACACTACACAGATTGAGTGAACGCAGAATTTTTTTGTGAGAAATTTCATGAGGATTTTGAATTTGCAAAAAAATTTAAAAAAAAAGTGGCGCTAGTAGCGAATACCCCCCCCAAGCATCCGACCTTTAAAAATTGCTGTAACTACCCTTGCAAACAACAAGTTTAGGCTTAGCCCTTAGGCGTGGGGGTAGGCCAGCGTACGGAAGTCGTGACTAATGAAGAGTTTGCGCACATTTTCCGGGGTCTGGGACATATATTTGGGTACTTTTTACTAAAGTAAAAAAGTGAAAATCGTTGGGGGGGGGGGGGGGTATTCGCTACTAGCGTCAAAAAAGTTTTCACTCAAGAAATTATGAACTCTGTAAGATAGGTCACTTTTTGAGCTATAATTCGCCCTCACTGCGGTTCACACGATAAATTTAGGAATTTCGACACCGGATATGAGTCAAATTTCGAATTCCTCTCAGGACCAAAAACATTTAAACTTTTCAAAGGATTCCAAATCTTCATGAAATTTTCTACAAATCAAAATTGTTTGTTTACTCAGTCTGTCTGGTGTGAAAAATTTGGCACTTATTTACTTGGGGGGGGGGGCGTGGGGTGCGCATTTTTTACTAATTTGTAAATCATGTTTAAACGACTCCTAAGTAACTTTTATGTGCTTAAAACGATAAAAAAGTCATTTTCTGACACTTTTCTACACAAAAATCGTTTTTTTGAAAAAAAAAAATTTTTGACTAAAATTTGACTTTTTGCCTTGGTCCCCAAGGCAATCCAACCTGAAAGGGTACCTGGATACCACAAAAAGATGGAATTTGAACATAGTTTTGTTGACTGGGGCCTACCGCATAAAGAAACTCTGGTATGCATACATTTTTATGCATCCAGAGTCACTTTCGAGTGATTTGCGTCTAAGGTACGTGGGTGTGCGCATCTCAACCCCAAGCAACCAAGCCCCCTGCGCCCCCGAAGCGGGCGCAGGGCTTGGATGGTTAGAGATGCGCGCGCGCACTTACCTTAGACATAATTCCGAGCTTGACTCTTGATCAAAAATGCATTAAGCGACTCTTTTTGCCCAGCTCCAGTGACCAAAACGCGGTAGAATCCCTTAATACAAGGTGTTTTGCCTTGGTCCCCAAGGCAATAAGTCTTATTTTGGCCAAAGAATTTTTTTTCAAAAAATCTATTTTTTACGTGGAAAAGTGTCAGAAACAACTTTTTCATCGTTTTAAGCATATTAAAATTACTTAGAAGTCGTTTAAACATGATTTACAAATGTGCAAAAAATGCGCTCCCCCCCCCCCCCAAGTACATAAGTTCCAAAAATTTTATAGCCGTTTGAATGATGAGTCCTTATCATAGGCTGACCTTGTAAACTTCGGATCAATTAGGCTGTGAATTCTGATGACATTATAATAAATAGTCAGTCAAAAGATAGCCCTGCATTTCTTCTTCTAGATATATGTTACAAATTTGAAAAATATAAAGTACCTGCAAAATTATGACGTTTTTTTGCATTTTAGTGCCAAGTCAAAAATAAAAAAGAGGGCTGTAGCGAAACTTTTCGTCAAAACATTTTCAAACCGAAAACACCATCGTGTTCAGCGTGAAATTCTGCATCAGGAAAACACTAAGTCACGCGGAGGATCCCAACCAGTGATGTAAAAGCACCGGTGCGGGCACCGGTGCCGGTGCCAAGTTTTTGCTGGCACCGGTGCTGGTGCCGGTGCCAAATTTTAACGAAAAAGCACCGGCGCCGGTGCCGCACCGGTGCGGGTGCCGATTTTTTATCTGGCACCGCTGCCTATTTTTAACTGAAATTTGAATATTTTTTTCCAATTTCAGTGAAACATGAAGTGCGTATGCCACTTTTTGTTCGAGTAAGGGGGGGGGACACTTCATATATGCATCGCCCTAGGTCACGGGTTCGACTACCACTGGCTGCAGACCTTATTTTTTTTTTTTTTTTATTTACAAGTTCAGTGTCAAAGTGTAGCCAAGATTATGGTCTTTCATTTGATTTATCATACAGATGAAAAGTTACTTTAAAGTATTAGCTAAAATTCAAAAAACATTGAACCATGTCCAATTCGATGGAATCCTCAATAGGACTATCATAGTACTTTTCGGTAGTATCCTGGAACTGATGTTTTAATTTACGTTTTAATTTAAGTTGTTATTTACACACTCATTTGCAACCTTACACTCAAAATGTAGCCCGGCTTGTCCTACATCTCAATAGTACTCATTTCTTCCCGGGTCAAACATTTGCTAGCTACCTTGCTTTCTGATAATTGATTTTTTTGATAAATAAAGCGTTGATAAATAAATAGAATTGGTGGAGGCTTAGGCTATTTGAGACTAGAGCTCCGGTCAATACGATACATCGTATCGATCGTTCTAAATATGGCCGAAAATATCGTATCGTTATATTGATCGTTGGGAACGAAAAATATATTATGTATATAAGCCCAGTAAAACCACATATTCATTTTTACAACAAATCAAACAAACGATTAAAGCGAACGATTATGGAGCCAGCGGTGAGAGAATTGGATGCTTTTGTTAAGAAATGGTATATTTCGATGTTATAATTGATTATAAATCAATTTTATCATATGTCAGTAGATTAATGGTGCCACGGATTTGTTTTCTTTTGCTTTTTTGAATTTGGAAAATCTCAGGCTGAGAAACACGTTTCAGACCCATTGGATCAAGAAATGAATCAATACATTGAAACAGTTTAAAAAGGGTCAATTAAAAGCAATGCTTTTGACTACGGAAAGCGATTAAGGAAGAGAGCTGATTTAAAATACAAATTGATTTAGTTGTTCCCGAAGCTATTACAAATCGCACTCGTGACCTTGCCATCCCCTGCCACGTCAGCTAGCGTGGAAAGAGTCTTCTCAGGTGTCACAATAAATACAATAAGGCATAAAGGCCGTTCTGGACAACTGCTCGTAAAGCGTCGCGTGCTGCTCAATTTCAATAAAATTCATATTTCTGTATAAGCCAAACTTTTTTTGAGACAACAAATTTCATTTCCGTTAAAAAATGAACTTTTTTCGTTAAAAAAATGTACTGAATGTGATAGGCACCGGTGCCGGTGCAAATTTTCAGCCCGGTGCCGGCACCGGTGCCGGAGTCGCATTCAAGGCCCGGTGCGGCACCGGTGCCGGTGCCGACAACAGGCACCTGTGCCGGTGCGGTGCCGGTGCCAAAATTTACATTTTTACAACACTGATCCCAACGAGGATCCCAGTTTTAAGATGCCAAAATTGTCGTCTTACCAAAAACAACCGGCAATATCTCAACTTTTTGGGCCAGACTGCTAAGACAGAATTAGTAAAAAAGAAAGCGAAAAAATTGTCCGGCTGCAGACTTTACATTATCTTTCAAAGAATTTTGACTGAAACAATAAAACAAATGCCAAAAAGCACTTAAATCTAACAACAGAACGCCCTTGACGTGTTTTACACGCCGTGCAGCCCTCTTCCGCCAAATTCACTTCAATTTTTTCCTAAACACCACATATTGACCCAAAATTGCCTCAGAAGCTGAATAATCAGGTTGAAAATCACAAACAACATTTCGTCCTAAAAGAAATTAATCTGTAATTGACCTCAAACCTCGTTTTTTATTCATCAGAACTTTAAACAAAAAGTAAAAATCAAAATTTTTTTGTCATGTGGTTAAGAAGAAGTTTTGTTTTTCAAAATGCTGTATTTTGATTTTTAAAAGATGTCATTTGTTTTGTCTTTGTCATTATCTAGAGAGCCTCAATGTCGAGTATGATTTTCGGCTTTTCCAAGTCATTCGAACTAAAAGTGTTTAGGTCATCAGGCAATTTAGCTAGAACAAATGCGTCTTCATAGAACTTCTGGGTCATTGCATGTGGTCTGGACTTCTGGGTGCAGCTCAGAATCTAGGTCGTTCACAGTATGCATATATAGTACCGAAATTAACAAAATCAAGAACAATTCCTACCAAATTATGGGCCATGTGGACGTAGTAGCAACTGCCGAAATGTTCTCGGAACAGCATTAACAGGTCGTGTTCGTGGTTGGCCAATTTGTGTTGCTACATTTTGGATGTAAGATTAGACCAAAATCTAAGGATTTTTGAAGTGATTACCTTAAAAGTGTCTCTTTTTCTGATCAAAGAAAATACATTGACCACAATGGTGCCTGAAATTAATTTGGATTGTGATCAAAATTATGGTTGGCAGAAGATTCACCGTTTTCATTTAGATTTTCTTTGAGTGCAGCCACAGTCTCGGCCTCCCAGTACTCTTCTGTAGGGCACTGTGCATCTCTAAATATGGGTTTGAGACAGGGCGCCCAAGTGTACTTATTTATAAGAAATGTACTTATTTTCGCAAAAGTACTTATTTGTACTTATTTTGAAAAACTTCAAGCCCCCTGCGCCTCCTTCGGGGGCGCAGGGGGCTTGGGGGATTGAAGTTGAGATGCGCACACCCACATACCTTAGACACAAATCACTCGAAAGTGACTCTGGATTAGGGTTGTCGATGCATCGAAATTTTCGATTAATCGAATCGAATCGATAATCGAAATTTTCAATGAATCGAATCGAAAAACCCGAAAATTTCGTGAAAAGGTATGAGTGGAATGGGTAAAATAGCTCCTAAAAATAGGTCACTTTCACCTACTCCTAACCACCTGGAATTTGTGCGAAAAATCGGCGGTACTCGCTCAAATTAAAGAAGCACTTAGATGTGTAATATACCAGAACAGAGGGCGTAATCAGGGCTATCTATTGCTCGCAAACTTGTATCTGAGTGATTTCAATTTACCAGAGCATTTTGGATTTTCTCATTACAAGCCAGTTTTCGAAAACCCTCTATTTTAATCATGAAATGGTCCTAGACATGCCTAGACATATGTAAAACACTCGTGTTTTACATATCATTTCGGACTTTGGCTTCCAAAAAATTACTTAAGACTTTTTTGGCTTTCAAAAATTACTTTAGGCTTGTGTTTTCTGGAAATTATTTCGGACTTTTCTTTTCAGCAATTACTTCAGACTTTGGCTTTTCCATGTGTACACATTCTCCGTGTGATATAAAAGGCTACCTTAAGACTACAGAAGATTCCATTACCGTAAATACTCTAATAAACGGAGACCCTACAGTTAACGTTTTTCAAATTTGCGTTGCTTTTTTAACCCCAATATTGTTTATTTTACACAATGGACGACCACTCATTTTGCAGAGCTTCACAAACTCTACAAAATGAGTTGTCGTCCGTTTCGAAAAATAAACAATATTGGGGTTAAAAAGCAACGCAAATTTGAAACACGTTAACTGTAGGGGTCTCCGTTTATTAGAGTATTTACGGTAATAATGGAATCGAATCGATAATCGAAATTTTCGATTAATCGAATCGAATCGATAATCGATAATCGAAATTTTTCGATTAATGAGTGCGATTAATCGATTTCGATTAATCGAATCGACAACCCTACTCTGGATGCATGAAAAAGCATTAATACCATAGTTTATTCATGCGGTAGCCCCAGTATTCAAAACTATGTACAAAATTTTTGTTTTTTCATCGAAGAGCATTTCTCCTCGTTCTACAAGGCGGGCCAGAGTCCCAGCATCCAAAAATTTAGCCTAGAATTTTTTCACTTTTTCAATGCTAGGCTTAGGTGAAAACCCGTAGGGTGCACCCCGCTGATCAGCTTGGTCCATTGCAAGTAGTTATACTTTTGCCTGCACCACAAGTTCCTGGGTTTGTAAGTGCCCTTAGACGCTTAGAGAATTAATACTCTAAGGGGGGTTATTTGGGGTATGTTTTTCAGGGTATTTTTTGTCTTAAAAGGAAGTCATGTTATTTCGAAATTTTTACCTGTTTCTTATCCCCTATCCACCTGGAGGGTAGGTAGGTACCTACCCTAAAGCCCTGTGTCCAATTAGCGGATTGCCCTTTCCCTCTCACTCGAACCCTCAGTGAAAATTTGGGGGAATTTGATTTTTTTTGTCTTAACTAGAGCTGACGATTTGCCTTTTTGCGATGTTGCGATGCGATGTATTTGGACCTCCCTGGCTTGCGATGCGATATGCGATGTTTTGAAAAATTTGCGTGCGATGTTGCGATGCGATGTTTTTAGCCCAAATTTGCTGCGTGCGATGCGATGTTGCGATGCGATACATAGCATCGCAACATTGTTGGGACTAAATAAAATTTGAAAAAGCAAGGCGAGGTTATTTCAAATTTGCGAT
Organism: Ditylenchus dipsaci; assembly: GCA_004194705.1. NCBI lineage: Eukaryota > Metazoa > Nematoda > Chromadorea > Rhabditida > Anguinidae > Ditylenchus > Ditylenchus dipsaci. The sequence continues at coordinate 564,975 of SADC01000318.1, read as the reverse complement.
GCCATGTGCGATGTTTTTTGAAAGTTTGCGTGCGATGTTGCGATGCGATGTTTTTAGCCCAAATTTGCTGCGTGCGATGCGATGTTGCGATGTGATACATCGCATCGTCGTCAGCACTAGTCTTAACTAATATATACCAATATATATTAACTGAATCTGTTTTCAAAAGGGAAGTACGTTGGTATTGAGGTTTGGATAGTAAATTCGCTGTTTTGGTGTTATCAAACCGTGTTCAGCGGGGGGTTTATTTCAGGGGGGTTATTTGGTGGGGAGGGGTTATTTGGGGTATTTACGGAAAAAGTGGCCCCTGTATTATTCTCTTCCTCTCCCAATACAGCCCGTAATCCCATTTAAATTGCTTTTCTGGTTCTTTTATGGCGTAATTATTGTATAAAAATGGTTTTTAGACACTCCTAAAAAAGTGGGTTTTGGGGGCGGGGGTATATTACAGTAGCATTTGGGGGGAGGGGTATATTACAGTAGCGCCAAACATAAATTTTAGACTACTTGAAATTAGAGGGACGGAAATTAGAGGAAATACGGTATTATGTTATGGGAATAGCGAATTTTCAGTATATTGTTTTAAGACTATATTACTTATTTAACATGCGCTAAACACGGCCAGGATTGTTCTGAAGCCGACATTACACCGGCGTTTATAAACCTCGGGCTAAACACCGGCGTTAAAAAGGCGTTACGCCTAAATGAAAACAACCATCAGCGTTAAAACAACTCTGAACACGATGTCGCTATGTTTTTAAATTTTATTTTTGAATAATGGTCCTTAGGCTTTAGAGTACTCTTTTTGAAACTACTAGGATATTGTTATTTTTGCTTATTTTCTTGTCAAATTCCCTAATTATCATATTTCAAAATAAAGCGCAATTAGTATTAGAATTTTTTTGAATATAAGAACTAATTATTATTTATTAAATATTAGATTAAAATAAATCGAAATTTACTCACTTAAGTTGAGTACGGTAGCAAGAATCCACCGCAATAAAATCAAATTTTTTTTCAGCTAAAAAGCTACTCTAATGAATATATGAAAATTCATTTTAAAACTTCCTACCTTTGAGTTTATTCTTTAGAGCCTTCTGGCCCAGATATTTAAGTGGATCCACCACCACGACTTTGTGGTTCTCAGTTTCCGTCATTCCAAAGTACTTTTCTGCCAAATATTTGACTGTCGGCTCTGACTCCAAAACTTTGATTTGGTGCTTAAATATGTCAACTGATCATATCATTGAAAAAAGCTGAATATTTGACCCTAGTAGCGAATACACCTATCCCCCACCCTAAAATTTTACCTTTTAAAACTTAAGTAAAGAATACCCAAATATATGTCGCAGACCCCCAAAAAAGTGCGTAAGAATTTTTTTGTCACAACTTCCATACGCTGGCTCACCCCTAAGCCTAAGTAATGAGCCTACACTTGTTGTTCCAAAAAGTAGTTACAGCGATTTTGGGAGGGTCAGATTTTAAGGGGGGGTATTCTATACTAGCGCCAAATATTTTTACAAGTTTCTGCACAACTTAAAAGTGGATTTTAAGGCAGGGTTTTACACTGAGAAAAATTACAAAAAAATATGCCTTTACAAAAAAATCTCAAGTTTGTGTCTGCAACACGATACAACAATTGGATGCTACTGTCATATATCTCCCCCCCCCCCCCCCCAAAAAAAGCTACTGTAATATACCCCCGTCCCCAATAATTTTTCAGGTACCCCAAAAACCGTACTTGTTTTGGTAAAAGTGGTGAAATTATCACGTGTTGTCCCTGAGCCTAATGCCTAAGGCCAAAGCTTAAGCTTAAGGTCCTAAAAATTATTGGGGGGGGTATATTACAGTAGCGCCAACAATTGTCTATATCAAGAGTTGTCGGTCTTCTTTACAATAAACTAGAAAAAAAAGACTGGCCAAACAGGAATCTTTGCAATTTTTCGGACTGGACTAACCAAATAAAACTAGAAAAAACTTCACAATCTGAGATGTTAAAAGTTTTAGACCCTATGCGGAAATGGCCTTTCCGGGGGGGGGGGGGTTATATCTAGACTCCACTGCATCAGCAAGAAATTATTTTGGTTATATACTCAGACCTCGATAAAGCCCTCTGAAAGAGCTTGATTTGGTTGGCAAACAAAAATAATAACAGAATGACTTCCGATCTCGAATGGGGTTGAATTTACCTGCGGGAAATGAAAAGCATAGAAGTTGTTAAGCACAGCGCCACCCAATCCTATTGCTAAGATGCGCACTGTGGAGTTAGTGGCCAGTTCGGGATGATCATGCTCGTAGTATTTGGCAAAAGTTCCAGTAATAAAGGGTTGCACAGCTAGCACTTTGATGTAGTCCACTGTAATCTGGCCTAGTTTGGGTGCCCATTGTCTGGCATTTTCTTTGGTTAGTGCTTCATCTAAAAATTTTTATTTGGTTAATTTTTTATCTTAAAAAGCTTACAATTAAGGTTGTCTAAGTCCACTTCCGAGAGGGTGTGTGTATACAATGGCTCAACCATCAGAGATCTACCGTAACCACTAAATAATTTTTTGTTAAACACTTCTTAAATATTTAACCGATGCAATAATTTTATTTTTACAGTTATATTGAAAGTGTTTTCAGGTACCTACTAAACCTAGTTTTCTTAATAATTTAGTCAAAAAACATTTATTTTGAAATTCGCATTCCCAGATCTTAAAAGGTGCATGGTGGTCAGCCATTTTTTTAAATTTTCATGTCTTTTAAACAAAGTTCATATTTTTATTTCACTTTCAAGTAGATAAAAATGACAAAAAACTTCATGAAAATTTTTGATTGCAAAGATATGACTTAAAGTCAAATGGCGTTCATTTGAAATCTGTGTATTCCAGCTTTAGGTTTTTTTACCGCAACAAATCATCTTTTACAAATTCTGCTATGTGATTTATATTCTTAAAGAAAATTTACGCAAAAAGTAAGTATCAAAAAAGTTATAAAGTGTAGTTGAGCTAAAAAAAGGGTGCAAAATATTTCTTCTTCCCTTTGTCGTCTAGGATACATTTGGCAAAAACGAAACTTGGCAAAAACGAAATTTGGCAAAAGGTAATTTGGCAAAACAAAAGTTGGCGAAAAATTGCCTTGGTCCCCCTGTTGTCCGAATTTTTAAACATTTTTATTCGATTTTTAGACATTTTTTGACAACATGGGAGACCAAGGCAATTTTTTGCCAACTTTCGTTTTGCCTTTTCTCGATTTTGCCAAGTTTCGTTTTGACAAAACTTACGTTTGCTAATTCTCGTTTTTGCCAAATGTATCCTAGCCCCTTTGTTCATAAAAATTTAGCAAAAATGTAACGGGAAAAGTTATGCTTTTACTTGAGAAAAGAACAAGGGGAAATAAGGTGTATTTTTATTAATAAGACCCGAGCTTCTTCGTATGTACAGTTGAATTTGTTTTTTGAAATAATTTAATTGTCTTACCTGCCATACTTGGAAGCACCATCAATGACATAGTAGCATTGGTTGTCCAGTTTGGTGCAAGCTATCTCCTGGATCACCTCTCCTGGTCCAGCCATCAGAGAAGAATACGAGTCACTAGAAGGGTCAACGACTCGAACCCACTCCCCATACTTGTCATTCACCCCGAACAATTTGAAACGCCACACCACTATCAGTATTATTTGGGCTGTCTTCAAAAAAATTTATTAAGTATGTTAATTTTTCAAATAAGAGGTAGAGAACTAACCAGAACAAGTACAGAGATGAAAATAAGTGCAAACTTCCAAGAAATGCCATTCTTGATCGGTTGCAATTTCATTTTTTTGACAAAATAGATAATCTGAAGAAATTTGACCTGAAATTTTTGCTGAAATAGAGGTGCTATGTTCCAAGGATAAATAGGGTTATTTATCAACATCTGTAGGACAAAGTTATATTTTTTGTGCTTAAAAAGAAGCTAATTTTTAGAAATTCAAATTCACAGCTAACAAGAATAATTTTGAAATATGATGTGGAGTGGTGATCGATTTTCTAAACAAACCCAAAATTTATGGAGAATGCCAGATAGCACAAGTATAGCTTGCGCCTACTCAACCTTCTCTGCTTTTTTGCGGAAGTTTTTTTTGACAAAGTAGGCTTAGATATTTTGACACTTAGGGATATTTGCCAAAAATGATATTTGGCAAAACGAGATTCCGCAAGCTTAACTAAGCTGTTGGGCCATGATTACATTTTTTGCTCAACTAGTACAAGTTATACGGCAGATTAAATCCGAAATCATAACAAATGAAAATTTGACTAAAAAGTGAATTAAAACTTATTCAATCTTAACAAATTCATCCTAAAATTTCCTATTTTCCAAATTTACCCCAGTTCTCCAAGAAAATGAAGAGCTGCGTTGAAAATGTTGATGTTGGGAACACTGAGCAGGCGACCATGCATAACAGCTGGGTCCACACCACCACCCCATATACAGTCAAGCATGCGTGCGTGTGGATATTGAAGACGTGGATTTAGATATTTATTTGGATATAACTTTTGATGCTTTACTTGAAGATTAAACATAAGCAAGGGTTACAAATAATTCTACAGTGTGATCTTAACTTCTCTCAAGTCTAATTCTCTTTTATACGGTTGCGGCAATTGCTCAATGGTTTTGTGGTAGTAGAGATCAGTCATCATTAGCTGGAGGTTGAGCGTGCATGTCAACATCTTAAAAAAAGCAACGGTGTTATTTTTTCCGTGATAAAAAATTTAAGATTTTTTACAAAAAAAACCCTCAAGCTTTTATAAAAAAATTAAATCTTTTTATTTTGATTCAAATAGAAGATCTGATTTTGGGCACTTTGTTTCAAAATTGAAACATTTAAGTTTGAGTTCGTCCTAACATACGCTCGCCCATACTTGCACGGGCGCCGGCGCCAGCGCCGGCGCCGGTGTGCGCCCGAAAATTTTTGAAAAAATTAGGGCGCCGGCGCTGGCGCCGATTTTAATACAGCCCAGCGCCCGGTTCGGCGCCCGGTGCCTAATTTTTCCACATTTTTCTCTTCTTTTATAACATCTTAGTTTAAAACAAGCTTTCTCTTTTTGATCGATTTTTTTCTAACTGGTAGTTGAGTCATAGTTGTTTTCTATTCAATTTTAATAAACTAAATCTTTCACTAGTATATAATTCACTTATTTAAAGCTCGGCGCCCGGTTCTGCGCCCAGCGCCAATTTTTGGGATGCCGGCGCCCGGTTCTGCACTCGGCGCCCATTTTTCGGGATGCCGGTGCCCGGTGCTGCGCTCGGCGCCCAAAAAAGAGCCGGCGCCGAAGGCGCCGGCGCCCGGTTCTGCGCCCGGCGCCAATTTTTTGAGATGTCGGCGCCCGGTGGTGCGCCCGGCGCCCATTTTTTTTCGCGTGCAACTATGCGCTCGCCTACTCTCTGGCTTAATTAGGTAGTATTTCAACAAGAACTTCAAACAACGCAAAATTTTAAAAATTTTAAAAACGAAAGACTGAAATTGAAATGGCTTCTAGTTTTCACAGGTACCCAATATTGTGAATATTTGTTCAAGATTTAATAAACAAATTTGAAATTTCGATTCGCATTATATCTGACGTAAATATAGGGCTTTAGGCAAAGATGTTAGACGTGTAAGATGTTCAGACGCACCCTGTAGGATTCAGGTGCGACTTTAATTGTTAATTTAAAAGCGACTATGTTTTGTAAATAGATCCTGAAAACTAGCAATCCAACCTGATTGACTACGCCTTTGGCATAGTAACAATTAGTAAAGTGTTTGCGGAAATCATCTAAAATCTGTTGTCTTCTGATGCTCATCCTCTCCACCTAATGCCAATAAAAAGTATTTAAAAAGAAGTGTTCAACAAAAGTGAAACCAACATTTTGAGGAGTGTCAATCACCAAAGTGTTCACAACCAAAGTACCTCAAATTTAGTGTTTTAATCAGTTTTTATTTGTTTATTAAGCTAACCTGTGTCCGACATCAATCTTCTCATGTCTTTGATGACAGACTCCTGCAGAAATGATTTGTGGGGACACAGCAAATCGTCCGACTTGACCACTGTCAAGCACGCATCAATAATCATGAAGTCAAATTTGGCGGCTAAATAAAGGGTGTCAACTGTTTTTTAAGTTTTTTAAATTTTTGTAATAAAATCGAATTGCTAATAGAGCTGGGTGCCAATTAAAGCATGCCAATTAAAATCTCAGTAATTACGTGGTAATTATCAAAAACTGCGGTAATTAAGACCAGTGGGACCAAGGCAATCTTTTAACCCTCAAGCCACCACCTTATTTTTCAACCATCCTCACCACCAGGGCCAAAAATGACCCTGTTAATTTTAAAATTTTATAGCATTTTTTATTTAAAATCATGTTACCCCGCAAAAGGATCTTGGCTACACAATGATATAACAAATTTTTTTGAGTTTAGTTCACAGAAATCGATATATTTGAATGCAAATACAGTCTACCCTAGATATAGGATACACCCTCGGCATCGGAGCAGCTGTATCTTATGTGTATCTCACATCGAGACCAGTGTTGTTCGGCGCATGTGCTAGCGCCGGCGCTGCCCGGGAAAAACAGCGCCGGGCCGGCGCTCGGCGATTGCGCCAATAATAAATTTTGGTCACCGCTGAAATTTTTTGACCCGGCGCTGGCCCCGGCCCTGTATTTTAAATTAAACTGCCCAATAAAAAATACGATTTTGTTAACTTAAGCTGAAGTATTTGAACTTTCATGTTGCATTTTTTTCAATTTTTGCTTTCTTTTAATCTTTTTTGAGAAGGAGAAGATCGTGCCATGAGTTTCGAAAATCATTCAAAAATAGCAACCAAAGTTTCCAAGAAAAAAAGTCTACGTACACCAATTTGATCTCTCTGCCAGGAATTGTACACCGTCTTGAATGACCACTTTTTGGCTGGCTGAAGGGACTAAACCAAACCACTGTTCAGCAATATAGGCCATAGCTGGTTCTATGTCCACAATTGTCATTTGGTGCTGCAACATATAATGAGCAAGAACATTCTGGTCAATATACCCAACTACCTACATTGTGTGGCAAAGAGCCAATGAAGTTGGAGATACCAGACCCACCCAACCCTATCATTAGACTGTTGTAGGTATTGGTGTTGGTAAAGTTGGTTGTCGAGATAAAGGTGCCAGTCACGAATGCTTGGGCGACCACAATTTTGCTGTAACTCAATACCAGGTTATCCTTCCGAACTGGCCACTTGCGACTATTGTCTCTGGTGAATGCCTCTGAATACGAGAGAATTCACCTATGAAAGTCCTTTTGCTAAAATCTTGAATTTGGATTTCAGAAAAAATATTCCATATTTTTCATAAGAAAGTTATAGAAATTAAACCGTATAGAAAAAAATTGCAAGGGAAAATTAGATAGGAAGTTTAAAATTTTTAAAATCGTAAGACAAAAATCGGAATGCAAGACACCGAAAAATTGAAATTGGAACAATTTTCGGTCATTTAAAAATCCTTCCGATGTTTTCAAAGATAGCTTCTTTTCCGAAATTTCCGAAAATTCCACCATTTTTCAAACAAAAATGGAAATCGGAGCCAAAAACACCGAAAATTGGAAATTTCGCTCCATCCCTGATGCATCATTGCCCCGGAATTAATAACTACCTACATTGTGTGGCAATTAAAAACAATTAATTCGAGTTTTATTTAATTTCAGCGGCTCAAATTTCGTGAAATAAAAAGCAAGAAATTTTTTTGACAGTAAATCAAAATCAGTATGGAGAGTTCTCGTTGGATACTCAAATTTGTTCGGGAATTCTATGAAGACATATAGAAGCAAACATTGTGAACCTGGTTTACTAAGAAGCTCCACCACACTAAGCACCACATCATCATTTCTGAATGCAATCTTTTATACATTGCACCAAACTTTTTTCACAACTAATTAACAAACTGGTCAATCTTGAGTCTTCTCTTGTACAGCCTAAACCAGGTATATCAACATAAATATTTGAGTTTTGTTAACTAAATGTGCCTACCCTCTGGACACATAATCTTCTATTTTAAAGCAGTACTTGCTGGCTTTGGGGCACACAATTGCCTGCAATTTGGGAGAGCTCTCGCCTACGCTTACGTTTACTGGATCAAACACTAGGTATGGTCTGTCATAATGGGTCAGCCACAGGAATATGGGATACATCTGAATTTTAGTTAGTTTAAATAGTTATTAGTTAATTATTAGTTTATTTATATCCCTATAAAGTATTTGTGATGTGTCCGTAGTACTTTTCAAATGCATTTTTTGACTTCTTTTAAATTTTTGACACACTTTTACCAAGAAACGCGGTGTTAGTGTATTGATTCGGTGAAATCTACGGAATCTCAATTACAAAATAAGCTATAGCTCGCTCCGTAACGCCTGATATCAAAGGACAAAGTGCCTTGGTCAAACTCAGTGATTGGAGAATTTCAAGCACAGTCGACGCTCGATATAACGTCCTTCGAGGGACCGGCCAAAATGGGACGTTATAACGAGCGAACGTTATATCGAGCGTCGCTTTATCGAAAATACATTGTAGTCCGGCCAAAATAAGAATTTTTCCGGGACGTTATATCGAGCGTCATTGTATCAAGCGTCCACTGTAGCCGAAAAATCGGAAAATTCCGACTTTCGGCTTTTGGTCCGATGCGGATCTTTAAAAAAAACGACTTGCAACTTTCGATCCGATCCTATTCCTCGAAATTTTTGATTCCAGTCAGCTTTTCGAATTTCGAGAAGAAAAAATTCCGATACTTTGCCAACGCTAGCCCTAAACCTTTTTTCATCAATACTTACTACCTTCTGTTTCTTTAGCAGTTTCAGCATCCGTTCTGTTGATATCTTATTCTCTAACGTATATTAAGCTTGAATGCTGTAAGTTCATAAAAATTCACGACTTTGGTCATGTGGAGAGATTAAGAAAGTTTCTGGTTTAAACAAAATTCTTTGTGTTTTTGTGTAATTTTATAATATCGTCTCAAGAGTTAAGTAATTGGCACAGTAAAATTTTGCTAATACACTACTCAAAACCGACTATTGAATCACGAATAAGCAAGATTTTACTGTGCCTGCAAGGTAGGCAGTCCGAAGATAATCATATGGAAGTCATTCGTCAGGGGTGCTAATTAATAAAGAGCGATTAACGGCAATCGGACAAGACGGCTTTTCCGGTAAATTCGGCTGTTTCGCTCGAATTCATCGAGAAAGAAGCCATTTTTGTCGCGCGACAAATCTGGAAAAAGCTGTTTTTGTCTGATTGCCGCAATTACCTATTAGAAAGGGAGAGGGGCTAATTATTACAGAGGGGCTGATTACTAGAGAGGATTGATTAATAGAGAGATGCTAATTGATAGAGAAAATGCGGTATATAGAAACATGTGAAATCCACGAATTCAGGGTGCTTTCGACAATTTTTCCTGGGAGATGCTGGATTGGGCGCACAAATATTGCAAAAATCGAGTCTGCAAATGCATACAAATTAGCGGCGAAGCGAGTAGTAAGAATGTTGGGTGAATCTTAAAACTTGTTACTGTCAATCTTGGTTGTCGTTGTGCTGTTCAATAAAGAGTCATTATTAAGACTGATCTAAAGACATTTGTTCTGAAAATTGACAAAATCTTTCAACTATCATCAAACACTAGATTTTTGTCGTTATTGGCTGTTTTCGGTTTCAAACAAATTCCCATATTCTTTTCTCCCGAAAAAAAAATCTCGTAGAAACACCGTGGATTAAAGAAGCTATGTCTAAAACAAGAAGTCGGAAAAATTTGGCCAACCCTGAATAATTTCAAAAATTATGAGATTCACGTATTAGGAAAAACCCTTTTTGTTTGAAATTTCTCCATCCAGTAACGTAAACCGATACTTCGTCACTTAAGTCCGTCACCCTCAGCTTTCTCATTATTTATAAAAAAAATTGCCAAAAAATAAATACAAAGTATTTAAAATACAAAGTATTATGCATGTGGTTTTTGAATAATTCAAGTGATTTGGCGAATATCTAGGTGATGCAGGCATCGTCCCGGGAATCCAGTTGCGCCGATGACTAAAGCAACCCACATCCAACCGCCTACCCCCACAGGGTTGTCTGGACTTTTTCAAGAGGGTTTAATGAGCCTAATTTTTTGGGGGGGGGGGGGATGCTGGTGCATGTGGTGTGGGCAATTTTTCAGACACCCCTTAAAGTGACTAGGATTTTGTCCCCAAAGAGGGAAGGGGGGGGCGGGTAGTTACCGCTATACCAACTCCCCATATCGTGACACACATACACAACACATACGACAACATTGCTTTAGTGTATGGTAGAAGTGTGACTTTTAAAAAAAAGCCAGAAAATATAAATCAAACCCAGTCAAAGGAAAACTCCAAAAACCATCGATTTTCGGAAATTAAGCCTATCTAGCCTGTAAATAGGTTTCAGTAGGTGTTAAAACCTGCGCTGATGATTTTGTTAAATAGTACTTATCTCGTTTACAACAACCCCCAACCTCAAAATTTTTAAAAAATGACCAGAAAAGACGCTTTTCGTTACTTTTTTCTGCTAAACATTATAAAAGCAACATTTGTAAACAGTTTCTAATGAAAAAATTTAACTTTTCTCAAAAAAATTGGGAATGTGATTGGTAAACGAGATGAGTACCGCTTCGACAACCCTAGTCACAAGCCTTGCTAAATACTCCTGCATCCAAATTACCAGGACGAAAAGTGTGAGCGAAATAGTACAGTACAACTTCAGAGTTCCACTTCTCAGGGTCAATTCTGCACGGCGTCGCCACATTGTCCAGCTCATTTTGGCCAAAGAATCAATGCAAAAGTTGTTTTAGATAGTGGATGCAGTGTTTTGATTAGTCACTGAATAGTTTTTCGCTTTATTTAGTGCTAATGAATGGATAGTTTATTTAGCTGCGGATCATCTTTTTGGTGATTGTTTTAAATATAACAGGGCTTTTTTGTGTATATGAGAGTTTTTCCAAGCTGCAAAATAAATAAATAATTTAACTTTATTTTTAACTAAAAAGGCAATATGACAACTGATAGAAAATTTGTCTATCAAGAAGAATTCTGGAAAAGAGTATCAACCGGCAACTAGTTTATAGTAAAGACAAATTGACAAAGGGTGTCCTAAGTGTACCTTTTGTTGTTAGCGTGAATCATTTATGAGTGAAAAATCAACTACTTTATTGTTTAGTATATTGTTCTTATGGCATCCTTGGTACGCATCATAGGTTCGTTGCTATAGCGACTTAGTCATTACTGACTGATGTGTGTCTTTCGATTGACTACGATCATGGAGACTTTCCATAGTCTTTTAGGAGAATTTAATCAACCTGAGCGACCGGCTCATGTGGCGTTTGCAGAATTGCATGGGGGGGCCATCCGTTGTGTTTTTGAAGAGACACTACTCTTTTGCACTTTCTTCTGAACGTATACTATACACTGCTTAACGCTTGGCAGTTGTGGAGAAAAAAGAATTCGGACACTCCTTACCTCTATTTTCGCACAAAAAGGTAGAAAAGTTCTTAGCAAATCGGAATTTAAGAAAAGAATGCCTTAGCAAATAAATTCTTAACAAATGGGCGCCTAAACAAAAAATTCTTAGCAACTTATCGCTTAGCAAAAAAAATTCTTCGCAAAACGACCGCTTAGCAAATCGAGCACATAGCAAAACACCGCTTAAATTTCGGGGTACAGCCCTTTAAAATTCACCGTTACCAAAACTTTCTTATTATACCCTTTACCAAAAAGTTTGTTACCAAATTTCGCTGTTACCAAATTTCGCTGTTACCAAAAAATTTTGTTACCAAATTTCGCTGTTACCAAAATGTTTTGTTAGCAAATTTCGTACAGCCCCAGCGAAATTCAAACTTGTATTCGTTTGACGAAATTTCGGAAAAGTCGTGGAAAAATTATACCTCAGTGGGAGTCGAACTGACGACAAACTTTCGCAGTCAGCCGCCGCTTCACTACTAGGCCACCGATGCAATTAAACTCTGCCAATGTTTTGATTACTTATTCCCCGTCAAATACTCAACAAAAATGTTTTTGAAAATAATTCTTTTTTGAATTGACCTGGTACCCGCCTTTTGAAATATTCCATCGGCGGCGAGCATGCCCCTTTAAAAGCCAAAAAGTTAGTATTTATGGCTCTACCCTGTTTCGTCCCAAACTGTTTCCGCCAAAAATCGTTACAGTCCACTCTCGATACAGTGTAGCTCGGATCGGATTGGGGATCGGAAAAATATACACTATATCGAGATCTACACTATATCGAGTGTAGAGAGTTGACTGTATGGCCAAAAACGTTACATTTTTAATTAATTAGTTCGCTAGATATGGTTTTTCTAACTAATTTTGTGGATATTCTCATTTACAAGTTTATACTTAAATTGATGCTAGAAAGCAGGGCTACATTTTGCGTTCGAGGTTGTTAATGACCATATCTGCAATATTTGTGAAAACACCCAAAAATTCTCAAAAAAGTCCATGATTTCAGAATTATGTAGGGTTTCCAGCAAATATTGCAGACATGGTCATTCACAACCTTATGCTCAAAATGTAGCCCTGTTCTCTAGCATCAATTTGAGTATAAACTTGTAAATGAGAATATCCACAAAATAGTTAGAAAACCATATGTAGCAAAGGAATTAATTAAAATGTAACGTTTTTGGCCATAACGATTTTTGGCGGAAACAATTTGGGACGAAACAGGGTAGAGCCGTATTTACCGTATAACCTCTATTAATTAGGCACCCCCCTCGTTCAAAATCGTGTTTGTGGCATTGTGTTTTTCACCCATTTTTTGGAAAGTTCTCTGAGGCAAGTTACCACTTGTAGCTAGCGAGATGAGCTATAAAATGGTTGGTAACTTGCCTGAGAGAAGTGACCAAAAAGTGGGTCAAAAACACAATGCCACGAATACGTTTTTGAATTAGGGGGTGTCTAATTAATAGAGGTTATACGGTATTTAAAAATAATTTACACCTTTGCTTAAAGGGCCTGAGCTCTTCCTACTCGGTGGTCCGCGCCAATTCAAAAATTTTCCCTTGATCATTGGACTTCTGTACGGATTTTTCCGCCACGTTTATAACAAAACTAGGCCTGAAATCAAATTTTAGGCTTAGTTTTGTTAGAAACCTAGCGGAAAAATCCGTACAGAAGTCCAATGATCAAGGGAAAATTTTTGAATTGGCGGGGGACCACCGAGTAGGAAGAGGTCAGGCCCTTTAATGCTTATCTATTTGTTGTTAAATTATAACAGATCTAATGGTATGAAAAGTTCTGTTAAATGACTTACAATATTCAAAGTCATGAAGAGGAATTAAATAATTGATTAAAACATGTGACTGTTATTTCGATCATTGCTTTACGATCAAACAAAGAATAACCAAATGGTTAGATTCTTTGCGAAAGATCATACTTTTATGAATTCATACATAAAAATAAAGAACTCGTATGTTTTGTCTTGACAAGTGTCTGTACAAAAATTACAGGAAACCAGTCGGCAGAAGCCGCATTAAAAATGCCTGGAAACCTATACACCGCCTAGAAACAACATAAAAAATCATGTAAAGTTCAAAAATTATGAAATACCCACAAAAATCACAGGAAATAATCAAAACACAATGTTACCACACTCCTGACATGCCTAATTACTTCCTTGGCATGCCCATTCACTCTTATGGCATACCTAATCTTCTTACCTATCCACCTACCCTACTACCCTTCTACCCACCCATTCACCCACCATACCTACCCATCCACATAAATTATCTATCCACCTACCTTATGTACCAGTTACCCTCCTCCCTAGCTACTCACTACCCTATATACCCTCCTACATTATCTACCCACCAAGTGTAGCAATTAGGTATGTTCTTTTGGTAGGTCGTGAGTGCCATCTTTTTGTTCCTAATTTGGTTAGAAATATGAAGAAGAAAAAAAATTCATTTGGAAAGCGGAATTTGGAAATAAATCATTTATTATCAATTGATTCAAGAAGAAAAGTCTGCTGCCCACCAGGATTCGAACCTGTAACCTCAAACATTTGAGGGGGGAATTTATTATAGGGGAAGCTTTTGTTTGAGAACGAATGCTGACTGATTTTTATGGCTTGATTTTAGTAAGCTATGAATTTGAAGAATTTTAAGATTTTGAAAATTATAGCTGAGCGGATATTGTCCCATTTCAGCGCGAACGGATTTTGTCAGTGTCACGTGAGATAGGGGTGATGATGAGGGGTGCTATAACATTCCGTCCAAAAGTCAGTTCGTCAAAAGTCAATTCGTCCAAAATGCAGTTCGTCCAAAAGTCAATTCGTCCAAAAGTCAGTTCGTCCAAACTGCAATTCGTCCAAATTTGAGCAAAATGAAGTCCGTCTAAATCTCTATCAATCCAATTCCACCTGCGTACCAATATGTAGGCACTGCCGAATACTATCACCTGAGTGTTTCTTCCTAAGTACAATCACCTAAATACCACGTGTTTTGGACTACCACCTGAGTACTACGCGGTCTACTATCCGAGATTTCGGGTGGGGAGGAATACTTGTTTATAACCGTTCCAGGTGGCCTACAATTCACCCTGGAGCTTACTCTTCCATTAAAAATTATTTGTCCAGAGAAAAATAGCTTGCCACGTTCGCAATTCGAACTTTCAATCCATTAGGGATAAATTTACGAAATACCAATCTCATGCCACAGTAGGGAAAAGATAATAAAACTGGTTTTTTAGGGTGTACTAAAGGAAGACGAACTTTTTGCGAAAAACCGATCAAGCGAACCAGAATAGCAATGTGATCGCATGAGTCGCTGAGAATCTTACAACCGAACATCGCGAACTACTCCAAACCACCCTAAACACTGTTTTAGGCGTCGTTGGAGTGGTTTAGGATAGTTTCGGGTGTGATTCTGAGCGATTAACGCGATCGCACTTGGATTCTGACTTGCTCAATCGTTTTTTCGCAAAAAGTTGGTCCCTCTGAAGTAAACCCACAAAAACAAGATTTTATTGGCTTTCGCCACTCTGGCACGGCCGTCTGAGCGGTAGAAGTTATTCTGTGACCGTGAAAGGGTTTTCCCGCAAGAATTTGACTTGAAATTTAGGTTTGGACGAATTGAATTTTGGACGAATTGCATTTTGGACGAATTAACTTTTGGACGAATTGAATTATGGACGAACTGACTTGGACAAACTGACTTTTGGACGAAACGCCATGGGACCATAATGAGGAAGAATGGGCGCTAGTAGCGAATACACCCTCCCCCAAGCATCAGACCTTTAAAAATTGCTGTAACTACCCTTGCAAACAACAAGTTTAGGCTTAGCCCTTAGGCTTAGGGGTAGGCCAGCGTACGGAAGTTGTGACTAATGAAGAGTTTGCGCACATTTTCCGGGTCTGGTACATAAATTTGGGTACTTTTTATTAAAGTAAAAAAAGTGAAAATCGTTGAGGGGGGTATTCGCTACTAGCGTCGAAGAATGAACTAATTGATATGTATCATGTGCATCTGTATTTGTTAAAGTTTGGACATATTGCTTGAATATGTCGACGATTATTAATAATTTTTCGACTTAGTCAAATAAATGTCTTGTAAATTTAAACAATTTAAACCAGAATTCAATAGTGTATGAATAATTGTGGCGAGCGTATTAAGATATTAACCAAGAAAAAATCCGACAGACGATGGACGGTCCGATGTCCGATCCGATGTTTCTCACACAGCATCAGACAAAAATTCGATCAGAATTAACTGAAGTCCGTCTGATAGCCGTCCGATCTTATGTGAGAATCGGGTAATGTACCACACTTTACATTTTGAGGGGCCGTGAGCCGGTCACAAGGCGGACCATTAAAAATCGAACTTTTCATTGGCGAGTTTTTCGTTAGCGAGTTTTCCGATAGCTAGTTTTGCCGTTGGCTAGTTTTTTTTAAGCGAGTTTCGCAGTTGGCGACTTGTGTCGTTAGTAAGTTTCGCCGTAGGCGAAATTTGTAACCGAAAGCTGAAAACTCGGGATTCATGTCTACCTGGCTTCCAACAAGCCACTCCGAAAACTTTTCAGGTAGGATAAAAGCCAACAAGAGCCACCCTGGCCACCCCATAGAAATTCGTACAAACAACTCTAAAAAACACTCATCTTTATTCAAATTAACAACTTCCAACAAATATTTCAACCAACAAATACCAAAGTCCGAGTGTCTAGTCAAATTGTCCGAAGCAAAGCTGTATGATGTATTCCTTTTGGTCGACTGGATCCAATATTTGTAGTTGTTGACCAACATCAGCGCTTCCATCGCATCATCCCGAGACTTGAAGGTGATATAACCGGCAGAAGTATACTCGCTAATCTTAGAAATAACTACACTCTTTGGTCGGATTGAAAAGCAGTCAAGCAGCTAAACGGGAGACATTGTCAAGATCAAGAAGCGAAGCGAGTACAAAGCCGAACCTCCCACACAGTAGTGTTTTGAGACTCGCAGGCGCATTGTAGAAACACAGTCTTTTAGATGGATCTTCCTTGATAGATGGCTCAAATTCATAAGTGCTTCTTCGGCTGAGAAATGGCTGAAATCTTTGAACGTGGGTGACTTATCTGGCATTTCAAATGGGAATTTCGGTTGGTGAACTCTGTTCTGAAAGAATCTGAAATTTATTTTTTAAAAAGGAATTGATGCACAACCTTGATGGACACGATTTGATGTAGAGATTACTTCCGTCCAGTAAGCATCCGGAGAGGTGTTGAAGGGCGCTAATATTTTAAGATGAAACGAAAATAAACGACGTAGAAACAAAAGTGGACAAACCGCGCGGCATCTAGACCACCTCCCATCTCTACATGACATTCAGAAAAATTGTTACGAAGCAGAAAGAATACCTAAACTAGAAGAATAGACAAAAAGTAGCGCCAACATCTAGTGATATAGTTACCCTAACACACTTGCCATACGAAGAAAACAAATTATAGATCCTTTGGCAGCTGAGCTTCTTCGAGTTGAATCCTTGAACAATCAGCACTGGTGAAGAAGCAGGCTTCGAACTAGCGATACTTCCAGTTCGGTACTTGTCGATTTGCCCATCTATCAATGGGTCCGATGGAACAATTCGCACCCTCCCTCAAAAATAACGATGAACAACATCTCCGAAAATGACCGGTTCGTCCTGTCCCTACAGAAAGGGACGTTCCACCCTGTACTTAGTCAATAGTCTTTCCGGTTATATGGCGGAATACAAAAATCATAAGCTAAGAAATTTTTGGACAGAAGAATTTGGCCATGGAAGGCAAACCGGTCATGAAAAAAATTGTCTGAGCTCGACTCTTGATTTCTGTCTACTTACTTGATCTACAATTATCTTGAACACCTCCGCAGGACTCGGACGCCTGATTTTTGCCCAGCCACTCGTCTGCACTGTTCTTTTCATAAGTAGCCAGCGAGGATTTATTCCTCCATCATCATCCATCATTTCAAGCTCAAATGTGGCTTCTTCAGGCAGTCCGAGCATCGCTTTAAATTGACCCTTGACTGATTGACTTGCACCCACTGCATTTCCACCCAGAGAATTAACTGGAAACAAAAAAAATATATGCAAACTGCCAAATTATTGGAAACCTGGAATCGAGAGCTAGGTTTGACAGCAATAGAGACCCCACAAACATCCGAAGAAAACTTGCCGAATTGCTCACCAGCTACTGCGATTAATGAGCGCTGCCAATATTCATTAATCTTGCTTGCCTGTCCATGAGAGATGCTTCCATTGTAGATGATTAGGCAGCATTCACTTGAACTGTCTTCGTTTGGAAAGCCGTTTTTGAAGAAAAAGTAACCACTATTATCTGGAAGTTGTTGAGGTCGGTGAATATAAGCGTACAATCTGAAAAAGGCACCCAATTAATGTTTCTACAGCTCACCCTATAAGTACTTACGCCCAGAACTGATGTATTGTCTCGACTTCCAGAACTCGCTTGTAACCTTCGCCTACCTCGTCTGTAGTGCTCGTATACCAAAGAATCCACTGCCTTGTCAGCTGCCAATGGTCAGCGTCTTGCATCTTCAATCGACCACTCTTTCTAGGCTCTTGATAAGGCTGAAATTTGGACAGCAAATAAAACAGAAAAGTCTGATAGATGGAGTAAACACCTACTGTTCCTTTCCCATGTTCATTGTCCATTGCGAGCTATCACAGTATTCTTTAGATTTGACTTTGATATTTAGCCTACAAAAATGAAAAACGATAAACTGAAAACAGCAAAATTGTCGAATGGTCATGAGCTAAGCGAAAAATTCACTGCTGCCAGAGGCTATTGCAGTCGTAGACAGCCGACAAAAAATCTTGTCAGAATACAGTCGCCTCTCGATATAACGGCACCCCGAAAGTTCGTTCCCGCCAGGTCCGACATTTTTTTACCTCTATTTTTAAAGTCTTTTGCCAGTTGTCTTTGGCTAGTTCAGTCGGAAATATCGCAAGGATTCCCATTTTGCGGGTCGTTTTTGTGAATGGCAACAGTTTTGCCAAAAAGACCGCGCCTCTCGATACAACGGCACTCTTTTTTGAAAATTAGGTGCCGTATATCAAGAGGCGCGGGTCTTTTTGGCAAAACTGTTGCCATTCACAAAACGACTGGCAAAATCGAAATTCTTGCAATACTTCCGACCAGACTAGCCAAAGACAACTAGCAAAAAGACTTCAAAAATAGAGGTGAAAAAGTGTCGGACCCTAGGCGGGAACGAACTTTTGGGGGAGCCGTTATATCGAGAGCAGGGATGAGAATTTCGGTCTGGCTAGGCCTATTTTAGCCTAAAATTTTAGGTCTTTTTTAGGCCTATTTTTTTGGCGGGCATTTGAAATAGTTTTTTTTTGTGATAAGGATAAGGTAACACTTTACTTGACCGCCCCCCCCCCCCCCCCACGGCTGACCCACTTTTGATGACAATTTGAAAAACCGATTGCATATTCGTGTTTCTCGACCCCGATTTAGGCGCGAATTTACCAGTCGTTTCCGGTAAAGTGAAAAAAAAAATTTTTTCAAACCACAGGGGGGTATCATGGATTTTAGTCAAAATTTGAAAAATTTGAATTCGCGCCTTTGAATTTTGAAGGGTTAAGGCTGTATAGGGAGGGAAGGGAATAAAAGGGGCCACTTTTATGGCAGAACGTTAGAAAAAACATATATTGCTATATTCTGGCTGTCTTACCATGTTTTTTAACTGAGCCGTGGCAAAAAAAGCCTCTATATGCACTTTATGATCAAGAGTACTTCTCGGAATCATGTCTAAGGTAAGTGAGTGCGCGCATCTCTAACTCTCAAGCCCCTGGGCCCTTCGAGGGCGCAGGGGCTTGGGGGCTTGGAGTTGAGATGCGCACACACACATACCTTAGACACAAATCACTCGAAAAAGACTCTGGATGCATGAAAAGCATGCATACCAGAGTTTATTTATGCGGTAGTCCCCAGTATTCAAAACTATGTTCAACATCTTCCTTTTTGTTCAAAAGTGGCCCCTTTTATTCCCTTTCCCTCCCTATACAGCCCTTAATCCCTTCAAAATTCAAAAGGCGCGAATTCAAATTTTTCAAATTTTGACTAAAATCCATGATACCCCCCCTGTGGTTTGAAAAAAAATTTTTTTCACTTTACCGGAAACGACTGGTAAATTCGCGCCTAAATCGGGTCGAGAAACACGAATATGCAATCGGTTTTTCAAACTTGTCATCAAAGTGGGTCAGCCGTGGGGGGGGTCAAGTAAAGTCAAGCCAAGGATAATACTTTTTTCCGGCCCGAATCCACGCTTTTTCAAATTGTTCGTTGCTTAAGGCTAGGTATTTACGATTATCACGATTGTTTGGACTAGTTTCCGTAGTTCCTCTACTGATTCAACCTGTTTTCTTTTTTTCAGTTAATATTCATCTGTAATTTTGCTTATTCAGGTATTAAAGCAAACCAAAACTAATCAATGATTTTGTCACTGTCAGATTCACGGGTTTCCTATTTATTTCTTTTCTTCACTTTAGCGTTGTAATTTGTTGGCAGCCACCCACCGCCATAACGTCAACCAGGAAAGCTATTTGATGTTTTTTGCAGTAAAATAGGTCGCTAATATTCTCTTTATACCTTTATTTATCGTTTTGGTAAAAAAAAATCAGTAAAAGGTCTGAATCAGCAAAAATAAGGAATAAATAAAAAGGATAAAACCGATAAAAAACCGATAAAATAGGGCAATTTTATCGGTTTTCCCACCATGACGTAGAGTTCCATATACTCATTACCAAGCTTACTGGTTCGAATCCCTCTAGGTGCAATCAGTCCAGAGTAGAGGACCCCGATTCAAATTTTACCTGGGCATGCCCACGCTAATAAGAGGTGGTGTCGAAAAAATTTCCTAATCATTGAACTTCTGTACGGACTTTTTGACTCGGTTTCTAACAAAACAAGGCCTAGAATTCAATTTTAGGTATGGTTTTGTGCAATTTATGCAAAAGTGGAATAAGACGCGAATAAAAAGAGAGCAAGAACAATTAGAAGCTGCATCCCGTAACCGTTACCAGAATGTTTGTTACTAAATTTCGCTGTTACCAAAAAATATGTTACCGAAATTCGCCGTTATCAAAAATTTGTTACCGAATTTCGCTGTTACCAAAATGTTTGTTACCAAATTTCGCTGTTACGAAATTTCGCTGTTACCAAAATGTTTTGTTACCAAATTTCGCTGTTACCAAAAAATATGTTACCGAAATTCGCCGTTATCAAAAATTTTGTTACCGAATTTTGCTGTTACCAAAATGTTTGTTACCAAATTTCGCTGTTACGAAATTCGCTGTTACCAAAATGTTTGTTACCAAATTTTGTACAGCCTTTCGCTGGTACCCGCCTTTAAAATATTCCCATCGGCGGCAAGCATGTCCCTTTAAAGGGGCATGCTCGTCGCCGATGGAATATTTTGAAAGGACAATACTTTTTTCTCCGCCTAATTCACTTTTTTCCGCCTAAAACACTTTTTTCTCCGCCTAATTTACTTCTTTTTCTGCCTAATTTACTCTTTTTTCCGCCTAATTTTGATTCTCTACACGAAATCAACCATTTTAAAAAATTTTTGAAATTATTGGTTTTTTAGGGTTTACTAAAGGGGTGTAAACTTTTGAGAAAAATCGATTGAGCGGATCAGATTTCGGGTCCGATCGGCTTAATCGCCCACAACTCCATCCTGAACCACTCAAAACCACTATGAACCTGGAATTCTGAGCGATTGAGCCCATCGGACCCGAAATCTGATCCGCTCAATCGATTTTCTCGAAAAGTTTACACCCCCTTTAGTAAACCCCTAAAAAACCAATAATTTTGGCCTTTTGGCCATTCCGAAGTGGGTATAAGCCATCTGGTCTCTCCCCAACCCTGAATTTCACACAAAAATTTTAAAAAATGGTTGATTTCGTGTAGAGAATCAAAATTAGGCGGAAAAAAGAGTAAATTAGGCGGAAAAAAAGTAAATTAGGCGGAGAAAAAGTGTTTTAGGCGGAAATGAAATTAGGCGGAAAAAAAAGTGTTTTAGGCGGAAAAAGAAGTAAATTAGGCGGAGAAAAAAGTATTGTCCATTTTGGAAATTATATTTTAGTAAATTAGAAGTAAATTTTGAAAGGCGGGTACCAACGAAATTCAAACGAGAATTAATTTGACGAAATTTCGGAAAAGTCGAAGAAAAACTATACCTTCACAGTACGAAGTACGATTCGAGTACGAAGTACGATTCCCGAAAATTTTTGGTACGAAGTACGAGGACGAGAATTTTGAAAATTCCCAACACTGCTCCCACTGTGGCATGATTCATCATAATTTTTAGAGCTGAGCCTCTTCAGAGGCTCAGATCAGTACATTTTGAGTAAATTTTGCGGATATTGTCTGAGTAGATCCCTGTGTTACATTTAGTTTGCATACTTTTCTGTATACGAATTTGAAAATACCAAGACAGTTGAAAAAAGTTTAAATTGCGCCAAAAAATGTTTGCAAAAGTACTTGAAAATCTTGGCATTCTGTTGGTTTTAAAATGCTAAGGAATTCCAATTTTGACGGGTCGTGGCCGATAGTCTTGTGGATTGTTGATCTATTTATTTGAGGAGAGATTAAGCTTGACTGCAGCCATTCTCACCGACCACCATTTGCTTCCTTGAAATTTCTGCATCCGGAACAGTTGAAGTAGCCTTGCTGGACCCCATTCTTGACTGAAGTTCTGCCGGTCTTGGTCCAAACAAAACGTCCTCTTCCGTCTTCTGTGTAGGTGATAAGCGCCGTTCTTGCTCCGATTTGCTGTGAGTGAGTCATCTGGGCGTTTGCCACGGCGAAAGATCTAAAAAAATGAAACAATAAAATTCAGTTCATTACCAAAAACATTCAGTTCATTAACAATAAAATCAGTGAGCATAAAAAACAATGAATAAGCGACGTCAACGAGGCTTTTGTAAAAAAGTGTACCGAGTCGTGATACCGAGTCATAGTTTGTACCGAGTCGTGATTATACTCTTTCTACCTATAATTTCAACGTCCGACTTTCCACATCCATTGAGAGCAACCCTTATGATATTGTATTTAGAATACAGAAAACGATATAAACACAGAAAACACACCAGTAAGTGGCTGTGCAGAAAAAGTACAGTTAATTATTTGGCCCCATTTTCACGCGCCCCCTTTTTGCAGCCCCTTTTCACCCAGTACCAAAGTTCTTTAAGGTTTCGACTTACTTTTTAAAAGCAGAAAAACTAATATGAAATTATTTTTGATTTGCTCAAGACTATATTATTTTGTTTCTACACTGAGTAAGAAAAAACCGGTAGCGAGGAGTGAGACATCTAGGAAGAAGCTGTTTTTGTGCATCTAAATGTTTTTTTATTTCATTGAGTTGTCTGCTGCACCAGCAGCAGCAGGAGCTATAATCGTCTTCTTAAACAGTGGGTGCACCATCTTTTTCACACAGACATCAAGCAATAATGCGCACACACACTACCTGTTGCTGCAACTGTCTAGAGCATCCGAGAATACTAGTAACTTAATTGCAAAATTGAGAGCAGGAAGCAAGTTGCTCTGTTTACTAAATGGTCTCTTTTTTATTTTCATATCGTAAAGTTGCAGTTGTGTAAAGAATCGCTATTTTTGCCAATAGATTCATGTATGTGTATTGTTTTTAGCGCTTTTGCCAGAGTTTCTTTATTTTTCTTCATCCGCTTTAAATATACACGGTCTCCCAAGAATATTGAAACACTTTGAACCGTCATAACTATATTTCTAGAACGTCTATTTAAATTATTCAAACGCAGATCGGGTCAGTTAGCTCGAGCAATTTTCGGTACACCATTTTTGCTTGGTCTTCCCTGTGATTTGGACCTTCCCGTGCAGAGGCCATTTGCAGAGCAAGACCGCCTTTCACATTATTTACTCAAAAATGTTTGAGCAAGCTGAGACGATGCGCGTTTACAGAATTTTGATATACGACCTAGAAAAAAGTTATGATCTATAAAAGTGTTACAGAAATCTTGGGACACCTGTACAGTTAAAAAAATAGTCAATTTTTTGATATGACTTCAACCAGCCAAGTGCTGTACCAAGCTATCTTACTCCACTTACTTACTCTACTTACTCTTTTTGCCTCTATTTTCGAATTTAGTGTGCGATTTAATTTTTTGCCTGTTTTTCGTATTTTTTAAGCAGAATTAATACAGAGTCTTTTTAGTCACCACATAGTAAACAACGAACAAAAGTATCGTTTAGCACTGAGTCAATCTATTTAAAATTGATAAAAAAAGCGTTTTGTGAGCTGGCTTTTTATTTGGCCTTATTCGACTGTCGATTGACCTGTATTTGGCATACCCGGTTTTGGTTTATTTTTATCGTCAATTTACCTGGATTCCACAGTTCAGTCGATATTCTCCATAATGGTCAGCTTGATCCGGTCACAAGGGTAGCCAGTGGCCACTATGGAGGAAGTGGACTAAATGTTTTTTGTCTTCACTGGCTTTTCCAGTTCCCGGTTTCTCCGTTTATTGACCGAAGACCCCATGTTTAGGTCGACCGACTAAAGGCTAGCCTAATTTTTTTTGTATTAAAGGGCCATTACAGTCTCGACAAAAGTTATCCCGCCAATTCAAAATTTTTTCTTTATCGTTAGATTCACGTACGAATTTTTCAACTTGGTTTCTAACAAAACTTTGCCTGAAATTAAATTCCAGTCTTGTTTTGTTAGAAACTAAGTTGAAAAATCCTTCCAGAAGCTCAATGATTAGGTGAAAAATTTGAATTGGCGGGGACAGTCCAGAATGCTGGCCATGGTCCTTTAAGTAATGATCGGGGCTGGCTATGGTCCCAACTTTCCAGTGCCCATTTCACATATTTTTTGCAGGCCCATCCCGTTTTGCGGAAAATTTTAAAACCGAAATTCGGCCGAGTTGCCAATAGTTTTTCTATCTGAACTAGGAAACATGTTCAAGTCAAGAATGCAGACAAATTTTGTTTATCAAAAAACGAAATTATAAACACCATTATTTCTCAACGTTTTAATTTATTACCAACTCTCTAATCCACCACATGTCCATTGATCCGTTTCGTCATAACAACAGCAGTGAAGTCTATGTCTACTTCCTTTGTTACCTTTTACTGGTGTTTATATACTAACCGATGCAGTGTGAATCACTTTACTCGCCGATTCCAATATAATAAAAGACAAAAAACTTGCCTGTTCTCTTCTCCCTGTAATAATCGATCGCAATAGCAAGAGGGTGGCTGGCGTATTGTTTGCCCCTATCACAAGGCCAAAGTGTATGATCTAGAAGCAGCAGCACAATAGGCTCTCTGCTTCCTGTTCACCCCCCCCCCTCTTTTGTTATTGTTACTGGCAGTGCTTGCTGGAGTCGAACAAAAACAACGTTTTCTTTTTTATGTTATGTGTTTTTTCTTTTGATTTTGTAGATATGTGAATATGTTTTTTCATGGCTTTTTGCTGGACGACTTTTTTTTGTTTTTGGATGCAAAGGTTGATATTTGTTTTCGTTTCAACATTTTTCGCTTTGCTCATCAGTGTTTTTGAACGAAAAAAAGTTTTTTGAACGATGTTTTAGTCAGCTTTTATGGAGAAACAAAATGTGTTTTGTGACTGATTTTGAAAGACTTTTTGTTTAAAAACCTTTTCTTGACTTTTTGGGCAGCGACATATTGCGCCACATTCAAATTGCGCCGCCGTCAATTGCGCCAATATAAATTGCGACACATTCAAATTGCGCCGTATTCAAATTGCGCCGTATTCGAATTGCGCCACCGCAAATTGCGGTGGCGCAATTGACGGCGGCGCAATTTGAATGTGGCGCAATTTGATATGGCGCAATATGTCGCTGCCCGACATTTTGTGTTGCTTATGATTAAAAATGTGATTAAAAATAAGCGCACATGTGCGGTAATTAGAAGAAATACAGTAGTTACATACAGAAAAAAGCTCTCCTGGTGTGTAAATTAGCCATTATTTGATTAAAGAGTATAGATTTATGTAAATACTTCTGTAATGATTTTTCGTAATTAACAGACTCTCTTTTAAATGAAGTCAGTAGTCCGTTTCTATTTTTTCGTTCAACTCTTTGAAAGTTATTTTTTTAGTACATCAATTTTTTTTGAAAATTAGGGTTTATATAAGGAGTTTGACTTTTGAAATTAGTTTCGGACTTCAAATGGCTTCTTGTTACTAAATTATTACTTTTTAAAAATCTATCTAATTATTCTGAAAGTCGAGACTCTTAGCTTTTATTTGCTACATAGAGTTCTGAAAAATATCACTTTTCGTATTTTCCATACCACAAAATCGTTTTTGAACTTTTTTTTGTACTTGAACGTCAACGTTAAGCACAGACTTTGATCGGACCTGTACCTAAATTTGGCTAAAGTACACTTTAAAGGGCATGCCCACGCTAATAAGAGATGGTTCAAATTTTTTTCGTAATCATTGAAGTTCTTTACGGATTTTTCAACTTAGTTTCTAACAAAAGAAGGCCTAAAATTAAATTCTAGGCTTTAACCAACCATTTAAATTTTGCCTTGGGGATCAAGCTAAATTGCCCAAAAAGAGTATGTGAATAGCTCCGGAACCAACAAAAAGATAGAATTCGAACATAGTTTTGAATACTGAGGCCTACCGCATAAAGAATCTCTGGTATACATACATTTTTATGCATCCAGAGTCACTTTCGAGTGATTTGTGTCTAAGGTATGTGGGTGTGCGACTCTCAACCCCGGGCTAGCTTGTTTAGAGATGCGCGCACTCACTTACATTAGACATAATTCCGAGCAAATCCTTGATCATAAAATGCATTTGGAGACTCCTTTTGCCAAATTCCAGTGATCAAAACGAGGTAGAATACCCATATATAAAATTATTTGCCTTGGTCCCCCAAGGCTAAAGTCAAAATTTTGGTCAAAAAATTGGTTTTCCAAAAATGCTCTTCCGAGGCCTAAAAACATGTTTTCTATTGTTTTCACGGTATAAAACACCCTTAGAAGTGGTTTAAATGTGTTTTTAGAAAAAGTTTTTAAAGTGTACTCCGGCTCCAAATTTTTGATTTTTGTCTACTTTTAAATTTCATGCCAAATATGCTAATAATTAAAAAATTGCAACAAAAAAAAACGAAAAATTGAAGATGTTCAGAGGTGGGGTTGAACGAATTCAAGAAAAATATAGCCGAGCAAATCAAAGGCTCTGCCCACTGCGTAATGAAAGTTGAGGAGAAGTCCTACTGCCCTCAGACTGCTTGTAAAAGGCCGTCTAAAAGGGTCCATGACACCCTGCATTACAAAAAGCAGTTTAAAGGCCAACTCTATACACGAAAAGTTAAGCAAACCCTCTTGTAATCCTCCCACACTAGTTTTTTTGAACTTAAATTCTCCAAATCGATAATTTCATCAATTTCACAAATTGAACAATCCCCCGAAAAAGAGCTGTACCTTTATTATTTCACTTTTTGTGGGTGAGTGGGATGAGGAGAGGGGAACGCTCACTTTCCTTGCATTCACTCACTTCAAGCACCCTATTATGTATGTGCTCCTCCTCCCTAAAATAGAACACGCACCCCTGCACCGTTGAAGGAGCTGCACTACTCCCAATTGATTACTTATACTCCAATCCAGCCATCTATCCCCATACCCAGATCGCCTGTAGCTCTTCTTCCAATAACCTATTGTTCCACAAATATATTATTAGCAGTTTCATATTTAGCGGTGTGTGTTGCAGTCTTGGCGTTTTGTATGGCGAGACAGTTATATATTATTGTTGGCTGGATATTAACTAGATTCATGTGCTTGAGTGCGTCTCGGTGTGATTTATGTGAATTTGTTCTGGGAATTTGTTTCTACTAGCCTTCAAACGCATCATAGAAAGCACAGTCGAGTTTCTTATAACCCGTTAGCTCCAAATGTTCGACAGCTTTTTACCAATCTTCATAGTCTTTTAGTCTAGTTAAAAAAACGGCTAAACTCCCTTATTCGGTGCCTTCCCAAAAGCGCCCAAAAACATGTTTTTTCGACGTTTTAGCACTTTTAACGTGTAGAAAACATGTTTTTAGGGCGCGGCCGACTATTTTTCAAAAAATTTTTTTGACCAAAAGTTGACTTTTTGCCTTGGGGACCAAGGTAAAGGGTACTGGAGGTACATGGATTTCCTAAAAAGATGGATTTTGAACATAGTTTTGATGACTGGGATCTACCGCATAAAGGAACTCTGGTATGCATACATGTTTTATGCATCCAGAGTCACAAAAAACATGTTTTTGGGTGCTTTTGGGAGGGCACGGAATAATCGAGTCCCGCCCAAAAAATTGCAAGAATTTTTACTTTACTAATGATTTTTAAAAAATTGAGCACAATTTTTTGAATCCTTTGTGGTTTTAATATTGGCGAAACTGTGGCTTTTCAGAAAAAACTAGTTAATTTGAAAGTTTTTCAGATTACATTGATGATTTAACTCGGTAAAAGACTTCAAAAATTAAGATAAAGAAAATTTCAGACTCAGTTGAGGGTAGAACTTTAAATCATCGGAACTTTGCTAATGAGGTACTCCACCTAAACTCCACCTAATCCACATAAACCAGGGCAATTTGAATTTTCTTGAGAGCGTTTACTCCTCAAATTTTTAAACTTGGATAAAAATTGCAAATAGTTAAGATTCATTCGGGCGGAGTTCCCGCCAATTTAGCACCTCTATAACATGGCACTAGGAACGGTTTCTTTCTAACAAAGTCAAGTAAATTTAGCTTTTCTTGGCAATTAAACACCGTATGGTCAGTCTCCAACTTAGTCTAGTCGCAAAGATCGTAAGGATCACAATTTTACCGGTCGTTTATAAAAAAGTTTGAACACTTTCGATTGAGATCCGCATTTCTCGGTAAGCTGTTACCATTTTTTGACATTTTATTGAGAGTCGACTTATTAGTGTGTACATTTTGTGTAATATTTTTTTACAAGTATTCTATGTATTGCATTTTCAGGCAGTGGAAGTGTGTTATTATGTGTTAGTAAACACAGCAGCCACACTATCTATTGGATGAAGCTGCAAACAGACGGGTACCACTTACAAACACAACACATAATAACTAGTTCTTGTCCTGACTTATTTCTTCTAACCTAGTGCATATTGGAATATTTTCTGGTAAACCCATAAGAAGTAGGGCATAGTACTGCTGCTCAAATAATAGTGGTTCTAGCAATGCTAGAACATTGCTGCCGATCTAGATTGTCCATTATATTGCTATGTGGATTAGCTGTTCTAGTGAATGGTATAGCCCACGACTCATTGCAGTGTGAACAGGCTGGAGACTGTCCTGATGCCTCCCACTATGTCCTCCATCTAGTCAAAAGGGATGATACTCTTGCAAGCCAGATTGCACAAGATCATGGCATGCAGGTCAAGGTAAGACTAAGCTGATTTCACCAAATTTATTAAAATTTGACTTCACAAAAATTAGACTAGTCTCTTGAAAAAAGTCCGAAAGCCTCAAGAACTTTTGGTACTAGTGCCGTTTGGCCCCACATCCAAATTTTTTCGAAAGTGACCAAAAACATATCCTACGCTACTTTTTTTTCAGCTTAACATAATAGAAGAAACATTTCTGAATGTTGGAGCTTCAAGGTGCATACCTCTCGAAAATGACCACAATCTTTAATCTTCATTAAAATTTTGCAGTTGGTGTCAACAGGGCCGCAAAATGAGCTGTAAATATGTTGCTTAGGGTCTCGCCCAAGAATAAGCAATAAAAAAACAAAGTCGGGGTTAATAGCCTCGGTAGCTGAACTGTAGAGCACCTGGAGCAGGGAAAGTTGGTCTTGGGTTCAAATCCAACTTAGGGGCTCAATTCAAACTTGATGTGTTGTTTTCACGTATATATTGTTTTAAAAATGTGTGTAGAATCGCCACGGGTGTGTGCTTGGTTTTTTCAAAATTTGAAAACAATACCTACTCTATCAAAAGCTCATTTTCTAGTCCTGCCCCTTAACTACAAGATGAAACCACGTGCAAACTTTATTAGTAGAGGAAAAAAACGTATGACTAGGATTGATAGACGGAAAATTTCCACTAAAAGTGGAAATATTAATTTTTGGTTTATCTTGGTCCCCAAGTCAAAAAATCAAAATTTTGGTCAGAAAATCTTTTGTAAATTACCCTTCGCATGTTTTTTTAATTTCACTAGCGACTACATTTTAACTTTATCATAGGGTTGGGCAATGGGCATATGCCCGGACATATGTACGGGCATTTATTATTAAATGCCCGGCCGTATAATTTCGGACATTTTCCTCCTATATATTTTTGAGATTCGGTAGTCTCCAAAAAGTTTCAAAAAATAGTTAGCGGTAATTTTTTTTTAATTTTCTTGTAACTTTTAATAAAAGTACCATTTTAAGCTAAAAAGCTTCATCTGATGTATACAAGTATATAAAATGTCCTCAGTAATTTGAATAAAAAACTGAAATTTAAAATATTTGTTGGTTTCCGAGATATGACCTAAAGTTGGTCAGTAATTTTTCAACATATTGACACTCCAAAATCAGATTTTATCTCGAAAACCGAGTATTATTTTGAACCTCTGTTAATTTATTCGGATTCCGGAAAAAAATTTCGTATACTAAGGAACTTCAGAATGAAAAATTTCAGCTGAAAAAGGGTATTTTTTTAAAGTACGAAAAAGTTTACAAAAAGTACCACTATGTGTCTTAAGTTTCTCAAAAAAAGTCAAGGAAAAGGAGTGCCAGATGTACTGTTAACTGTGAATGAACAGTTAACTCTGGATGTGCTTTTACTGTAGTTTCCTACTTCATATATATAATTTCGATTATTTTATTTTTGATGATGTTGTGAATTGTTGTGAAGGGGCATGCCCGTGCGTTTCAAAAATTTAAGGCGGTTGGTTTATCTTGGTCTTGGTTTATCTTGGGGGCCAGCAAATTTTTTTGAACCGTTCAATTTTTCACTCGTTTTGCGTCAAATCTGATATTGATGACTAGGGTTGGGTAATTAGCCGGGTAAAATCTTTTTGGGTAGAATCTCGGATATTTACCCGAAAGGCGGGTAAAATCTATTTATTTCCATAACCAACTTTTATTCGAGAAATCATAACTAAATCATTTTTCCGTTTGCATCTTGCTCTTCTGCACGATTGAAACAATTCCAACACCAGGATAGCGTTTTTGCAGACTTCGGCATTTTCTAAAGTTAAAATAAAACAAACAGTACAAACAGTTCAATACAGAGTAAAAGAAACGCTAAAAACGAAAAAAGTGCAGTAAAACGCATGAAAATTGTTATGCTAAGACTAAAACACATTCTGGCTTCTGAATCCGCTTTGAGACAACTCAAATTA
Source organism: Ditylenchus dipsaci (assembly GCA_004194705.1). Lineage (NCBI taxonomy): Eukaryota > Metazoa > Nematoda > Chromadorea > Rhabditida > Anguinidae > Ditylenchus > Ditylenchus dipsaci. Next base: position 534,102 of record SADC01000318.1, on the reverse strand, counting down.
AAACAAAAATTTTGTAAAAATAGTATTTTCGCAAAACCCTTAGTAAAGATTTCACCCGATTTCTATACTACGGGTAAAATCTCTGGGTATTTATTGGTAAATACCGGGTATTTACCCGGGTAAATACCTGGGTATTTACCCATTGTCCAACCCCATTGATGACCTTATGGTATTTTTAGGCTGTATCTGAACTCGTAAAACTCAAACTCGTAAAACATGAGACTCGAGAAATTATAACTCGTAAAAATAAGACTCGAAAATCATGGAACTCGAAAAAATGAGTTTCGAGAAACATGAAACTCGCGAAAATGAGTTTTGAAAAACATAGAACTCGTAAATTTGTGTTCTCACACATCTATGACCTGTGATTTTATGATTTGGCTTTTGCGAGGCTAGATTATCATGATAAGCGTTAGATTCCGGGATCATCGACTATATTTAATATAGTTAGTTGACTTTGAACAATATGTGACCATTAAACACAATTGAACTGTGTGTCTCGGTAGCCTAGTGGTCTGTAGTTCAGTGCTTGAGAGTTAGGTCTCGAGTATTTTGTTTTTTGGTGGCATTTTGTTTTTTAGCTTGGAGGACCATTTTTAGCTTGGAGGACCAAGGCAACAAAAATTTTAACCGAAATTTTTTTTCTCGAAATTATTAAAAACGTGAAAATAAGTTTCTAGGGAAATAAAAAAGTTTTTGCTTAAAAACAACAAGGGGGACCAAGGCATATTTTTCACATTTTATGACCGAATATGGTTCAACAGAATACGGTAAGGCGCATTCAACAGTCATAAACCAAAGAAAGGACGTCTAATACATGCAAATATGAGTAACAGAATCTCTGAAAAGTTGTTTTACGACATAAAGAAACGTGAGCAAGCAAATTTACGAGTTCCATGATTTTCAAAACTCGTTTTCGCGCGTTTCATGTTTTACGAAACTCGATTCTCCATTTCATTGATTATCGAGTTTCATGATTTTCAAAGATCGTTTTTACCAGTTCGATGATTTTCGAGTCTCATGTTTTACCAGTTTAAATTTTACGAGTTCAGATACACCCGTACTTTTAAAAACTAGGCGGAAACTTAAAAATCTAGATAAGAGCAAATGTAAAAATTTGTCAAGAAATAAAAGTTATACTGGTCCCCCGCCTTTTCTCCGTGTCGCGCACGGGCATGCCCTTTAAATGAAATATTTCAAAGACAGTATTAAAAAATACATCAAATCAGGTTATTTTTATATGTTTATTGATGATATTCGAAATTTGTTGAATAAGAATTGATTGATGGCAGACATTTGTAAAATGCCCGAAAATGCCCGAAAATTTGGAAAATGCCAGGGCATATGCCCGATTACTAAATGCCCGGGCAGAATTCAACCCTACTTTATCATCACCAGTAACACATCCATTTTTTCAAGGGTCAACCCTTTCTGGACTCCCGCTATTTCCTGCAACATCAAGAAGGCAGCTCCAGGCGCGAGAAAAGGTCAACTGTTGAAGCCATCAGAGATCACGAACAAGTTGTTGACCTGATTGAAGACAGGCCTAGGGCCAGGACCAAACGCGACTACTCCAAAGAGACCATGCACGGACCTATTAACAAAAGACAGATAGTTAAAGCTTTCAAACAGCTTGAAATACCTAGACTGCCATTTCCTGACCCTCTGTACCAGGATGAGTGGTATCTGGTAATTTTTTTATCCTATTTAGACTATGGTAAACAATCCTTGCATTTTAGACAGGCAGAGCAGTGGGTGGTTACGACATGAATGTGCGAGAAGCCTGGCTTCTGGGATATGCTGGTCGCAATGTGTCCATCTCCATCCTGGATGACGGAATTCAACGAGACCATTTGGATTTGGCCCAAAACTATGATCCTCTGGCTAGCACTGACATCAATGACCACGATGATGATCCCACACCTCAGAACAATGGCGACAATAAGTAAGTTTTATTATAATTAACACAAAAAGATAACAGTGTATTGGTAGGTGAATATTGGTAGATCCACTGAAATTATATCATTCGTTTTCCATTAACACTAGAATTCCTGATTGCCCTAAGTGTACATCCTGGTGCAAAACTTCACGAGGAAGACGATGGTGAAAAAAATTGGTCGGTGCTGGTAAATTTCACTACGGTGAATTCCTCCTCTGGTCGCTAAATTCCTCAGCAAATGTTTTTAAATTAATCTTTTTTCTTGGACCTGGACTGAGTAGACCAACCAGTCAACTTCCTCATTTCGACCTATCTGCCTAGGTATCCACTTACCAGAGGTATCCATTCGTCTTCAGATATCTCCATCGACCTAAACCATTTGAGCATTGGGTACCACTACCTGAGTATTTTTTTTTTTTTTTTACTACTACGAGGCACTTCCACCAGAGTACCGTTAGGTAGAACAACCTGAGCACCACCTGGTTACCCTTCAGGATACGTGATTAATGCAGAACTGGGGCTTCTGCAAGTCAAATTTCTGTTTTAGCATTATCAAACCGTGTTTAGGACGCGATTTTGGATAGGTTAAAATGACTTTTAGTTAGTTTCAGCGAAATCAAAAATTTTTGATTTTAGAGATGGATACCCATTTAGAGGAGTTACCAGGTGGTTCCTATCCACCTTGAGGCTTAATAGTCTATAAAAATTTGCTTATGGTTGTTATTCAAGAAAAATAATAATAAAAGAACAACAAACTGCAAAAAACAATAAAAAACTAAAAAAGGCGCGCATTTAAAAAAGTGGAAAAAGGGGCCAAACGACTTACGTAAGTTGTTTGCCCCTTTTTACGACTGTATCGGGTTTCGAACTCATCAGTTTGAAATTGTGCGAGTTTGAATTTTTTCCGTTTTCGATTTTTTCCGTTTTCGAACCTTTCGAGTTTCGAACTTTCCGTTCAAGAACATTTTTCGTTCAAAAATTCCCCTTTTCGCTGAAATGTGTTTCAAACTTTGCGGTTTTTTAAGAAAATGGGGTTCGAATATTCATGTCGTCGATACAGTCAACTCTCCCAATAACGAACCCCCTGAGGACCGGCTCTAGGTGTTCGTTATTGAGAGAGTTCGTTATTGAGAAGGTCCATTATAAGTACTTTATCAAAAATCCAACCAAACCAAACCAAAAAAAGTGTTCGTTATTGAGAGAGTTCGTTATTCAGAGGGTTCGTTATTGGGAGAGTCGACTGTAACTTACTTTTAAGATCGTTCTTTATACGAGTCTAAGCTTTATCGACTGCTTTGACTGTACTTTACCTGTATCTTATAAAGTCACAGTCAACATACCACATCTGAACCCTTTTTTCTGACGTAAAATGGTGTGGTAAATCCTGTTTTATAGAACTAAAACTGGGGTTTCACCCACCCGAACCCCGAAATCCAGGGTAGGTATCTCCTGGTCAGCTGGATATCCACCTGGATGGCCTGAAAAAATAAAAAGTGGTCAAATCGAAAAACCAATAAAATTTCATTCGTAAAATCGTATAGTAAATCCTGTTTGATAGGACCAAATCCCCGATTTCACCCACCCGAACCCCAAAATCAGCGGTAGGTGTCCCTGGTCCAGGTGGATATCCATTCACGGTCGTTAAGCAATTTGATCAACACTAAATTGATCCATACCGAATTGGTCCATACCGAATAGTATCTAAACCACTTGGATAGTATTCTATGCAGTCATAGGGGTTCAAACCATCAACCTCAGTTTTAAGAAAATTTTACGGGAATTTAATTTTTTTAGCCTGAACCAACCAAACCTTGGTTAACCAAGTGGTCGTCCACTTTGGTCAAAAAAAATTACGTTTTTCATGTTCCAAAACCTATTTTCTGGACTAATTCGGGCATGCTAAAAATGGTTTGGTAATGGTAAAATAAGGTTTTGTGTGGTATTTTTTGAGTATTGGAGACAATTGATTTTACGAAAACTCGATTGCACCAAAACTTTAAAAATACCCTAGAAAACGGCGTTTTACCATTATCAAACCACCTTCAGCATGCCCGAATTAGTCCAGATAACAGGTTTTGGAACCCGAAAAAAAGAAAAAAATTTTGCTCCAAGTGGACGACCACTTCGTTTGGTTGGTTCAGACTAAAAAATTTATATTCCCGCAAAATTTTTCAAATTCGAAAAAATTCAAATTATTTGAAAAGTGTGGACAAATTGATGTGTGGGCCAATTCATATGCGGACCAATTCGGTATAAACCAATTCGGTGTGGATCAATCCGTTTAACGCCCGTAAATGGATATCCACCTGACCAGAAGGTACCCATTTCGGGTTTTGGGGTCTGGGTAGGTAAAATTGGGATTTTGGTCTTATCAAACCTTGTTCGCGTCAAAATTTTACATTTGATAGCATGGTTTGCTTTTGATTTGGATGTTTTTTTAATTTTCAGATCATCCATGTGGGTATCCACCTCGACCAGGGGTACCTACCTCTGATATTGGGGGTCGGTGGGTGAAATCGGGATTTCAGTCTTATCAAACCCAATTCCTTACACGATTTTGCATATGATAGTATAGGTTGTTTTTCCAACTATCGAAAATTATTTTTTTAGGTCTTGCAGGTGGATATTGACCCAGTTAGGCAGTACCTAACCCAGGTTTTGGAGTTTCGGTAGGGAGAACCTCGAATTTGGTTTAAAAAAAATCGCCTCACAACTTTGCATATGATAGGATGGTTTGTTTTTAATATAAAAAAATTCATTTTTCAGGCCACATAGCTGGGTATCCACCTGGTTAGGTGGTACCTAACCCAGGTTTTGGGGTTTCGGTGGGGAAATCTTGAATTTGGTTTTAACAAATCCAATTTTCCTCACAACTTTGCATATGATAGAATGGTTTGTTTTCATCTTTAAAAAATTTATTTTTCAGCCCATCCAGGTGGATATCGACCTGACCAGGTGGTACTTATCCAAGCTTTCGGAGACCGGAAGCGTTTAAGTGGGTCACTTGCTCAGGTCATGCTCTGAAAAACCATGTCAGCAAAACATGTGCGAAGCTTTCTGAACCATATGGGTACCTAATGATTTATGCATGAACTCAGGAAATTTCAAACAAGATAAAAAGCATATATTCATGGAAGCATATATTCATAAAAAGATTGAACGTAAAAAATAATTTCGAAAGCGTATGTTTTCGAGAGAAAAAAAATTCGAAAAAAGAAATTCACGAAAGCTGCTACCGAATACAGAAATTTTCTTGAACGGAAAGTTTGAAACTCGAAAGGTACGAAAACGGAAAAAATCGAAAACGGAAAGGTTCGAAAACGGAAAAAATTCAAACTCGCACAATTTCAAACTGATACCGTATTTTCTCTATTAATTACTCCGGGGTAATTATTTTTCAGCCCCTGAAAAATCGAAAAAATTTATTTTGTTTCTGAGATTTTCGGGTGCTCAACCAAAATCTAAAAATTGGAATCAACTAAGTTCATGGTGATTAAGAAAACGCAAAAAACAGATTTGCAAAATAATTTTTTTGAGCTGAGATATAGGGTGCCTATGGGAGGTAATTAATAGAGAGGGGTTATTATTAGAGAGCGGGTAATTAATAGAGAAGATACGGTAAGTTCAAAACCCAATACAGCCCTTTTTTCCACAAATGGAAAAAAGGGCCCAAACGCCTCTACGCCGTGGCCATCCACTCAGGAAGGCTGTTTCCTATATATTTACTGGAAAAAACTTAAAGTGAATTTTCTGCCGTGCCCTAGGTGAGCGTACTTTAGAGTAACATACCGGGGATTCTGTAATTTTTGACGGTCACTTAAACTGATCTTTTTCAGACACGGCACCCGATGCGCAGGTGAAGTGGCCGCCGTTGCTGGCAACAATGTTTGTGGTGTAGGTGTAGCATTCCATTCTAAGATCGGCGGAGTGCGCATGTTGGATGGTCCAGTGAGCGACAGTGTGGAGGCTGCCTCTCTCAACCTCAATCAACACCACATTGACATCTACTCTGCCAGTTGGGGACCTGAAGACGATGGCAAGACCTTCGATGGACCTGGCAACCTGGCTCAAGAAGCCTTCTACCGCGGCATAAAAGGAGGCAGGGGTGGAAAAGGCAACATATTTGTGTGGGCTAGTGGAAATGGAGGTTCCAGACAGGACAGTTGTTCAGCAGATGGCTACACCACCTCCATCTACACCTTGAGCATATCCTCAGCCACCTACGACAACCACAGACCTTGGTATTTGGAAGAGTGTCCATCCACCATTGCCAGCACATACTCCAGTGCCAACATCAACCAACCAGCTATTGTGACGGTGGATGTGCCTAATGGATGCACAAAATGCATACTGGTATAAAGCCTTCTTTGTTAAAAATGTAAGTTACAACCTTTTCAGGAACCAGTGCATCGGCTCCATTAGCCGCCGGTATTATTGCTTTGGCATTGGAAGCCAAGTAAGTCATTTTTCATATTTTAAGGGTTTTACGACCCTAGTAGATAAAAACCAACCCCATTTTTCGTTCTAAAAATTAAGTGAAGAAATCTGAATATATGTCCTAGAGTCTGGGACGTATATTCGGGACCCAGACCCCAGAAAATGTTTCTTTAGTCACAACTTCTGTACAACCGCCTCAAATATCCTTAACACCTATAATACCCTGATCACATTGCATCGCTTTTGTGGGATGCACACAATGCATCCGTATCCGTAAACGCGGGCCGTAAAACGGTCCGTGCATTTCCACACAAAAGCACGTTTACGGATACGGCCCATTGTGGGCGAAAACACGGTCCATGTTAGGACGCGGATACGGATGCATTGTGGGCATGCCCTTAACCAGTGTTTGCAGTTTTCGGCTTATTTTCAAAAAGCATAGATAAAAAAAGCATATACAGTCGACTCTCACCCAAAAAGTTCGTTCCCGCCTAGGATCCGACACGTTTTTTACCCCAATTTTCGAAGGCTTTTACTGATTCTGTTTTCGTAATCTTGTCCCAAATGTAGTAAGGACTAGGGTCTGCAGGCGCCTATGCCGTTTGGGAACATTGGTAGTTCAAGCACTATTCCTGTGGTTCGGGAACATTAGTGGTTCATTTACAATAATAGTTCGGATAGATTTATCTTTTGAGTGCGTTAATGGTTAGGCTAGATCATCCACCCTACCTGTTAACCCACCTACTCTACCTCGCCTAGCCTCGCCTATCCTTGCCTATCCTTGCCTATCCTCGCCTATCCTAGCCTATTTTCGCCTACCTCGCCTATCCTAGCCTATTTTCGCCTATTTTCGCCTACCTCGCCTATCCTCGCCTACCCTCGTCTACCTCGCCTATCCTCGCCTACCCTCACCTACCTCGCGTACTCTCGCCCTAGCCTCGCCTATTTTCACTTATTTCGCCTATCCTCGCCTATCCTCGCTTATCCTCGCCTACCCTTGCCTATCTTCACCTATCCTCGCCTACCTCGCCTACCTCGCCTACCTCGCCAACCCTCGCCTGTTAAGCCTACTTTAACGTACACCTGACCTGGTCCCCAGGGTGTACGTTATATCAAAGTTTGATTTTAGAGATTCCACCTAAGCACTTAACTATCCTGTCTGGCTAGCTACCCACCCTAAGTGGCCATTTACCCACCCTACCTGGCAGAAAAGGGGGCTTGAACACAAAAATCCACCTTAAACCCAGGCTAAAATTGACCATCACCAATTGGGAGGGCAAGGAAAATTTTTTAGAAGCAACTTCGATTATACGTGTTTGTGCTTAAAAAGAAGCCAAGATGTTGTTCTTGAGGGTTCTGCAGAGATATTTGACATTAATATACAGAAAAAGGCAGAAAAGTGAGCTTGAAAACAAAAATCCACCTTGAGTCCAGGCAAAAATCCACCATCACCAATTAGGAGGGCAAGGAAAATTTTTTTTAGAAGCCATTTCAATTATACGTGTTTGTGCTCGAAAGAGATATAAGATGTCGAACTTGATGGTTCCGAAAAGATATACGACATTAGTTTGCAAAAGTTTTCAGAAAATTAGCCTCGAACCCAAACATCCACCAAAAATCCAGGCCAAAATTTACCATCACCAATTTGGAGGGCAAGGAAAAAATTTTTTTGGAAGCATCTTTAATGTCACGTATTTGTGCTTAAAAGAAATCTAAGATGTTAAACTTGAGGGTATCGGAAAAATATCAAAGATCAAATTGCAAAAAGTAAGCAAAAATCAGTCTTGAACACCACAAATTCAGAAAAAAATTTACCGATCGTTTTTCGAAAAACCAAGATTTTTTTCGCTGAAAAAACCAAAAACTCTTCATAGTGATCACCCTTATTGAAAAACGGTGATCACTATGGAGAGTTTTTGCTTTTTCAGCGAAAAAAATCTTGCTTTTTCAAAAAAAACGATCTGTAAAATCGGAATCCTTACTATATTTGGGACAAGATTACGAAAACAGAATCAGCAAAAGCCTTACTAACGCAAAAAAAGTGTCGGACCCTAGGCGGGAACGAAGTTTTTGGGTGATCACTATGGAGAGAGTCGACTGTATAAACTATGCCAAATAAAAAGCCGAGAAAAATTTTCAAATTAAATATGCCGCGAAAAAAGCCGAGAAGTTCCATCTGCTTTTTCAAAACTAGTTTAAAAGTTTTAACCAGCATCAACCAGTTTTAACATCCCTTAACTACTCTGAAAGCCTCAGAATGACCGAAACCGGCTAATTTTGCTAAAGTAGTGCAGTAACACAGTTATTAATGACCACAAGCTCAAACAAATTCTGGCATGAGTAGTTGGGAAAGTTTGATGATAGATGAACCGCAGAGTAACGATACAGAGTAAAAATACAATCACGGAATGGCAAACCAATAAATATTAGTTGGCCATTTTTAATATCTGTTCGGCCACTCGGCAATTTGAGGATAATTTAGTGGATGCACCTTTTCAACTAAAATTCCACTGGAATTCACTGGATTTCTAGTGGCATTAAGGTGGCAATCCACTAGATTTAAGTTACCTGTTCAAACACTCCGACGACGTTAAAATATTTAACAAACTAACATATCAATTTAAGAAACAACCATACTTTATTATTCAACATTGACGGGCGATATCGACAATCCGACAACAATTGCAATCGGTGAATTAGACTGAAATTCAACTGGATAGAAAAAATGTAATTCAAGCTTGCTGCTCAGCTCCAACACTAATGGCTTTCAAGATAACTAGACAGACTTGCGCTTTTCCAGCCTTTTTGTTTGAAGACGGCAATGATGGCTCGTATTCCAATCCATTGAAAATAGCCTAAAAATTAATTTGCTGGTGACTTAAATCGGTTTAGCTTTAAAGAATACCCTCCATAAAAAGCCTTTGCCGTTAGGTAGTTCCACTTCCATGCAAGTAAATGAAGGTAAATCAATGTGTCTTCTCTGACAGTATTCTAAGAGAACAGAGACGGGGTTACGACCTACAATGTCAAATATTACAATGGGGACAGTTAACCAGAACTGAAGCCACCAAAAATTTGACTGGATTATAAAAAAGCTCACCATCTTTCATCAAAACAGACTCCTTTTTCCCCAATTTCTTATCAGCGGCAGAGCTCAATCCTTAATAGCTATATAAGGCGAAATAGCTTGTACAATGATATACCCTTCCTATCCAGCTTAAGCTTTAAATCCAACGGATCTACTGGTCCTTGATTTTCCTTGCCTAGTCCCTGGCCTGATTTCCAGCCCATGTTCTGCAAAAGCTTTAGACCTAAATTGATTTAAAACTAGATTATTATGTGAAAAAAGTCTATGTTCACCCTTATTTTGGCCATCCAAACAAGGTCTGTCCTTCAAATTTTTCTAAAAACTGATACTCTTATAGACGATCACAAGAAAAGTTTTTACATTTGTGGCCCATGCTTCAAGCCAAGGAAAATCAGGTCGTAATTCATAGGCTGAAAGTATCCTCGGATTAGGAATTGATTGTTGCCATCTTTTCGGAAGCCTCTCTGTATAAACACACTCTCTATCCTTTAACAAGTACAGTAATAACAACGAAAAAAGCAAAACAACTTAAGAGGACTTACAATAATCTCGCGATGTTGATAGCCGGACGAAACAGGAAAATCTGCAACCTTAGCTCGACCTTGCTCCCATTTCTGAAAATAAAATAATCTATTGATCTAACACAGGCATGCGAAACTTCTAACAAAGGAAGGACTCTGATTGCGACCTGAGAGAATTTCAACGAAATTTTCGTTCCACGTATTCTCATACAGCATGCCCAAGTACCATGTTAATTCGGCTCCCAGCTCCAAAGGCCAATAAAACTTATAAAAATGACCCATGGGTCAGTTACGAAAAACGATGACATGGGTGCTGAGGTAATCTAAGAAATTTAGAGTGCAATTCGCGCTAATGTTCTTAACCTACAGAACCGGGAAACCGAATTCGCAAGAAACTTGAGCCCACTTTACAAGAATACGCAAAGAAATTCCATTAAAATTTCCCCAGGCCACAGTCAGGTTCTCGTTGCGAACATTCATAATTACCTGTTGCAAGGCGCAAATTTGAGCATAATATGTACTCTAAAAAACTATTTAAAAAAGCTGCGAGAGTCTCAGAACCACTACCTGTTTGTCATTAACATCATGGACAGGATGAGTAGCGAATTCGCTCCTCTTGCTCTTGAACGATCCCATTGCTGAGTCTTTTGCTGTGCTCTCGTCGATGTAGCTTCTAGACAATTTGTTCGCAGGAGCACGATGAGATTGCTTCTCCACTGACTCCGATTTTTTGACTGGCTGAATAAACGTGCAAAAAGTCGATCTCAAAATTTGGTATCACTTACAATGAATGCTGATATTAGTGGAGGATCCGGCTTGTCAACACACGCCTCCGTCCACCTCTAAAAAATAAAATATACGGAAAATACCTAAGCACAGCAAAATACCTCCCGACTTGTCTTAATGGGCAAACAAGTCGCGTTCTGAAAAATGATACACAATAATGACATGACTAAAGCAATTTTTTTACCGGAATGTTTAGTTTGATCGAGGACTGGCAGATCGGCTGTGTAACACATTGGCTGACGTCATTACTGTTGACTGTTTCTTTGTATTGGACGCTCAAACCTTTGGAAATAGCTTTGCAACAACGAGCGTAAGAGTCTTCATCCTTTGAAGACGCCTTGGAAAATGCCTTTCCATCTTCTTGCAGCGACTTGCATACGTCTAAAATTACACAACAAGTTAGCGGTAAAGTGAGAAATAAGAATATATTCTATAACAAAATAACTTACCGACCAGTTCCTTCACCGATCTGTCTTTGATTGTGCTAATCAATTCTGCGCCTCTTGGTAATTTGCCTTCCTTAAAAGAACATGGTTTTTGCGCGCAGTGGCATGCGCAAAATTTGAATTGGCGGAGGAGATCTTCTCTTCCCACTTCTTCCCACTTGACACTTCTCTTTCGTCTCAAACTTTACTCTTTGGAGTCGTTCGCCATAGCTCCAAAGAGTACAATACGAGACCAAAGAGAAGTGTCCCCCGCCATTTCAAATTTTGCACACACCACTGCGCGCAACAACCATGATCCTTTAACCACGTGAACTATGTTGGGTATAAAAAAGAGAAGGACATACCAGCACTAATTTCGTCGCATTTTTGGTGGCGATTTCGCGCAATTTGTGCTTGTCAATTTTCTCTTTGTGCCTGTGATGCCTTGCGCTGTGTTCAGATCTCCCTCTACGATGTTTGTCACTGCTTCGGGGCTCTTTGTGACTACGACTTCTTCTATGTCCACTACTTGAAGGCATCTTTATCCCGAAGTTCTAAAATTACACATCATTGATTTATTAAAAATGTGTTTTTTAACACTTAAAAGGCATTTAAAATTAGGTCTTACTGAGACTGAGAATCTCACTGAGATCTCAGTGAGAATTGAATACCGTATTTCCTCTAATAAGCGCCCCCGCTCTAAAAAGCACACGCCCCCCCCCCTCGACTTTGAGAGTCTGGATCTCAGTGTAGAAGCAATGTTTTGCAAAGCTGTTTGATACGTTTTCTTAACTCCCACGAGCTCTACCGATTCCACTTTTTAGATTTTGGTTGAGCACCCAAATCTCGAAATCGAATTCTGAATTTTCCGATTTTTGGGGGCATGAAAAATAAGCGCCCCGGGGCGCTTATTAGAGGAAATACGGTAATTTAGTATTGCAACATTTTATTAAGCGAAATTCGGGTATTCATATAAATATTGATATAGGCTAAAATTGTTTCACCCCGCCAAATTGTTCTTTTACCCCGCCAAATCGTAAAAATGAATATTTCTCGGTGTGGTTGCTTGGGGTTAAGATGCGCACACCCACATACCTTAGACACAAATCACTCGAAAGTGACTCTGGATGCATGAAAAAAACATGCATACCAGAGTTTCTTTATGCAGTAGGCCCCAGCTAACAAAACTATGTTGAAATGTTATCTTTTTTAGGACTCTAGGTACCATTTTCAGGTGGTTTACCTTGGTCCCCCAAACCAAAAAGTCGAATTTTGGTCAATTTTTTTTCCTCAAAAATCAACTTTTTAGGTCAGAAAATGCTCGAATTTTTTTTATCGTTTTCAGCGCATAAGAATTACTTAGAATTTTTTTTTATCGTTTTCAGCGCATAAGAATTACTTAGAAATGGTTAAAACCTGATTTTGAAAAAAATGTTAGGGGGGGGTATTCGCTACTAGCGCCGATATATTGATATAAGCTTTATATGGACTTTATATAAACAAATGTTTGTGTTCGAAAAACTTTTATCTGGATAGTCGCTGTTAGAAATAGCATCTCTAAAATACTCATGGGCCTATTAGGGCTCTACACATATAATTCAGCTACCAGTTTATTCAACCGGTCAATTCTTCAACCTCCGATTCTTCAACCGGCTTACTCTTCAACTGGAGCATTAGAGGACTATTGCCCGACTATTATATGGTTAGTCAATAGACCGGTTATAAATAAGCAGGTTAAAGAATAGCCCGGTTGAAGAATTGTCCGGTTGAAGAACTGGGGTTGAAGAATATGTGTAGAGCCCCTATCAGGTATATTCCCTGCTAAGTCTGCCCATACCTCTATCGGGCAAAAAACCTTGTTGAAAATAATCATATACACAGGCGTTACACCGGCATTTACCCCGATCAGCATCACTATTACCTTCCGGTCATTTTATCCCACCGAAACCTTTAATACAACTTTTGACATTTGCTTGATTAGCATTACTATAAGAATTCAGTCATTCTACCCTATCGACACTTTTAATACCCATATTTCATGCATGCTTTCTTTACTTCTTCAAGATTATATTTTTCGTTAACATTATTAATACCCCTTCAGGCATTCTGATCGTTCACGCCATTGATACCTCTTAGAAAACTTAAACCAATCTACGTAATCTTTGTAAGCATTAATTTTTTGCAAACTCATTTGCTTTTTGATGCATGATTTAAAACATTAAAGGTTGAATTAATGCAAAAACGACGTAAATTGATGCCGTCTATGAAACAAAAATGCTCACAACTTCTCACTGAGAATTTGAGTGAGAATGATATTTTGTGTGAGTGAGAGTGAGAATTTCAAAATTTGTCCTCAAAGCCTGTGAGTGAGAGTGAGAACAAAATTTTTTGTCTTCACAGGATGCGAGTGAGATTCTCACTGAGAATTATCAGTGATATTCTCACTCGGAGTGAGCTCAGCAAAACACTGCGCTGAAGAAGATAGGAGAAAAAAAAATCTCTCTAAAAGTGCTACTAGCGGTTCGTTTCAGGGTCGATTGCATGAAATCGGAGAGTTTCGGGTTGTTTCAGTTACAGTCCACTTTCGATATAAGCACACCCCTCAAGTTCGTTCCCGCCTAGGGTCCGACACTTTTTTTAACCCGATTTTCGAAGTCTTTTGCCAAACCTGATTCTTCAGTCTGTTCAGAAAATCGTACAGATTCTGATTCCACCAATCAGTTCTCGAGATGGCCACAAGTTTGCCGAAAAGACCTGTGGCTCTCGATATAAGCACACCTTTTTTAAAAATTAGGTACTATAAAAATTAGGTACAAACTATTTTTCTGAACAGACTGAAGAATCAGGTTTGGCAGAAGACTTCGAAAATCGGGTTAAAAAAAGTGTCGTACCCTAGGCGGGAACGAACTTGAGGGGGTGTGCTTATATCGAGAGTGGACTGTACTCATATACCTGGGTGCACTACGTTTCACCGTCACTGTTTTCACCGTTCACTATTTTCACCGTCACTATTTTCACCGTCACTATTTTCACCGTCACCTATTTTCACCGTCACTATTTTCACCGTCACTATTTTCACCGTCACCTATTTTCACCGTCACTATTTTCACCGTCACTATTTCACACCGTTCACTAAATTCACCGTCAGCACTTTAGGACTGCTTTTTAGATCTAAATTTTTCTAAAATTTAAACAGTCTTGGTACCAAATTGTAGCCCTGAATGTCAGCTACATTTTGATACTACAAATTCTGGAAAAATAAAACAAATTTAGAACTAAACTTGAGAAGGCGTTCAATCTCACACTTTTTCATCACGGTAGAACGCAGGCTGAGCGTCTTTTAAATTTAGAACTAAAATTTTCGTTTTTTAGAAATTGTAGTACCAAAATGTAGCTGACATTCAGGGCTACAATTTGGTACCAAAAATTTTAAAAATTTCGAAAAATTTAGACCTATAAAGTGGTCCTAAAATGCTGACGGTGAATTTAGGTGACGGTGAAAATAGTGACGGTGAAAATAGGTGACGGTGAAAATAGTGACGGTGAAAATAGGCGACGGTGAAAATAGTGACGGTGAAAATAGTGACGGTGAAAATAGTGAACGGTGAAAATAGTGACGGTGAAAATAGTGAACGGTGAAAACAGTGACGGTGAAACGTAGTGCACCCTATACCTGCAGTGTCATAAAGTCACCCTTACCCTACGTTCACAATGATCCGTTTTTCGTCCGCATGCGGATGCGGTGCGGATGCAGAATTGCGTTCACAATAAAATTTGCCGCTTCCGTTGCCGCTTCCGCACCGCACCGGTTTCCGCATCCGCTCCGCATCCGTTTTTTGGTGTTCACAATGGATCCGCACATAATGTGTCTAAGTAATACTGAATTGTTTTTTAATTATATCTTCACAAATATGGCATGTTTTTCATGGTTTCTCTCATATGTAAAAAATTTGTTTCTAAATTGTCTCGAAAATCATTCAAATACACTTTTTGTGTCTAAAATACACATTTACGAGACCACCCTAAGATCGTATAGATCATTATGTCGGCCTTGGGTTGGCCGCTGCACGACCAAGACCAGCACATTTTTTATCGTAAAGGATTGATGCAGTTGTAGGTTAATATAAAAAATTATAAAATTCGAGCAGGCGGACTTATACTTCTGCAAATTTGTTGTTTTTTGAGGCAATCAGAAGAAAAAAATTGCGCGAAAAAATTAACAGGGGAGACCAAGGCATATTTTTTTCGGCGTTGGCAGGAACACATACAGTCAACCCTCGATTTAACGGCACCTCGATTTAACGGCACCCTCGATTTAACGGCACCCCTGGCCCGGTCCCCTCAAAGATAAAGACCCTCGATTTAACGGCATATAAGTCAGAAAGGAGAAAAATTTTAAAAATTTTGACAAAATTCAAATTTTGTGAACAATTGTCTGTTTGACTTCGGCTAGTTTCCACACATTGGTGTCTCGTTTATATTGTTAAATGTTGACTTTTTCAACTTTTCAACGCCGATGAAACAGGGTTATTTTGGCAGCTTCTACTGAACAAGACAATGGCACTTAAAGGTAATTTAATGTTGTTCTCCACACATCTTTGCAAGCTCGCTTCAAGTAGGTGGTGCCCTCACGCTCGGTAAAATTATTGAAGAGGTTTCGTTGAGCAATGTGGAAGGCCCTGGCGAAAGTGACAATGAAGCTATGGATCCCGAAGAAATTGAGCCAGAGCAACCTGCAGTCAGTCGTTCTGAGGCACAAAGGCATTTACAATTCGTCCGTCAATATCTGGGAGAGAATTCTGCAGATCCTACTATACTCCGTCTCAGCGATTCACTCGATCACTACTTCTACAAAGAGCGAAGAAATACGCAAGTGCAGCCAAAAATCACTAATTATTTTCAGTCTAACTGTTGAACAACGTTTGTTGAAATGAGTTTATGCTGTTATTGCCAAAAATAAAAGCAAATTTTGGTCGGATAATGTTGAGTTGCAAGCTATCATATGTTAGACCCTCGACTTAACGGCACTCTACAATATTTTTGTTTCAGATACCTCGATTTAACGGCACCCCTGGCCCGGTCCCCAGGGGTGCCGTTAAATCGAGGGTTGACTGTATAGAGCCTAATTTGTTTAGTTGGAAATTGATTGGATACGGTTTCACTAGTATATTTTCCCAGCAGGGAATTGGCGCGGCAGGGATTTGTCTCCGGCAGGGAATAGGTGCGGCAGGGAGTTGTCTCCGGCAGGAAATTGTCCGGCAGGGAATTGTCCGGCAGGGAATAGGCCCCGGCCGGAAATTGGTGCGGCAGGGAATTGTCCGTGGCCGATTCAGAACAGGTGGCCATGGTCCTTTAAAAGCCTTGTCAGAAGAGACGAAAACACGAAAAATTTAAGTGTTTCTAAGTTAATTGAAACCCTGAGACCTAAAAACAGCGTAACCTAACTAATTACCGGCACACTACAAACATCATCTCTATCATGGTGTGGTTTTTTAAAGGGCATGCTCGCCGCCGATGGAATATTTCAAAAGGCGGGTACCAGGTCAATTCAAAAAAGAATTATTTTCAAAAACATTTTTGTTGAGTATTTTGCGGGAATAAGTAATCAAAAACATTGGCAGTGCTTAATAGCATTGGTGGCCTAGTGGTGAAGCGGCGGCGGACTGTGAATGTCGGTCGTCGCCTCGATCCCCTTTGGTATATAATTTTTCCTCGACTTTTCCGAAATTTCGTCAAATTAATTCTCGTTTGAATTTCGCTGGTACCCGCCTTTCAAAATATTCCCATCGGCGACGAGCATGCCACTTTAAACCACTTTTCGTTACAAATTTCTACAATCCTTTTGGATTTTTAGCTTATTGAATTAGAAATTTTTAGTCCTGCCTTAACCTGGAGAGACACTCAACACATAGTGTTGAGAACAGCTAACCCAACTCCTCTTCTGAACAATGCTGGCTGGTCCATCAATGGAGTAGGTAAGAGGATTAGTAACAAGTTTGGATATGGACTCATGGATGCTGGAGCGCTGGTCAAGCTTGCCAAGGTAGTAACAATCAACAATGCTTGCACTACCAACCATTTAAAACTTTGTAATGTTCCAGGTTTGGACCACTGTGCCCGAACAGCACATGTGCACTTACGAGTATTCTCTGGACTCGCCCAGACCAAGACCCATCCAGGGCAGGTTCCAGCTAAATTTCTCGATGGAAGTAGGAGGCTGCGCCAAAGGCACTCCAGTGCTTTACTTGGAACATGTCCAAGTGATCACCACCATTCGTTTTGCTAAAAGGGGCGATCTTAAACTGACCCTGTTCTCGCCCATGGGCACACAGTCTGTGCTGTTGCCTCCTAGACCTCAGGTATGTTGGCTTCTTATGGATTGGGTAGTGCTTATGAAATGTGTGATTGTTTAGGACTTCAACCAGAACGGTTTCCACAAATGGCCATTCCTTTCAGTGCAAATGTGGGGTGAAGACCCAAGAGGCATCTGGACCCTGATGGTCGAATCGATCAGCACCAATCCACAGATTGGAGGTAAGTCAATTTGCGGTTGGAAGAAGGCAATATGTATCGCCCACTCAAGTTCAATGTATACCCTAAAAAAAATTCGCTTAGCGGACCTGCAATTCTGAACACGTATTCTTGGGAAAATTTTTGGGAAGGGCAAGCGACTGGTGAAAACACGCCAAAATATACAAATTTTACTCCTCGAAAAACGACTTGACTTTTTCCGACACTTAATCGGTAAAATCTTGCCTAAAACGACTTCCTCTACCCGATAGGGATAAAAAATTAGGATCAGAAATCGAGGTAATTAAGTTTTCTTATACCTGGTCCAAAATTACAAAAATTGCCTTTAAATTGCCTCTAAAATTGCCTTTTAGGCATTGGACTTAGATTAATGGCGGAGCCATCTTTCATATGAGTTACTAGGGGCATGGGCTTGACGACAAAAAGGATTTTCCTATTCACGACCTATTTTTTGCCCTCCGAAGTCGAAAAAGCGTTACCCATCCACACATGCCAAATACTACGACTTCATAAAAGTAGGCATATGCCCCTCTTAAAACACGTATTTTTCGACGCTTTTTCGTTCAGGCGAAAGCTGACATTTCGGGTAACACGATGGTATTAGCGACAAAATGATTCTCCCATCTATGACCCATGTTTTGGCCTTCGAAGTCAAAATGGCGACGGATCCCCTCGACCCAAATACTATTGACCGGCCTCCGTATTCTCCACTCCAATCCCTACGCTCTGCTCTTTCGAATAAAAAAAAATCTTGCCGAAAAGTGGCGGATTCAAAAAGTTATAACGTTGTAATAGGCAAAAAATTACCGCTCCATGTTTAAATACAGAGAATACGATAATTGCACGAGAATGCTGTACCCTGTAATATAACGTTACGATTATATTTTGGAGTGCAGATTGTGCAGAATCGCCCAATATACATTCTCTAAATTTCCAGGCATGTTCAGTGACTGGACCCTATTGTTGTATGGCACTGAAGAGCCCCCTCAACCCAACGACCCAAGGCATGGACCTTTGTCCCCAGCTCAGCGCAACCACCAGGCTGTTGGCCAGCAGTCATTTGGGCAAGGCACCAACACTCAGGTCAGTCATTACGTATACTAAAACATATGCATCTGTCCTTCTCTCTCCTGACCACCACAATGAGCACAACCCCCTCTCTGTTTCCGCTCTTCTATATATTTTGTGCTTCTAACCCCTATTTACCCCCCTTTTTACGCTTAACCTATCTGTAGATGCTGTCCATCCCAGTCATGATTGTGGCCTGCAAGTGTTGGCTCTAGTGCTCGTCGTGCTCACTGCCATCTATGCATGTTGTCGGTACTCCAGACCACTGGTCAGGAGACCAGTGGTCGAGCCAGTGCTCAGGCCTTCACCTATAAGTACCATCACCGTGTTGAGCTCTCCACCTGCAGTTGCTGCCATAAGCAATGAAAGAAGCAGAAAAACAGACTTAAATAGTCATTTGTATATTTTCGTTTGTGTGTTTTTCCAGGTAGTTCACAAAGTATTTTCATTTTTTGCCAAGATAGGATAATTATGATTTTTTGAAAATATTTTTTTTCTACTTTATCAGTAAAGTGGGGTCCTAACCTTTTATATCCTTTTTCATTTTTGAATACACCCCTTTTTCAATTTTATTTATTTTTTCGATATTTGGGGCACACGTTTGAGCCCGCTTTGACGTGCGTTGGCTGATCCTGCGCTTAAGGCTTTCCCTAAGTTGAAAAAAGAGAAAATAAAGATGCATCGAATATCTAAAAATGAGCAAACCGTTATTTGAAGCTGATTTACTTTTTTTGCAGCCGTGAATCAGCTGTAAAAAAAGATTCGGCCTCTAAAAATAAATAAAATTAAGAAAGGCGCGAATTCAAATAAAAATGGAGAAAGAGGACAAAATTAACTATGTCGTAAAAAAGGGTTAAGTGACTTTTCCGGATTTTTTCGAACGAAAAAAACCAGGAAAGGCAAAGATTTCATTTTTTTGAAAAGATTTCCTTGGTTCCTGTTACATATAGGTCAAATTACGACTATTTCTATAAGATCTACACGTGTAGCGCAGTGGGTTAGCTTCCCACTTTTTACGTTACAACAATTGGCGCAGTCGGCAGGATTCGAACCTGCGCGGGCAAAGCCCAATTGATCACCTTGTTTTTTTGAATGTTGCTCATAGCTGCTCTTAAAACAACGGAGGACCAAGCCAATTTTTTCAAAAAATAAATATTTGCTTTTTGGAATTTTTGTAATTTCAAAAAAGTTCGGAAACGTTAACGCACCATAAGAGCTAATAATATTAACTGTTGCTTGGTTAATCTTGTTAGTGAAATTTTCTTTTCATGTCAAAAGATCTATATATGCTTTGTGAACCTCCGAATACCCCTTTCTTTCCTCATTTTTTGCTATATTAGTGTGCTGATATTTTTTCCTACCTAATATTTTAACCATGTTTGAAGTGCTTCTTTCTATAATCTAGTTTTTAGATATATACTTCTCCTTCCTTCTATTTTTTATATACATAATTTAGACCGATTTTGATTTTGACCATATATCCTGGTTTGCTTGCTCTACGAGTCAGTGTAGTCAAAATTCACCTCGGTCATTATTTAAAGGGGCATACCCACGCTAATAAAAGGTGGTGCCGGGAATTCAAAATTTTTTCTTAATCATTGAACTTCTGTACGGATTTTTCAACATGGTTTCTAACAAAACCACATCTAAAATTAAATTCTAAGCATTGTTTTGTTAAAGTTTAAAAGTCCGTACGCAAGTTCAATGATTAGAATTTTTTTGAATTCCCGGGAACCACCTCTTATTATCGTGGGCATGCCCCTTTAAGCATGCTGGTATCTTCCAAACTGACTTATTGTTCATAAATAAACATTCTGCGCCACGTACGGTTATCACCACTTGTTTACCTTAAATCCCAATATTTTTTTCGAAATTTTCAAATGGACTACAATTTTCAAATAAAAATGTAGTTAAAATTTGGAAAAGTTAAAAAATCCAAAAAATCAGCTTGGAATATCAAGTCAAATGACTGAGGGTGTATACTTACAGAAAGCAGGTTCGGGTAGGTACTACCCCAGATTTTCATTTGGGGAATAGGATGTATCAACGGAAAAACTTTTGAAGAACCCAAGATATACAAAAGAAAACTTCTCTGATTTAAGAGTCAAAGCAAACCAGGCCATAATAGCATAACACATTGTGCTCAGCATTTTTTCGGGTATTAATTGTACTCTCCTGCTTATTCCCCCTCTCTTGCATCCATCAACCCACAATCAAAGCACTCAAACAGCTCGTTTCAGCAGCAAGTCAACGACAACAACAACCTTTGGGCTAGATTCCTCAATCTTCTGCACAGACACCAGTAATAAAACACAGGATGGTGGCCTGGCTCTCTTTAATCAGCGCTTCGCAAATTGTCCGGATTTTTTCTACATTTTGTGGACTTCCTTTGCAACCTTTTTTTCTACCTTCTTTATGCACTCCGCCCAAAAACCGCCCAAACTATAAAATGTAAACCCCTGATTTTTTTTGTTGCATTACTTATATATAGCATTTTTTATGTTTTCAGGTGCGCTGAATACGAAAAACATGCGTATAATAATATTCCTGTGATCGACCACTAAAATTTCATTTTTTGGATGCCTTGATCCTCCAAGCTGATTTTTTTAACTCCGAATATCTAAAAAAACAGCTTGTGGGACGAGGGCATTCGAAAATTGAAATTTTTCGTGCTCGATCCCATGGATGCCCATACGCATGATTTTGGTATTTAGAGCATCGGAAAATATGAAAAAAGGCCAAATGCACGTAAAAATTTTAAGGGTTTACATTTTACAGTTCTAACCACTAAAACACAAATTTTGGCTGTATTTTTAGTAGTTAAAACTGCTCCAACGAAAAGGGAATTCTACAAAAGCTCCAAAATATCCGTATGATTGTTGAAAAAATCTGATGTTCCCCTCTGATTATGTGACAACTTTTTTCATATCAATTTAGTGCTTTTCCTCTTACTCTTGGGTGCTTTTACACTTCACTTAATCCTACTTAATCAGTTTACTTACTGTTTTGTCAATCTCTCAAAGCATTTCTGTGATTTATAGTAGACACCGATAGGCCCTATATCAGAATCAATTCTTTTTTGCCTTAGTCCTCTTATTCTTTCTTTGACTTGTAGTTAGTTGCAGGGTAGGCCTGTATAGGTTAGAACGGACAAAAAGTCAAGTTCAGGAACGGTGTTTAAGACCGTATTAATTCACGCTAGCTTGCCCTGCAAACAAGCACAACCAAATAACAGGGGGTACCAAAGCAAAATAGGACCGGTTATGATATAGAGCCCAACAATACTTATCAAACACGTCATTTACTTAAATTTAGTTTTGGGTCTTTATTGGGTGTTTTTATATGTCTGTGTTTTGTTCGTGCCTTTGTAACAAAAGACTTCTATTATTGTTTTATACTGTCCAAGAAGAACGTTCAAAAATTTGCAAAAAAAATTAGTTAGGTATCAAGCTGTTTTTTGACATTTATTAAAAGGCTCCGAAGCCAACTTGTTTCGGGACATCGGATCTTGTTTTTACTATATATATTTGTATATATGTATTTAGTATCGAAAAATAAAAATAAATCAAAAAGTGCTAAATAAAACAGCCATATTTGCTAAAATATAATTATGTCGAGCAAATATACTTCAAGGCCCTGCATTTATGCAAAAAATAGCTTGATTTTTAATTTGGTTTTTGGATAAAACGTTGTCTCTCAAGTTTGTTTCCGCTAGTGTCCCCTAATAACACCCTTACTGTCAAAAGAAAACTAAAAACAGTCTTCAAAAAACGGGGTTTAAAAGGTGACGCACCGAGGGTGGGTGGTAACAAACTTGAGGGCTACCGGGATACTGGACTTAACTGGATCTTTATTGTTTTTATGTATGAATTTCTTAGTTTTCTACTGAAATTGTTAGCAAAATTTAGCTATTTTATAAATTTGAGCAAAAATAGTATGAAAATGATTTGAAAATCGTAAATCTTTTTGGACATCCTAATAACATGCAGCACTTTTGCTGATTCTTCGGCTTTATCCCTCATGGCTTGTAGTAAATGAATATTGTTAACTAATTGTTAGTTTCCGGGGTAAGTAAGACCGAAATCGGAGTAATTACCTAGGATTTTAAGAGTACCCTTGCCCCAGCTTATTTACTACAAGAGTAATTACCCCAGGGTACTTAAGCAAAGGTTAAAAAGTATGGGGTAAATTGCTTTTCATCATTCATTTACTACTAGCCATTGAGGGATAGAGCCGATTCTTCTTATTTCTTTTACTGTTTGTGAGTTAGATGATTTGTAGAATACTTAAAAGGCAGTAAAAACTTGACTTTTGATGTACAATGACATTAGAAAGAGAGACACAGTCTTCACATGCACAACACACAAACACACTTTTTGATTAAAAATTAATTTGTTCTGAAAATTTATAGGGAGAGTCTCCAAACATAAGCACACCAACAGCGCTATATAACTGTAGAATGGGTCTCTCTTTTTAATCAATTTATTATTTGTATATATCATTCCAACAGAAAACGTTTTCTTAATAAAAACACAAAAGCTGTGCTCATTGTTGGTGGTTCTCCCTCTTTTCTTACTTAAAAAAATTAATTGAAAATTCATACAAAAAGCCATTATTAAAATAGACTGTAACTGAAATGACACACCAAAATACTGATTTACCAAATTAAATCTTATGAATAAGTATTTCTCTGGGTTTTCATATTCGTATTTTTTTTTAAATTATTTTGGAGCCCTGCATCTCCAGTTTCTAATGAGCTACCAACTGACTTAATGTGTACAAAAATAGAGGAAAATTTATTTTAATGAAACTACCTTTTTTAAACTAGTTCTTCTCTAACTTTATCACATCAAGCCAGTTGATAGCTTTTTAAAAACTAAAACCGCCGGGCTATCTATCTGTATGTTAATACAAAAAACATTTTACGGTCGGAAAAGCACCGAAAAATACTCATTTATACGATTTACTTGGGGAAGTCAGTATTTAGTGTATCATTTCATTTTAATGTTAATTTGCTAATGTTAAATAATGAAAAAAGCTAGAATTTGCAACTTTTTTGAATATTTTACTTTAACAAAATAAATTTAAAGCTCAAACAATTATTCCGTTTAAAAATCTTTAACCAAATTCCTAAAGAGAAAAAATTCGGAAATTTTTAAATAAATTATTGGAATTTTAAAAACGGGCATTTTGGGGAAATTTAGGTATTTAAGTTTAGCTTGAATAGTGACAACAATGTCTTTATATTTTCGTTTTTTGAGATAAACGTGTAGAACTGAAACTCAGTTTTCGTTTGAGCCTAAATATAGCCAACTGAGAAAAAAGTAGTATAATATTTATAACTAAGCTCAACATCCAACTGAAGAAAAAATAAATAAATTTCAAACAAATTCCTATTTTTGTCCGAAAAGAAAATGCGATATTAGCAGTTTTCGGGAATATGACCTGCTGTGGCGACTGATTTAGCGACTAATATGCTTTATCAATCAAAAAATAATCGTAAAATTTGCAAAAGTCGCAAAAAATCATACGTCCATAAAAAAATTGTCAAATATATTCATCCTGGCAGGAAAAATAACCCTTTGGTTATTTTTTGAATTTGGCAAGCCGTGCTCCTGGCATTGTGTTTTTGACGCACTTTTTGAAAATTTCTCTCCGTCAAGTTACCACGCATTTGGTCAGCGACGTGAGCTAAGAATAAAGTGTGGCAAGCATGCAGCAGCCCTACTTGCACGTTTTGAAAAATAGGGCGCCAGGCTTTGTAAAATTTCGGCACTGAGCGCTAGGGCATAATAAGGGCGGCGCCGGTATTTTTGTCTGTAAACTGAAGTTTGTAAAAAAAAGAAGTATTTTTTGCTTTTATAATACTTAAATAGTAACAAAATTCGAGAAAATTTTAAAAAATAAAGAAAATTATTAAAAAACTTTATAAATATTCAAAACAACAGCGCTTTTACAAATATTGTGATAAAGCCGGCACTTTTTTTAGAAATACCGGGCACCGGCTGTAAAACACCGAAGGGCGCCGGCCTCGGGCGCCTGGCGCCCGTGTAAGTATGGCAGCAGCATGATGCCAAGCAAATTTATGAAATTATCGTATTTTTCAAATAGAACGACATTTCGTTATATTTTGTAACATCCAATTTTTGGGGTTTTCGGATTTTTCGGATAGCCCCTAGTTTTATTCTCGACTTCTGTCATTTTATCAAAATAAGCACCGTAAATATTGGATAAAAACATGGTTCCAGACGTCTTTATTTATAAGATCTGTCTTTATTTTAAAATTCCAAATCTTATTTTTTTATATTTTACGGCAAAATCTCATTTTTAGCAGCAAAAGAGCAATAAGGGCTTGATAAAATAGCATATTTTTGGTAAAATGCCCAAAAACGCCCTTATTTTGAGCAAATGTCCTTATTTAACACGGGAAAGGCTGTGTGTACCAAACTTTTCTTTTGTGCAGAATTTCACGCTGAACACGATGGCTGAAAAAAATTTGCAAAGAGTTTTGCTTTTAATTAGTAAAACAGCTTCCGAAGTTGTATTGCGATCTACTTCAGCTCTCTTCCCCTTTTAGCAAATAATTCTGAAACCAGATTCCTGCTCAGCGTAGTCGATTTATTTGTGAAAATAGGCGAGGGGAACATTGCGCCAAACGAAGACTGCCGAGTGTAGTTTTTCCCACAACGAAAATTGCGCCATCGATATTCGCCAAAATAAGAGTCACCATTTGATCATGCTTTTCGCTTCGATCTCATATCACTCCCATGTCATTTTCTGCGAAATGAGCGAATAGCAGGCCAAGCGATTGCGAAAAAAATGTGAAATTTATTGTGAAACTGACTGTGAAATTGTGGCGCCATTTTCGTTTCTGGCGATTTTCGTTTGGCGTGATCTTCGCTTAGCCTCAAAATTCTCTTAAAATATTAAAGTCACTGTCAAATTTCAAATTCCGTTCAAGACAATAAACATTTCTTTTAAAAATTTGAAATTCACTATTTGAATGTTGATTGTATTGAGCGGAATTTGAAATTTGACAGTGACTTTAATATTTTTAAAACATTTTCCTAAGTGAATCGACTACGCTAAGCGCGAATCCGGTTTCAGAATTGGAGATTTTCTAAAAGGTAAAGAGAGCTGAAGAAGCTCCTGATTAGGGTTGTCGATTCGATTAATCGCACTCATTAATCGAAAATTTTCGATTATCGATTCGATTCCATTATTAATGGAATCTTCTGTAGTCTTAAGGTAGCCTTTTATATCACACGGAGAATGTGTAACACATGGAAAAGCCAAAGTCTTAAGTAATTGCTGAAAAGAAAAGTCTGAAATAATTTCCAGAAAACACAAGCCTAAAGTAATTTTTGAAAGCCGAAAAAGTGTTAAGTAATTTTTGGAAGCCAAAGTCCGAAATGATATGTAAAACACGAGTGTTTGTCTATTTAAGTAGTTGTGTTGATTTGTTTTTTTAAACAATGAGACAAATTTTTAGACTAGCTACCCCAGACTCAAGGTCTTTAAGTTCAGAACAGTTATGTAAAAAACTAGTTTGAGTAACATTTCAGTTTTTTTTAATAACCGCCGTATTTAGATGCTATATTAGAAAGCCAGTTCATGCACTGAAACACGTTAACTGATTAAGAGGATCAAAAAATTTCGGGTTTTTCGATTCGATTCATCGAAAATTTCGATGCATCGACAACCTACTCCTGATACAACTTCAGAAGCTGTTTTACCCGTTGGAAGCCGTCCCTTTTTTTCAGCCATTCTGTTCAGCGTAAAATTCTGCATGAAACACATAGTTTCCCGTGTTAAAAAATATACGTAAAAAGAAGGTCAGCTGGTAAGCGTAAAAACTATATTTTAATAATTTCAAAATCGAAAGTTCTCTGATTCATAATTTTCACAAAATTATTTGTTAAGAAGAGCAGCTTTGTGCCAGCCACCCAAGTGGAGCCTTCATTCACCTTCGGTGACTTGAAGTCAGCTGGAGATTGCCATGTGGAGTGTCTAGTGGGATGTACAGAATCCCGCTCCGCAGCCGCTTGTTTCTCCTGCAAACATTTTACCCAGTCACTGAGAAACAGGGCTGGTTTCAAGTAATTTTGCCAACTCATAAATCTGCCATATATATTCTTGTGTTTAGATGTGTTGAGCAATGTGAACAAGGCTTCTTTGGGGACGGTGACAAATGCAAAAAGTGCAGCTTGGAGTGCGAGAGCTGCACCCAGGCTGAGCAATGCACTTCTTGTCATGGAGCTCTGCTTCTAGTTGATGTGCCTGAACACTATGGCCATCAATTGCAACATGGAAAGTGTGTGGACAACTGTCCTGAGGGACTCGTCAAGGACTGTAAGTAACTGGTTTTCTATTAACTTTTTCAAGACAATAACACCCATTTTCTTATAAAAACTCCCCAGCCTCGACCTTGAAGACCTATATCTCAGCCCAATTGACCCAATTTCCTAGCGAATTCGGCTTATCAGCTCCAAAAGCCCACAAAAGTTAGAATAATGACCCGTGGGTCAGTTATTTTTAACGCTGATACGTCTATCGAAGTATTTTTAGAACTTTGAAGTTCCAGTTGTCTTAACTTTTGTCGGCTTTTAGAGCTTGAGAGTTAAATTGGAATTCAAGTTTAATAAACTTTGTAGATACCAACTTGATCCAAGCCAAATGTGTGCTGAAAAAGAATCCCTGTTCCCAGGGATACTACCAGAATCTGCAAGGAGTATGTGTGGTTTGTGACCAGGCATGTGCAACTTGTCATGGTGCTTCACCCACGTCTTGTGAACAATGTGCCCAGGCTATGCCAATCACACCCTTGGCTATTGCCGGCCTTGCTGTTCGACTAACACCACTTCTAGTAGCTATGAGTGTGAGGATTGCTCGCATCCAGCAGCCAATCTTCAACAAGAAGGTCCTCAATTAGCCACTTTCTTCTGGGTGGTCGGGATGGTCTTGTTCGGGTCTTTGTTGGTGTGTATAGTTAGTCAATTATGCTGTTCCAAGGGCTGGTGTGCTGGTCTTTGCGGCGGCAAACCAATAGATTTGGAGTAAGTTGTATAGAAATTAGCGAAAATTTACAAAAATTGTGATGGCGCATTCACAATGAGGAGTCTGTTTGCAGATCCTATAACGAGACTACTCACTAAGGATCTCCGAAACAGAATCCTCCCTTTTTCACGTTTTTTCCAAAAACTATTCAGTCTGTGCGTTTTTTTAAGTTTCTAGTTGCTTACCCAGCTTCTGACATCATGTAGTTGAGGTTTATGGCTACTAAATGAGCTATTGACTCAGTAAATAGCTTCAGAAATTCAGATAAGAATTTAAGAATCCGCCTAAGAATCATAACTCGAATTCGAGTGCGGATGCTTGTGCGGATTCTTTTTATTTATCTCAATTTTTCAAACGACATCTACTTTATTAATAGTTTATCTGGTAGCCCTGAATCTTAACTACAACATGGCACTAATAAAAACTTTTTTGAAAAATTAAAAAAAAACAGCATGGTTAAGTCTGGTTTAAACAGCTAACAGCCTCTTCATTCTGAATTCGGTTTAAAGCTGACCAAAACTCAGGGTACCTTGAGCTTGATTATTATGCAAGGCAACTGCTCACATTTTTTGACACTCCTTTTAGGACAATTAAAATCTGAAATGCCGTATTTACTATAATAATCCACCGCCCCTAATAGCGACTAAATTACCTAAATATCTATTTATAAGGTTTTCGAACCGGCACCCGTTTTCGGGTAGTTGGATTATAGTCCGAGTACCTGACTAGAAAACTTCGAGCCTTTTTCACTTATTCGAAAATAGTGTTTAAACGACTCCTAAGTAATTTTTATATGCTTAAAACGATAAAAAAGTTATTTTCTGACATTTTTCCACATAAAAAGCTGATTTTTTGAAAAAAAATTTTTTGACCAAAACTTGACTTTTCGCCTTGGGGTACCAAGGTAAAAAACTTTATATTAGGGTATTCTACCGCGTTTTGGTCACTGGAGCTTGGCAAAAAGAGTCTTTGTATGCGTTTTTGATTAATAGTCTTGCTCGGAATCATGTATAAGGTGTGTGGGTGCGCGCATCTCTAGCTCTCAAGCCCGCTGTGCTCCCTTCGGGGGCGCAGGGGGATTGGAGTTGAGATACGCCCACCTACATACCTAAGACACAAATCACTCGAAAGTGACTCTGGATGCATAAAAATGTATGCATAGCAGAGTTTTTTATGCGGTAGGCCCCAATTAACAAAACTATGTTCAAATTCCATCTTTTTGGGTACCCAGGTACCAGGGCTGGGGCGGAAGACAAAAAAGTCGGAACAAAAATCGGAACCGGAATTAGAAAATTTTCAAAACCGGAAGTCGGAAATCGGAAGAAAAAAAATGCGGAAATCGGAAGAAATTAAAAAAATTCCAAAATTTTTTCGGCACTTGTATTGTTTACTCCACCAGCCCAAATTTTTGAAAAGTGAACCAAAACACGTCCTTCACTTTTTTCCCTCTCCTTTAATAGAATAGAAGAACCATTTCTGAACAGTTTCTGGTCTGAAAATCCTAATTTTTCTCATAAAATTTTGACTTCAAGTCTTTAAAGGTTATATGGTTTTGTCAGGTTATTTATTACATTTTTAGGCATAGACTCTGGCAAGGATAGGTCAGCATACCGTATTTGTTCTGACTATGCTTCAGTCTCTATTATTCCCCAGCTTCTAACAAAGCCTCACCCCGACGGGGAAAAGATACTATGGAGACCTTTTTCAACCTCGAAGATAGGTTCAATAATAAGGGGTTGGTCCTTATGAGAATAAACCTCATTGGTCCTTATTAGAATAAATACGGTAAGTTTAAATGGACTCAAACAGGTTTTCCCAATTACAAAAATTATTTAAAATATGTTTGAGCCGTTCCTAAAATGCATGTTGAAAAATGTTCCTTTTATCTTATTAAAGAGAAAAAAAATAGCTGAGGACTTGTTTTCGTGTCACTTTTCAAAAATTGGGGATCGGGGAGGAAACGAAATAAGTACCAAAAAAAATTCTACGTTAACTGTTTTCTTCCGATATTTCCGAAATTTGCCCTATTTTGTTGGAAATCGGAAAACGGAAGCAAAAAAGTGCCGGAAATCGGAAGACGGAAATCGGAATTCCGTCCCACCCTGCCAGGTACCCTTTCAGGTTGGATTGCCTTGGGGGACCAAGACAAAAAGTCAAATTTTGGCTAATTTTCTTTTTCGAAAAATCCATTTTTTGTGTGGAAAAATGTCAGAAAATAACTTTTTTTATCGTTCAAGCATATAAAAATTACTTGGGAGTCGTTTAAACACTATTTTTAAATAAATTAAACTCCCGCCTCCCCCTAACCCAAGAAGTGCCACATCAACATCCGAATTGTGAAAATTGAATTAAAAAATGACATGAAAATCGATGCGCGATAAGAAAAAAATATTGGTGTATCTTCTGTGGCGCCTTAATTTTTATGTTATTCCTGAAGAAAGTTTCAAATTCTCATGGTCATAACCCTCATTCAACCTTATTACCTCATAGTTAAATTTGACATGGCAACACTTACTTGACCACAAAATATGGATCTGAAACAGCATTCGAAAAAAATGGTATCAAATTTTTCAGCCAAAATCTTGAATTCTGCTGCCGAATCCAATTTGCTGCCAAAATTTTAACTGCTGCTTAAATTTTGGCAGCAGCATTCAAAATTTTTGGCAGCAAATATCCGATTTTCGTCAGGAGATCGGATTTAGCAGCAGAATTCAAATTTTTGGTAGCAGAATCAGATATCTTTGCAGCAGATTCAATCATTAGCCTTTGAAGTTAGCTACATTTCGTAGCTTCACAAGAGGTGGACTGTTAGAGAAAATTAAATTTGACACATATATTTTTTGACCTTTGAAACATTGGTTTGTAGTTAGGACGGGTTGCTTACACTGCCATGCATTTAAAATACGAAATCACAATTATTTAATTCAGATACACCCCACTAAAAACAGCCAATGAAGGCATAGGAGGATTTGGTGGCTCAAACACGGCTCCCTTTGACTACACCGATGACGAACAAGAAGAAGAGGAAACAGACTCCTACGACGACTTAAAAGGAGCAGTTGAACAAATAGGTATGGTCGGACCACCATCCACCAGCACTGCTCCACCAACCACCGCCACTTTAGTGGATCTGGACAAGTAATAGTAGGGAATAATAGGTAGAGCCGATGGTCATAGAGTAAGATTCGCTATAATTTATTAGCCTTAGTGCCTTGTACTATTCGAATTTGCCTTATTTGATATTAATTTTGATACCGTGATTCCTTTAATTATGCGGCCGATAAAGCTGTTGGGGGGTTAGGGGCTGCTAAAATAGAGAGGCCGCTAGATTCCTACTAGAGGGAAACTATAAGTACATATACAACCTCAAAAAATGACTTGACAAAAATTTGAATGGTAAAGCACTATACTATGCGCCATTGGTATTCTAACAACAAAACAATCACAAATCAAACAACGTGAAATTGGTTTTAATGAAATTGATATTTAAAGGGTCGCTAGTATTGGAGGGGCTGCTAAATTTTTTGGATGCTCTCTAGAGGCCGCTAAATTAGAGGAATACGGTAATTCTCTCTAGAGTTGTGGTCATGCTTTTATTTTACACATTCTCTATATATTTGACACAAATGCTCATTCCTTTTTGGTTGAGACATATAAATTTGTGATATGATCAATATTATTGTAAAATATTATTTCTCCAAGAATTTGACATCGTTTGACAGCATAAATAAAGTTCTAGTTTTACAAATAAAGTTGTTTGAAGCATACTTTCACGTTCCCCAAAAAAATGAAAAGCGCCGCCGCCGAGGGTTTTCAAAAATGAGCGTAGCCGCTGGTAGGGCTCTCAAAAAATTTTCAAGCACCTTGATATCCTTTTTACACATGTTTAACTAGTCATCGTTAATAATAAAAATCAAAATTTTTTTTTACAAAAAGTGTAATAAATGTGTATAAAAATCGGGTCTATAAAAATGAGCGCCGCCTTCATTTTCAAAATTTCGCCGCCTCCGCCCTGCACGCCCTTTTAATTATCTTCTCTTCAAACCATACTTGCACGGCCGCTGGCGGAGCGCCAGAAATTTTGTCAGAAATGACAAGATTTCGAAAAAGTGGTGAAAAGCATATGCTTCGAAGCAAATTCGAACCGATAACCACCTTTCTCCGTCCTCTGCTACCGACACTTTTAGCCCCGCTAGAGGTGTTTATTACAAGTTATACCTGGTAGGGCTCTCAAAAAAATTCAAATTTCTTCTGAATTCATCTGGTACCCACCTTTCAAAATGTATTCATCGGCGACGGCCATGTCATTTTTTAAAGTGATTTTTTGTGGTAAAATAGTAATTTGATAGACTTTCTGCCTGATACGTA
Organism: Ditylenchus dipsaci; assembly: GCA_004194705.1. Classification (NCBI taxonomy): domain Eukaryota; kingdom Metazoa; phylum Nematoda; class Chromadorea; order Rhabditida; family Anguinidae; genus Ditylenchus; species Ditylenchus dipsaci. The sequence continues at coordinate 501,882 of SADC01000318.1, read as the reverse complement.
TTTCGATACAACTATTCCATACACTTTTACATATTAGAGAGGCGCGCACAAACTCACTTGCGACATAAATCCGAGCATGACTCTTGATCAAAAATAAATATAGAGTCTGTTTTTACATAATATGGTACAGTCGAACCTCGGTTATCCGGCCCTCAAGTTATCCAGCAGCTCGCTTATCCGGTACCCTGAAGGCGGCCCCAAGGGGTGCCGGATAACCGAGGTTTGACTTTATAATTACTTGAAAACACCCTAAAAAGAATCCACCGGCATTCATTTTTTGTAAGAATGGACCTCGGCCGACAGCGTCCGGCCGAGAAGAAAGACAGACGGAACCTGGCAGACGGCTAGTAGTAGATTGCCGATAGAGAAACATAGGTATGAGATTTTACTTTGGCTCATTTTTGTGTTTTTGCGTTTTTAAATACCATTTTTAGTTTAGGGAATTTTTAAATGGACTGGATTTTTTTTGATTGAGAATGCATGTTTTCTTTAAAGGGGAGTGTATTTCGTTTCCGTATCTGGTCCCGCATGGAAATCGTTTTAATTCAAATTAAACCACAATTATAGGTTGCAGGTTCGAGTCTCTCTGGGTGTGAACTTTTTTTTTCACATTTTTTCAGTGATTTAGCTGAACTCAGACTAAAAAATACCAATCAATCGATCGGAAACATTTCCATAATTGCTTTTTTGGTCAAAAATCATAATAAATTTTCATTTTGAAGTAAAAGAAAGTCAGCCATAGACCATATACTCTAGCTGTTTAATTATTTTCTAATAGTGATAGCAATTTTATATACTCAGGCATGCACTAGGTACTTGTCAAAAAAATTCTATACTGAAAATTTCTTCGATAATTGGGTCGCTTGCAAAGTTTTATTTACCAAAGAAAAGTTTGATTGAATAAGGTGCCCTGCCTATTCAGCATCCACATCACCACCTACCCCTCGCCCAGCATAGATATACATGTGAAATATTTCCTGATAATCTTCCTGCGTTCGCAAGACTATTAGAATCATTTTGATATCAAACTAGTGAATAAAATGTGAAACAAATAAAGTTCACACCCAGAGAGACTCGAACCTGCAACCTATAAATGTTGTTTAATTTGAAATTAAACGATTTCCATGCGGGACCAGATACAAAAAGGAAATACACTCCCCTTTAAATTCACAACTATTGTAAACATTTTTATTTTAACTACTTATTCACATTCACAGAGAGCCAAAAGTCAACAAATAAATTATAGAGAGCACTAAATACTAAATGTATTAAGTCTTTTTAATTTTGGCATTGTGTTACTTTTTAATTTTCTTTTTATCAAATAATTTAACAGTCGAGATAAGTTTAACTGAGTAAGGAATCTATAATTTGTCTTTTTATTGCATTGCTGTCTTTTCATTTTATGAAGCCCAGCAGCTTTGCGGATTATGTTTTCTTATTTTTTCGGACACCCGCAAGTAACTAGAGATGAAGACCAGTAATGGGTAAATTAAAATCACCCAGAGATGTTTTAATACAAATTTTTTTAACCATTTTGTAGCTGGGGAATTTACCTATCTAACTCACCTAAATTCATCAGAATGAAATCATAAATTTTGGAAGATATTGGCTCCGGGGCGATTCCTGGGCGGGCGCCCCGCCCCAAAAATCGATTCGAGCTACCGGGAGACATATCTTCTTTATTTTCTCAAACATATAATAGTTTAACTACTCATTCGAAAGAAGACAGACAGAACTACGAAATGGTGTATAGAGTATTAGCAACGCTTTATAAAAATGTTTGAAAACTCTTTTTTTTTTTAATATTTTTCAAAATTCCCGGGCGGCCTTACCCATCACTGACGAAGACAAGACGAGATCTCGTCTCGGCCCGATTTTAGCTTAAAATCTCGTCTCGGTATCTCGCTCGATCATTTTTTGAAATCTCGGTCTTGGTTTTAGGTTGGCGCTATCGGAGAATCTGTTTCCCCTTTTTGCCTTGGTCCCCCTGTTGATTTTTTCAATATTTTGCCTTGGTCCCCTCTGTTGTTTTTCAATGTTATCATGGTGATTGGGGAGATTGTGATGATTAAGAAGATTATGGTTAGCATAAGATGAAATGCATCGGCCCGGAAGAGGATCCGCTGCTATTTTGGAAGGTATTGCTTTGGTTGTAGTTTACAATCCTCCCCACGGGGAGTGGTCAGATGGAGGAGATAACCTCATATTCGTGTCTCTCAGCCCCAGCAACAAGCCAACCAAGTGAGCAAATATTCTCTGTAGCCCGAGATGTGTACAACTATAGAAGGAACGATCTTAGTCCGGAGAAAGCCGAAATGTTCATATTTCTGAAAGAAGCTTTGCCTATCATCAATTACTGTTATTGAACATCCTTGTTGTGATATGCTATTATATTCAAGGTCAGGTCCTTTAAGAAGCATATTGTTCAATAAAACTAGTTTGCTGTAGATATCTTGAGCTTCTGCGAATCTCGGCTTTTTGGCCGAGATCTCGCTCAATCACTCCCGAAAATCTCGGTCTCGGTCAAAATTTGCCCTAAAAATCTCGGCCGAGGTCTCGCTCGGTCCCTGATCTTCATCTCTACAAATAACGAAATCAGCTTCTAAGTTGTCCGAGTTTTCGGAGTTCAAAAAAGACAAAGCTTTTTTCTGGGTCAAAATCTTTTTGCAGCAAAAAAAGCTTTATTCGTTTAAAAAAATATGATGCCGTAAAGCCCTTTTTAACTGCAGCCAATCCAAATGTCTACAACAAACAAATTGTCCAACATCCTGATAACTGGTGCCAACCGAGGCATTGGATTAGGTTTGGTAGTTGAATTTGCCAAGTGCCCTGACATTCAGCACATATTTGCATGCTGCAGACAGCCCAAACAAGCATTGGTAAATAAAAAAAATTGGCTGTTGGATAGCTCAACCAACTGAGGTGTTCAGGAGCTTGAGCAACTGCAGAAATCTCATTCTTCTATCCAAATACTAGAACTGGATGTGAGCAATGACAAAAGCATTGCAGATGCTTGCAAACAAGTGACTAAAACAGTGCCCTACCTCAATCTACTAATCAACAATGCAGGGATATGCGACCAAGTTGAGGGCGTCCAGGTTCACAAGCCTGATAGAGACCTGTTCCTCAGACACTTCAATGTCAACACTGTTGGACCAGTGATGGTCAATGGGGTGAGCATTTGTTTTCAGATGGTTTTTGGTTTTTATCAGATTATTGGTAACTGGTATTAAGACTTTTTTAGTATTTTAATTTAAAATTCTGTGCTGTTTGATTTAGTTGAGTTGCAAAATTACCATATTTATTCTTTTTGAAGCCGGATTCGTGTTCAGAATGGTCTTTTTGCATACTAAAATATTCTTTGAATTTAAAACTCAAAGTCAAATTAAGAACATAGGATTTTTCAAATTTTTGTTGCTTCGAAAGGAATTTGAAATTTGACAGTGAGTTTAAATTTTAACAAAGGTTATATGCAAATCGATCATGAATCTCGTTTTTGCCTCGCGCAAACGTCCAAAAAAATTTCCGTCGAATTATCCACCACAGAATAACCTTCCGCGGATTCTCGCCATACTAAGTGTCACCCACAAAAAGGGGTTGCAAATATGTCAAAAGTTTTCTACAGACTTTCCTGCCCCTACTCCGCAACTGTTTGAAAGTAACCAGCCATCCGGCCATTGTGATCAATGTAAGCTCCGAAGATGGATCTATATCCTTATGCCAAGGCAGTTACCCTCTCTTTTCTAACAATGCTGCTTATGGCATGAGCAAGGCAACTTTTTTAGCCTACTATTTAGATTATTAGTAGGCCAATTTTGCAGGCAGCCTTAAACCACTATAGCAAAGCTCTAGCTTTTGATGAAAAAGAAGTGATCTGGATAGCTTTGGATCCAGGCTGGGTACGCACTGACATGGGCAAGCGGGATCATGCCCCCTTGTCGGTAGAAGAGTCGTGCTCTGAGACTGTCAAACTAGTGGCTGAATTACAGAAAAAGGATTCTGGCAGATATGTTCATACAAATGGCAAAACTGTGCCTTACTAAGAATTTAAACAATATCTTATGTTAAATATTTTTGCAATGCGTTCCTTTTTTGCTGCACTGAAACAGCTGCAAAAGGTCAATCGATCGCTGGATCCAACTCTTTTTTATCTGGATTATTCAAAAAAAAATCCAAAATGTCTTTGGCTAGTCCGAGAAATTGCAAAAGTTTATATTTTGCTCTGATCGGGAAAGAGTCTTTAAAAATAGGCGTGAAAATCTGTAATTTGAAAGGGACATGGTGACCCGTTCAATTGACCAATTCAAAAATTTTTCCTAATCATTTAACATCTTTACGTATTTTCAACTTGATTTTAGGTATAATTTTGCTAAAAACCAAGCTGAAAAATCCGTATAGAAGTTCAATGCTTAGAAAAAAATTAGATTTAACTGAGGCTGCATTATATCGAGGATTTGTTTTTGAATGACTTTTAAAAATGATTTAAAAAAGACCGGCAAGTATAGAAATTCTTACGATGTTTGGGACCAGATTGCTAAAACAAATTGGTAAATGTTTTTAAAACACTGGGATAAAAAAGTGTGGGACCCAGTTGAGGAGCGGAACTTTTTGACTTACATTATATCGAGGGTTGATTGCATCTTAATTTAAGAATCCCTTAAAAAATTGGCGAATTTCTTAAAAAGCAGGCAGGATTTTAGTGTAAAATATTTTAAAGTTTTTTGGTCAAATAAATTATTTATTCTTTTCAAAAAATACAAATAAATAAAAACAAGGCAATTAAGCAAAATATTGAAAGCGCAGCTAATTGCTTGAGATCTACCGCCATCACCACTATCCCACATCCGCCATATTCAAGGTGTTTTTGCAAACACAGCCTCTTTGCCTGGCACTCCTCCTCATCCTGCTGCTGCTCTTTATCTGATGCAATTGCTGGAAGTGGAGATTTGTGCTTCATAGATGGCTCACTCAACGAGTTAAAGGGCGTAGCCAGTGTAGGTTCCGGAGAAATCCCCGATGCCTTAAAAATGGCTTTTCAAACCAGTAAAAATGGGGGCAGAACGTTTCATTTTAAAAGTGTTTTGGTTAAAATCAAGTAATTTTTGAAAAAGTTATTTTATTCTGAGGCATATCATACCTTAGCAATCCCAATTTTTTAAAAATTGTTTCGGATGCTCAGATATTACCAAAAATAGGTGTGGTTGTCATTCGAAATTTAGTTACTTCAATAAACTAGCAAATTTCAAGAATTTTTGCGAGTTTTCGGAGTTTTTACCCCATAAAAGTCTCTAATTTGACACAGTCTAGTTTATTCAGCTTAACTGCTCTTTTACTTATTTAATAGTTTTATGGTTTTGTAGACCAACGAAGAATCGTGTTTTTGAAAAATGATAGCAATTAAAATTGCAGATTAAGGCAAGTTAAATGCAAAAAGATGTTTTCAGAAATTACGACAAACTGGATTAAATTAAAATGCAGCACCACATCACTAACATCCAACAACTGATTTTGGAAAATGCGTTTTATAATTTATTTTAACAGGATTTCAGCTTTCTAACAAGCTATCAAACTCTGCTAAATGATTATAGAAGTTTTAACAAAATAATTTTTGGGTTATTTTTTTCCATTCAACCCAAATGTCTTTCAAATTTTAAAATCATTCAGTCAAATTAAACAGTTATGTGGAAAACTGAGCTCCAGGGTTACACTTTCATATGTAAATTCTATGAAATTAGTCAGAAAGTGCAACTTTTGAAATTATTTGCTAGATTTCAGTAATTTAGTGTTGCAAATCGCTGAGATCTTAAATTATAACAACATGAAAAGCGGAAAATTTTTTAACTTCTAAACCAACCGGTTGTCTAGCAGCTGGAACAAGCACTTCCACTAACTTCATCAGTGTAGTATTGAGCGTGGCCATAACTTGGTTTTGGCGATCAATTGCTCTTTGCATGTTTGTCATGACTTCGGACTGCTGTTTCAAAGCAGTTGCCAGTGCGTTTGACTGGTCACCTTGTTGGCGAGGAGTATAGCATGGTCTCTCTTCTAGTTCTTCTTCGTCACTCTCATCCAAATTGACCACATCATACTCTTGCTGAATAGGTTGTTCGGCGTCTTTGCATTGGCGCAAAGCTGCGCTCAGTGCTCTAGATATATTCGAGGCAGCTTTGGTCTGAAATAAATGGATTGTGGTGGGGTGTTTTAATCGACCCGCGGGGTCGAAAAATAAAAGACTATGGACTTTTATTAGGTATGTTATCCGGTATGTCAAAAAAGAAACAACCGATAAGTTTGCCTTGATCTCCCATGGTGATTTTTGCATTTTTCGTGAAAGTTAAAAAATATATGTTCAAACCGCACGTTTTAGTCCGTCCTAACGAATCCTAATCGGAAGAGTAGCCAGCTTTGCGCCATTCAAATGGTACCAAAACAACATTTGCTAGCATTTTTTTGACATCTCTACAGATTAAAATAGAAAACGGAACACAAAAAAATGTATGATACTATTCAATCGTCGCAGAGCACTGATTAAAAAAGATTTCGTCAAAAAAAAACTGTGAAATCGAAAAGTTATGGCTAGAATTCACTGGTTTATTTTTAAAGGGGGAGGAAACTTTATATGCGCATCGCCTAGGTCACAGGTTCGACTACCACTGGACCTCTAACCTCATTATTTATCTCCTTTTATTTACAAGTTCAGTGTCAAAATGGTCCTCACACTCTTGGCTATCCAACAAGATTATCAGCGCAGGGTTTCACACCTGCTGGAGCTTATTTACAGGCTAAGACAAGCTTATTTTCCGAAAATCTATCATTTTTGGAAGTTTTCTTTGAATGGGTTGACTGATATTTTCGGACTTTTTTCTGCAAGTCACACGCGTCAGCTACTTAAATGTAGCCGAGATTCTGGGCTTTTATTTGAGCCATTATACGGAGGAAAAGGTAATATGTAGTTAGAGCTAAAATTAAAAAACATTCAACGATGTCCAATTCCATGCCATCCTTCATTTTGATGGTCATTTACATAATATCCCAACATAAGGGCATTTGCTTACAGTAAAGCAGTGCTGGAAATAATTTCAATGGATTCCTCTATAGTTTTTGGTCTTAGAAGTCAGTGAACTTAATAAAAATTAAATAAGATATGCACCTAGGGGACTCGAACCTTCGACCCTAGACGATGGGATATGAAGTTTCCTCGCCGTTTAATGCCGGACCCTGTATTCTCGTATAATTGAGTGCCTTAAAAAATGACGAACATGTTTCCATGCCTAACTCTGTCAGGTTGTTGCCTGTGACCACATGAATACTAAGGCAATGGCCATCTAATTTTCTTTTAATATCGATACATTAATCGTGATGCGTATGTAATATCTCAAAAAGCAAAACTTACAGCCATTTGCCGAGGTCCATTAGCATCATTACTTCCATTTGAAAGACGAATGGATGTGGCTTGCTGGGTGGTGATAGGTTCCACCGACTTGGTCTAAAAATTCAAAGAATAGTTTTAACTCTCCTAATTTGACTTTCAGTAAATAGACCATTACAGCAGTTTGACGGTTGTGTGTGCCATTGACAAGGCTGGGTGGCACTTCACTCACCATACCATCTTCAACTTCTATGCAATCTGTCGCCATTTGAGTGTTTTTGTCTGTCTGAATTATAAGAAAAAATGGTTTTGCAGGTGTTATTATTTAGTTTATCTGTTCAAAATATTTTCTATCTATTTTGAAACGACGATTTGGATCAGTCATAGATAAGGCGCGCTTTCAAAAAGCTAATTAAAGGACCATAATTGTTGGTGCAAATGAGAATTTGACAAATTTAAATGCGCGCGGGACACTTTTCTTTCGTCTTTCACTGTACTTTTTTGAGTCGCTCGAAATGACTCCAAAGAGTAGAGTGCGAGACGAAATAGAAGTGTCCAGCGCGCATTTGAATTTGTCAAATTCTCATTTGCATCAACAAGCATGGTTCTTTAAGCATGTCCATTGCCAATATGAATATTTTTTGATGCTCAAAATGCTAGTTTCAGTAGAATTAAAAGATGGATCTATATATGTTTGGCTGTCTTCCAAAAAAATATAGATTCTACTGTTCCTCTTCTGCAAAAAGATTTAACGTCACCTCTTAAGCAATTCGAAAGAAAAAAACATGGGATCCAAAACATATTTTTTTCGCTAGCCGGTCGAACACACATAAAAAACGAGGGCATAAATTTTAGTCTAAATTTTAAAATAGAAATTTTTTAACATTTCATTTTTATTTTCTGTGAAAAGTGGTTGTGTTTATAATCCAGGGCTCTTAGACCTCCTTTTTGAACCTCAAATATTTTTTGGTTTGAAATAGCCATAAGCATTAGATAAAGTGACTTTTTTATTCAAAAATACCGTATTTCCTCTAATAAGCGCCCCGGGGCGTTTATTTTTCAAACTCTTGGCACCGAAGGCGCCGAAGAAAATCAGACTTAATGTGGTCAAAGCAAACAGGATTTGGCTTTATTGTACAATGGGTGGTGCTATGTTTTCTTTTGGTCTTTCCTACTATTTTTTTGAATTTTTGTCATTATTTATTTGTTTCTCCCTAATCAATAACAAAAAGTATATATGGTGAATAATTGTAACCACAAATCACTTATATAGTTTTCCGATTTGCTGAAATAACTTTTCCAAAATTTTATTCAAAAATGAACAAGGTATCGAAAGGAAAAAATGGCGCCCATTGTGCCTTAGAGCCTAAAATTTATCTGAATTTCATAACAACAAGACCCACAATCAATCAAACAACAGAAAATTTGGGGTGACCAATATTCGAAATCGTCGTTTTCAAACACCGAATATCCGTCCCTTCGTCCTGTTTTTTTTCGTTTTTTAGGCCATAACCACCTTCTGTCGAATAGAAAAACGTTCAGTGATTAGTTCGAACTGCCTCTCTGAAATCGAACGATATTGATTGTAGTAGAGAATTTTGCAGAAAAACATACCTATCAGCGAAAATAGCAATTTTTCCTATATATACTAGCCATGAGAGGGGGCGTTAATTGGAGCAGGGCGCCTATTAGAGGAAATACGGTAGTCAACATTTCGAAATGTATTTCTGAAAAATCTCAGAACCCTGTTCTAATCAAACATCTTTTGTATTTTTTTTATCAAAAAGCTTCCAGGTAGCTTTACTGCTTTCATCGATTTTCCTAGGGAAATTGATTAGACAATAAGCTATCTACTCAATTTTTTTTTATTAGAAATGTCCATATATTTTTTTATCAACCTTGTGAAGCCAAAGAATTTTTTTGTCATAAATTATTTTAAATTAAATTTTTTTTGAATGTTGTTGTTTTAAAGAGTTACGAGAAATAAAATTTTCAATTTGTAGTGTAATGCGCTGGTATCCTATTTCAAGATTGAGATTCAATTTAGTCAATTTTATTGCTGTTTCAATCAATTTTATCTTACGATAGTAAGAGGTGTTTTTTGCACTTCACCAACTTCCTTGACCTAATTATAGTTCAAATAGTTTATTTAATCCAACTATCTTTTCTTTTTGATCATTTCAACTAGAATTTCATATATGTCCTTTATAATGTTACTATTGGTTTGCCTAAGTTTAGTAAGTGTGGTGTGCAGCACGGACCAAATAGCTTTTTATGTGGTCTGTGACAACCAAATCTTGCCTAAACCATTAGTAAATGTGATCATTGAGCCAAACCAACCCAAATATCTAATTAAAGACAAGACTTCCAAACCAGATGGACTTCAGATGCTTAAATCCGAGCTGGACAGACCTCTTTACACCATAGAACTGGTTGGTGTTTGTAGGCTTATCCGGTAGCCGAATCCCGTTTGCCAAAAAAACCTAAAATTGACATGACTTTTTTTTAGTTTTTCCAAATCTTAGAAAATTTGCACAAAATTTAATCCCGATCCCGACTGGAATTTCCATTTTATTCCAGCAAGATTACGAAATTTTTGAAAATGCTGATCACGAATCTCATTGGTACCCCGATTTGCCAAGCCTAGGTAGATATATGTTATATCAATTTCTATTTACAGAGCTGCTCCTCCAATGAAACCAAAAAGCAAAAGCACTGGATCCAGTCTCCAGTTTCCAAGTCCTCCATCACTGAATGCCTGTATTTATATGGTAACAAAAACACGAAAAGATATGCGGCTTGCCTCCACCCAGCCACACCTCACCTTTGACTATCAACTTTGATGTTTTATGGATGACCAAAGCAGTTTTCTCTGGCTACATTGCTTGCAAAACCGCCCAAAAGAGGTTTTTGGAAGTGGAGGGTGATGTGCCGGACAAGCCTAAGGTGGAGCTAAAGGAGGATGGAAAGTTTGAAATCCGCTTCAAAAAGCAGTTGCAGAAGGAAATTAGCATAAAAGTGGTAAGAAACAAAGTTTATCTAATAGATATGCTTGAGTTCGACGCTTATGGGTTAAGAAATCTCAATGTTTCAAAAAAATGTAAGAAATACAAAAAAGTTGTTAGAATTAAGTTCACCTAATCCAGCTTGGGTCACCCTACTCTAGAATTGGGTCAGCCTAGAGCTGGATCATCTGATTCATTCATGTTGTCTATATTAATATATTTCTTACAGGGCTGTGACGCCAGTGCCAAAGTCAAAAGCCAAATCTACACATTAGACTGGCCCAATTATTCCAAAGAACATCTCTTGTTCAATGAGGTTCTAGTTTTAAGTGGAGATACCGAAAATTCTCTCGATTATGTGGACAAAAGCAAGGTGTGATAAAATGATAATTCTAATATCTTTGTTTTACAAACAATTTCGATCTGATAATTCAGAATAAATATTAAAGGACCATGACCTAAATTTTCACCGCCAATTAAAATTTTTTACCTAATCATCGCACTTTTGTAAGGATTTTTTCGCTAGGTTTCTTACAAAACAAGGCCTAGAATTTTATTTTAGGCAAAGTTTCGTTAGAAATCAACCTAAAGAATACGAACAGAAATGCAATGATTAGGTGAAAATTTTTGAACTGGCGGGGGACAATCACTGTCATAGACGGCAATGGTTCTTTTAAAATGCTTATTTTGTCATACTATCGACTTTCGATGTAACGATCACCCGAAAAGTTCTTTCCAACCTAGGGTTTTATTTGCCTAGGGCCAGAATTTCAAAGTTTTTTGCCTTTGGCTAGTCTAGTCCGAAATATTGTAAGAATTCCGTTTTTGCCGGTTCTTTTGTAAGTGGCAGGTTTACCAGAAAAAAGACCCGCGTCTCTCAATATAATTAACACCTAATTTCAAAAAAGGAATTCATTGTATGTACAGCCGCGGGTATTTCGGAAAAACTGTTAATATTTATAAAAACGATTGGGAAAATTGGAATCATTGCAATATTTCTCACTAGAACAACCAATAACAAGTGGCAAAGCACTTCAAAATCTAGGGTAAAAAAGTGTCGGACTCTATGCGGGAACCAACTTGAGGGTGACCAAGAGTCGACTGTGAATGATCGGCGAAAGCAAAGTCCTTGAGATGCACAAACAAATAAAAGCTTTATCAGGTCTAAAGGCTCAATTCATAAAGTCAGTCAATAATTAGTAGTAGTAGGTATACACACACAAAAATTCAATTGTTGTAAATTAGTTGAATCTAATGGATGGCTCAAATCGAGACCACTTCTTCTGCAGTCTTTGTTCTGTTGTTGGCTCACCCCCACTAAGTCTTCGACGTTCAACATGCGGTATGGCTGCTGTTGTTGCCTTGGCTGTTGCATACCCCACACAGGGGCTGGCCATCGGGCCACATACATTGGTGAGAGGGCACCTGCTAGTTGTTGGTGGTTGGAGGGCGCTGCTTGGATACTACTGCTAAACACAGCTAAAAAAATTTACATGGTTATTTTTGCTTTTTTTCTTTTGAATTGAGTAAGTAAATTAAAAAGCAGTTATTGTCAATATTTTTTCAAATTTTACCCAAAAAGAAGACCAGCATAGAGAAAAAGAGTGTTGACATCATTATGCAATTAATTAGGCTTGAGAATAATAATAAATAAGAAGTGCTTTATGGCCCGCTGAAAAAGTTTTTTAAACAAGCAAATATGCAAAACAAATGTGTGAAAAACAGCACATTAAAAAATTTTGCAATTCACCCTTGTTAAACCAGCATCCCTCTGAAATTCGTTCCCACCTATGATCCCGTTTTTTTTATCTAGATTTTGAATTTTCTTACCAGCTGTGAGTCGTTAGTCTAATCTGAATCAAAATCACAAAGGTACCGATTTCGCCGGTCGTTTCTCTAGATTTTTTTATTCTATAATTAACACCCGATTTTCAAAAAGAGGTGCTAGTTTATTATCTTTATGACGAAATTGTATGTTTTCGAAAAACTTGCCAAAATAGCAAAAAACAATCCTTGCAATTTTTTATATTAGGCGGACGAATTTTAACTCATAAAAGATCTCAAAAATTGATGAAAAGACACTGTATAATAAGGGGTGTTGGTTGAACAAGGGTGGACTGTACCGATCAATCAATGCATATAATTTATACTAAAGCTGTCTATACTGATACAGCTAAGTTGCAGCTATCATTTCGCATATCATATCTTAATGTCTTGAGTTTTAACTGATTTTTTGACTCAAGAAAAGAAGCAAAATTTTAGTTTGTTGAAAAAAATCAGCTTGGAGCACCAAGGCAAACTGCTAAAATACCTTCTCCAAAATTCACTAGGGTGCCTGTGCCAGAACTTCCTATACCGTATATTCTCTATCAATCCGCCACTCTCTAATAATCCCCCACTCCACGGACCTCATATCTCAGTCTAGAGCAAACATTCCACAAATCTGTTTTTTTGCGTTTTCTTAATTCGCACGAGCTCTCCTGATTCCATTTGTCAGACCTTGGTCGACTGCCCAAAAATCTCAAAATCGACCTCAAATTTTTCCGATTTTTTAGGAGTTTAAAAATAATCCTCCATGGGGAATTAGTAGAGAATATACGGTATTAACTGGTAACTCTAACATTTACCTGATATTAGTAAATCACTAAAGCAAACACTGGTTACTCTAAAGTGAAAACTCAAAAAACAAATGGTTTTAATGGCCGAAAACATTAATCTACCGGAAATTAAACATTTTTACAATCAAAAACTCATATAACTTTTTTAAAAAATTCTTTTATTATAAACGTAAAACATATAGCAGCTTCGAAAAGTGACACCACAAAAGGGTAAAATACTTCTTGGAATGTTAGGTTTTATTTCTGTTAATTAATTAAGCCAGAAATCAGCTGCTTAGACGTCGCTCTATTATTGGTTTTGTGAAGCGCAGTTCAATTAAATAAACACCCAAGGCTATAAATTTAAAGAAATTTTCACTTAATTAAGGCTTAACCAACTAATAAGTTCAGAGAAAAAAGTCAAAGAATATGCAAATTAGGTGGTCATCATAAGCCGGAGGCATTTTGTTTTTTTTGCTATCAAGGGTTGTTGAAAGAGTAAAGAGCATATGTAACAGGTCATTTAGAATTGGAAAACAAATTTGTTATTGTTTTTAGGTTATAATATAGGTGTTTTGGAAGAATAAAAAAGGTATTAGAATAAAAATAAAAAACCGTGTACCTACCCTAAAAACACCCCCTCCCCTCCACTTTGAGAACGCATAAATCAGACCAGAGCAAAGATTTTCTATAACTCTATACTATGAAACTAACTATATCATTTTTCGCATTTGGGTTTAGCACCCAACAATTTTGAGAAAGTAAGTATAAAAATGCATACCATATTTCTTCTTATCATAGCCCTGCCAAAATATACCTAATATGTACTTTTTCCAATTGTGGAGCCAATTTTCGTTAGCAACTCGATGTTGTGATGTGAATAAAACCTGTGCATGATTTAAAGTCAAACTATCAACATTAATATAAGGTTTGCTAAATTTCTTTAAAAATGCCCTGAAAATCGAGGTTTTTTTGGAAAACATGCCAATCTTTTTCGCGTGCTCTTTTCCGATTTTCAAAGCATTTTTGAAAAAAAAATATAGCTCTTTTATAAACGTTGTTGTCGTCGTCGTTGGCGTTGTCATTGGAATATTTTTTTTATAAAAACGTTTTTACGCCAACGACAAAGACGACTGTTTATAAAAATCTAACAACATCGACGACGCCATCGAAACTGAATTTTTCCCGAATTAAACAAATTTTTCATTTAAAGTCAAAATTTTAAGAGATAACAAAATTTCCTACTAGTTTTTCCTCGAAATATTGACTGAAAATGCAAAATTTGTCCACTTTGTTGTCGTTGGATTTTTTTTATAAAAAGTGTCGTCGTTCTCTTTTATAAAACATTTTATCCAACGACGACGACAACGCTTATAAAAGAGCCGCTAGCAATTGTGGTACAAAATAGTACCAAGGCATTCTAGAAAAGGTAAATTTTTGTTTCTTTTAGGAACGGCGAATCATATAGTGAATACAATAATATGCCTAAGAACCAAAAGCAAAATATAGATCAAAAAACTATAACGCAAATCTTGTTTTTTTTATCTTTTTGTGATATAGTAATCAAAGGAACTCTTTAATTCAACCATGAAAATAACTCATATAAAAAATAGAGCCACCTGCTTCCCGACCTTTAATTAACATCATCACATTTTGACGCAGCAGATAACAACAAAAGACAAAAAAAAGCACAATGCCTGAATAATTAATAGGAGAACCCAAAAACACTAGTCCCAATACCCGAATAAGTAAGTGGATGAGCAGGAGAGTACACTCCTAATTACCTCATTAAAGACTGTTATTATCGGTGTGGAGCTGCCATTTGCCCATGCTTTCACTGGATTAATAGATGGAGTGTTCGCTTCCGGCAGAGACTTGCCTGTGTCCAGGAAGTCAATGAGTCAAGTTGGCAAATAGGCTTATATCCAAACTTGTTTTCCGATTCTCTAGGGATTGTGTGAATTAGGAGACGCTTCAATTTGTCATCATTTTCGAATATGTTTTTTTATTTTTGGCTTATGAGATGTGCGAGTTTTTTTTATGACAGTTTGAAGTGCAAAAGTAGCATGAGAAAAAAAGCTGATTGATCATGGTTATGTATGTTTATTATCAAATTGAAAAAGAACGAAAATATCAGAATATATCTAGTGACAAATTTTATTGTTAGCAAAACCGTTTGTCATTTCTTGTCTTGACAAGAAAATGACTTTTAAAACAGAAAAAACTTTTGGCGACAATAAATTTTTTTGCTGACATCCTTCTTTTGACGACAGAAAAAAATTCGCGCTGCAAATATGCTTTGAAAAATATACAATAATACAGAATATGTGCAATTCTTTTTAATATAAAATTTCTAAAAAGGTTGTTTGTGAAAAGTTGTTTTTAGTTGATATACAGTCAAACCTCTATTTAATGTAATTCAAAAGACCAACAAAAAAGTTACATTAAACATAGGTTACGTTAAATAGAGGTCTACGTTACAGTCAACTCTTGATATAGCTATTTTTTTGGGTCCACCAAAAGAGTTGATTCATTCAAACGCCTAAATTTCTTCATTTTAATAATAAATTTAACAAGTTTTGATATCTGATTAAAAATATGAGATCCTGATCTACACCATACTAAAAAATAACAAAAAAAACTGTCAAATTCAAGTTTGAAGTTTTTCGTGGCATATTTCAGTTTTTTCGTTGCATTTTCAGGTTTTTAGCAAACTAAACCAGTTATAGCCATTTCTAAGACTATTTTGTGAATTTACATTGGATCGAAAAGCAATGGAACGACTGGGACCGATCAAAGTTAGGTTAAATGAAGGTTTACTTTAAATAGGGGTTAGATTTGGCTTAGGCTTAGTAGTGGCAGACCATATTGAAATCTGATTTACGTTAAATCGAGGTTTACGTCAAATAGGGTTGCGTTATATAGAGGTTCGAATGTATGCCAATTCTGAGATCAGAGTTACAGAATTTTTTAAAGAAGTTCTCCGTAATTTTGCAAAAGACGTTGTTACCGTAATTTTTGGCAAATTTTCTTCTAGTTTATTGTGTACCCTGAGTATTTTTGAACAATTTAAATTTTGATCGGACAATTTTTACATTAAATTTTTTGAGTAGGCACAGTTTAAAAAAGGTTTGCCTCTTTTTTATCCATTTTCCGTCATTTAGTTTGTGTACGATATTTTATTCTAAAGACGAGATTCAGGACTATCTGTTGGTGTATTGGGTAGCTGACAAAGATATGAAAACAAAAAAGATACAAAGCTGGAATTTTCAATAAAAGTTTCATTTTAGGACCTAAAATAGTACTATTTAGTACCCGAATCGCCACCAACAACCAAAAAAGGGGGAAGGGGGCTTTCTAGGAAGATGTATTTTTTTCTTTTTAGAATTTATAATTTTTTACTGTATTTCAACGCAGAATTGAGAGCTCTTTCTTTCTACACAAAAATATTTTGAAAATGACAGTGAAAATTGTAATATGTACTCCTCTAAACAGGCAAAGGGTTTCTTAACAGTAGAAGAACTGAGAATATACGGGGTAACGTTTTGTAAAGAATTTCATTTAGATTCCGAATTTGCAAAAAAATTAAAAAATGTTTTCTTTGCGAGATTTTTGGTCGTGTAATGAAATTAGCTCATTTTTACCGGCATATTAAATCTTTAGCTTAAATGTCTTTTAGATGGAGAATATAATACCCTTTCTAATGAATATATATGTGCCTGTCACCTTTACAAAAAGTTCAAGGAAAAAAAGCGAAAATTCACAACAGGTAAATCATCCTTAATCCTCATTTTTTGTAGAGGAAATATTTCTTATACTTTTGTGCTCACTAGAAAAAGCAATGTCTGCGATATTTTTTGCTACCAAATGAGCATGTAGTGAAAATTTAAAAAATGTTTAAAACATTGTGAAATTCATTTAAACAACTTTTGTTCCACTATACAAACTTGAAATTCGGACACCGTATTCTTGTTCAGCATAGTTGATTTGCATATGAAACTGCTCTTAAAAATTCAAAAACTGATTGCCGAATTTTCGATTCCGCTCAAGATAACAAATATTCAAATCTGGAAATAAAATATTTTTATAATTTTTTAGTCAATTTTTTTAACTTTTCACTAATGTACTTTCATGCTTATTCACGGCCCCTCAAAAACTGCATTCTAGTGCATTTAAAAATAAACAAAACGCCAAGATTTTTGAAAGTCTTTTTCAAAATTTATTGGTTTCTTTCTTTTTTTTGCTTTTGCCGTGTAATTTTTTTTAGCAAAATATGAATTTTTCGAAACATAATTACACCATTTCAACCTTCTATGACACATAGCACACCATACACGAAGATGGTAAAGCGTCAAATTTCGCTATAAAATAACTAAAGTGCAAAAAATATCAAAAAAGCGAGACTTCAAAACAAAAGCAAAAATTTATCACCAATTCAAGCCAATAACAAATTCACATCAAAACATTTTACTTCAGCATCATACACCGATTCCACAAATTATAGTTTTTCGTGTGAGCCTGCAGACCCACACAATTGGGAAATTGTGTAACGTACAGCGCTGGCACCACATAATTAAAACAATCAGAAGACTTTATTCTCAAATCGTTAATACGAATCTAAAACTCAAATAGACCAAATTTTTTAAGCCAATTCATCACACACCCTATATCAACACCGCTCTATTCGAAAAAGAAAGTTCAAGCAGAGATTTTTATGTCAGAAAAAAAACAAATGTGGGAACAACATAAGACGGTAACGGACGATTTTTAATAGGAGACGATGGCTGGTCAGCAATTTCCGGCTCAAGTTAACGAATCACTATACTTGGACATAGTTTTGGTTCCATCCAGGATAGCGTGCTTGGCCAGCTCTCCAGGCATGACGAGATGAACGGAGGTCTGGATTTCGCGAGAAGAAAGCGTACGAGTCTCGCCATACTTGACCAGGTGGGCGGATTCATCCAGCAAGCGGTCGAACAGATCGTTAACCTGAGAAAGAGATTAAGCTACTACACTACACTTGCAAAAATACCCACCAGATCTAAGCAGTCGGTTCCGACTTTAGTTAATTGACCAAGCGCCTACTTCTTGCCTGTTGATCCCTTGTCGAGTGATTGTCATCAAATCTCCTAGATAAAGAAGTGGATTATTACAAAGATACACACAATCTAACAAAAATTTACCTTTCGTAGTCATCACATCACACAGCAGAGCCAAATGCATGCTCAACTTCTTGTCCGTCATTCGCTTGCGATCCAACTCAAGTCTCAGCAGCCAAGGACTAGCATTCGTAGGATTGAAGTAGGGCATTTCGTGGTAAATGCTGAGCCAGTCACGGTCTTCTTCGATGCATCTAAACTGAGAGGGTAAACTGCTGTTCCTTCTCTTCGGTAGAAATAAAATCAGCCTTAATTGATCAGTAAATGAGACTACCCGAATATCGGCTGCTTTCTTCTTTTCTGGATCTTAACCTGTTCCATCTTACTGCGACTGCATTCCGCCTCTTGGCTGAAAGTTCTTCTCTTAATTTAGCCTCCAGCTGTTGCTTATCAGCTTGCTTCACTAAAACGAAAGCTCTTTCAAAATATCAGGTACAGCCATATGAAACAGCTTACGATGACGAAGTTCCCACACTTCTCTTGCTTTTGCACTTGCTGCTTTTCTCTTCTGTACTTCAATTTGCTTCATGTTTGACTTTTAGACCATCGCTTGCATGCCAGAGCTTGAAATTTCCCGAATATCGGCTGCTCTTCAGCATCTTTTTGCATTTTTCGGGTATTGACCATTGCTAGACCTGAAACATAAATCTTTGTCTCGCATAAAAAACTCAAAAATTCGCATTTTTTCTAGCGCTTCATGCATTAAAAGATAGCGCAACAAATAAAGTCCCACGACAAACTATAAAAAATCCTTAAAGGCCATTTTTCAGAAATCTCAGACCAAAAGAGTGAAACAACTGGCATTTTTCCGAGTAAAAATAGGGGTTTTCGCGTTTTCCATTTAACTTTTGCATAAAACACCTAAAATTTGCATTTTTTGTATACGTCTTTGGTACCAAAATGCAGCAAATTTACTCCTCTATCGAGCCTCCAGTTGCGTTTCAGGAAAACTCGACATAAAATAGTGCTAGAATCTCAATCGAGTCAACTAGATGAAAAAAATTTCTTTGAAATTTTCACAGAAATCAATTATAGCTTCGAAATTTTGCATGTTTTATGGGCAAGTGATGGCTTGTTCGAAAGCGCTGAATGTGGTGAGTTTTTTGACAATAAACTTACATGAGGTACAGCGAAAAAAGTAAAACCAGAAGTGCTGGATAAAATAAACTAAAAAACAGCGGTTTTTCAAAATTTTTGATTTGGCGCCAAATTTCGCTAATGCACTAGAATGCAGTTTTTGAGGGGCCGTGTATTTGAAAGCAGTAATTTTGCACACATTGCTTGTTCTATTAAGCACAAAAGTATAAAAAATATTTCCAGTACAAAAAGTTTCAGCCATAAATATACTAAAAGTCGGGATTAAAGATAATGCACCTGTTGTGAATTTTTGCTTTTTTCTTTGAACTTGTTTAAAGTTGACAGGCACATATATATTTATTATAAAGCGTATGAAATTCTGCATCTAAAAGGCATGTAAGCTGAAAATTTAAACTGTTACAAAAAGATATGACTAAAAATAAAAATAGAAATTTTAAGAAAAATTTGTAAAATGGCCTAACTTCAAGTGACCATGACCTTCGCAAAGAAATCAGTTTTTGATTTTTTTGTAGATTCGGACTACAAAAAGCCACCATGTTCATGCTCAGTCCTTCTAGCGTTGAACAATTTTTTCGCCCTAAAAAGATCGCTACACGACAGGTAAAACGGGCATTTTACGAAATGTGGGCTGATGGGGTCCTATGAAGAAAAAATATCGAGTACGGAATCCGTACTACGGATGCTAATCTTTTGCGAAGTTGCGTTTTTTTAATTTTCATAATTTCCAAATATCAAGCGATTAAAATATGTCTCAAATATTGTATGGGATCGGCGACGGGTACAGGCCGACTGAACGTCACAATTTTGATCATCCCAGTTTTAAACGTTGATAAAATAAATTATTTTCACCGCTATTTTGACGATTACAGTCGACGCTCGATACAACGAACCCCCCCCCCCCCAAAAGTTCGTTCCCGCCTAGGGTCCGACACTTTTTTTACCTGGATTTTTTGAATCCTTTGCCACATATCTTTGGTTAGTCTAGTGCAAAATATCGCAAAGATTCAGACTTTACCGGTCGTTTTTGTAAATGGCAACTGTTTTGGCAAAAAAGACCCGCGTCGCTCGATATAACGAACCCCCTTTTTAAAAATAAGGGTTCGTTATATCGAGCGGCGCGGATCTTTTTGACAAAAGTGTTGCCATTTACAAAAAGGACCGGTAAAATCTGAATCTTTGCGATATTTTGCACTAGACTAACCAAAGATATCTGGCAAAAGATTTAAAAAATCCAGGTAAAAAAAGTATCGGGCCCTAGGCGGGAACGAACTTTTGGGCGTTCGTTATATCGAGCGTCGACTGTAGTACAATTTTACCGTTGCAATGTTGATCATTGATCAAGAGGCAACTAACAACCAACAACTGTTAGCTTAACAAGAAAGGTCCAGTAAATTATGCCAACGGTCAAATTGGTCAATGTATCAACGGTCAAACTGAGACGACGGTCAAAATTGTGACGGTCGAAATATGCTGGCGGTCAACCGGCCTGTACCCTCGGCAAGTGCACATAGTGCTACAAACCCACCTACGCCTTTTTAAAATTGTTGAAAAAGACAAGAGTGCAGAGCTTTAAGAAAAATCGAAAATTCTGCAAAATTTCAAAAACAAAAATCTTAATTTTTTACAACATGCATCAAAGCTATTTTTGAGGAATAAAATTTTTTTTTGTAAAACCCATTCACCTATTGTTAGTATGCACCTATTGTTAATATATTTTCAAAATGTAAAATAGCAAAAGAAATGAATTGGAACACACATGCACAAGTGAACATCCATGAACATTACTATGAACATCCATGTCTGAATTCTATTAAACTCCCGTAGTTATTTAAACAAATAGGGTGGCAGCTATTGAAGTGTTGACAAATGCAGAGGGCAATTCAACTTTAATAACTCCAAATAGAAGTGCAAAGCGGGGGCAGCGGTTAGAGGTGTTTTATGGCACTCCAACAAAGCCACCTCTGAAATTTAGTCTTCTGCAGCCACCTCTGAAACATAAAACCATAAATTGCAATTGCTCTAATGTGTCCTCCACCAACAACTATGGCCAACTAGGGCTTGTTTCAAATGACTTATTGGCGTCATTAAATATGAAGGAAAACAGTTCAGCCTCGTTAAACTACACAAATTGATTAAAAAATAACAGAAAATTTATTATTAAGCCTACACTTGGATTATAAATGCAAAAATTAGTTTTTCTTCGAAATCTTTGGATCCTATCAAATATTCAGCTGAAAAGTCTGACAATTTTTTGAAAATAACACGATAGAATCTTTGGTCCGCCTAGTTAAATTTGCCACTTCTGTTGATTTAGACTAGACAGTAGTGGTTTGTTTAAGCATACCAAATGAAAATTTGACACTTTAAGCATACTTCCCAAAATTGCTTCACGGCGTCATTCTCTTTAATTTTAGCGAGCAACAGAAAAGGTCAACTATTTAACGAATATATTGAAAATTAAATTTTTGAGCCATGTAGTATAGAACACTGAAAGATTAAGCGAAAGACATAGGGGTCTGAAAAACGAATGCAACTCTTAACACATCTTGTATTTGTCACAAAAGGCCGTAACTAAAAACACGCACCAAAATACTGATTTCCCGTAGTTAATACATAAATAAGAGTATTTCTCAGTGTTTTCCAAATTCCAAAATCTATTTTTTAGATCAATATGTAGCCCTAAATCTTTTTTTCTGATGAGCTATCAACTGGCTCAATGTGAATTGTGAAAGTAAGAAAGCACCAATGGTTTTGAAAAACGCCAAGTAGTTTTGTAAAAGTAAATTTTCCACCATGTTTTTCTCAACACATTGAGCCAGTTGATAGCTCATTAGAAACTAGAGATGTAGGCCTACATGTTGGTCTGTAAAAATAAATTTTACGATAGTAAAAACACCGAGAAATACTCTTGTTTATGTATTTACTGCGGGAAATCAGTAATTTAATTCGGGAAACCAGTACCGTAAAAACTCCATTAAAAGTCCGTTTGTGCTAATCAGAGCAATTTATTCGGAATTCCATGCTGGGCAAGATAGGAGAAAAAATTGAAAAGTCTGACAAAATAGGGGTTTGTATGTGACATGTTGACTGTGACTTTGAAAGATACAGGAAAAGATACAGAAAGAACAGTTAAAACAGTTGATAAACGTTTAATTTGTATAACTATCTTAAAAGTAAGTTATCGAAAACGTTATTATTCGAAGCCCATTTCTTTTAAAACCGAAAAGCTCGAAATTCATTTAAACGATAAAAGAAATTTTCGAAGGAAAAAAATCCAAAAAAACGGAAATTTCGAAACTCAAAAGTTTCGAAAACGGAAAAATCGAAAACAGGAAGGTCGAAAACGGAAAATTTTCAAACTCGCACAATTCCAAACTGAAAATTTCGACGCCCAATACAACCTTCTGTATTTTTATGGCTGTGAGTACTTTCCCACGACAAATTATTCTTTTACCCCGTTTGTTTGTTTCTCTGAAGCATTTTTTCAACTTTCAACCAGCGTGTAGCCCTGGATCTCATCTTTCAAACGAGATATCAACTAACTTACTGAGATATTAAAAAGTTGCAGAAAAATAGTCCTTGCATAGACCAACTTTTTTGAACAATTTGTTTTATACAGTCGACGCTTTTACTTAGGACACCCAAGGGACCGGCCAACTTACCGGGTTTGACACTTTTTTACCTTAAGTTTTTAATACCTTTGCTAGTTCTGTTTTGACAGTCTGGTCCCAAATATTGCAAGGATTCTGATTTTGCGGATCGTTTCCTAAAATCCCAATGTTTTTGCTCTAAAAAATCCAAACCTCTTTATAAAAAAACAAGTATTTTCGATAGAGCCTGTCCTAACTAAGAACTCTTGCTTTTACAGAGCAAAAAATTTAAGGTTTTAAAAAACGATCGGGAAAATCGGAATCCTCGCGATTTTGGGACCAGACTGTCAAAACAGAACTAGAAAAAGTTTTCAAAAATCGAGCTAAAAAAAGTGCCGGACCCAAGGTGGAACGAACGGACAACTATCGATTGGTGACAATTTTGATTGGTGACTATTGATTGGTGACAGTATCGATTGGTGACTATCGATTGGTGACACTTTATGACGGAACTTTTGGAAATTTTTTATGAAACACATCAATTTTATGTGAAAAAGTTTCTGGAAATTCACCCCTTCTGCCAAAATTTCATTCTCAATCCGAATCCGTTGAGATCAGATCAAAATAATTTTTATAAGCTGAGATATAGCTACTTTGAGTGAACAAATGAGAAAAGTCGCAGCCCTGGTCTACTGAGAAGGATATCTCGCCTCATAAAAATTATTTTGATCTGATCTCAACGGATTCGGATTCAGAATGAAATTTTGGCTGAAAGGGTGAATTTCCAAAAACTTTTTCACAGAAAATTGATGTTTTCATTAAAAATTTCCAAAAGTTCCGTCATAAAGTGTCACCAATTGATAGTCACCAATCGATACTGTCACCAATCGATAGTCACCAATCAAAATTGTCACCAATCGATATTTTACCGGAACGAACTTCTATCCTAAGTGGGGGGGGTGTCCTAAGTAAGAGCGTCGACTGTACAAAGAATTTGTTCTCAATTTTTAGGATCTCAGTAAGTCAGTTATTAGCTTGTTAGAAAGCTGAGATCCATGGCCACATTTTGGTATAAAACTTAAAAACCAATTGAATTTTTTTAGGAAAAAAACGAAATCATAAAATTTGGCGGGTTTAAAGAATTATTTGACGGGGTAAAACAATGTGAGCCTATTTTCATGTTTCCTAGACAAAGAAAATTTTGGGTTGTCTAAGTACAGGGTGTCCCAAGAATTTGGAACACTTTGAACGGTCATAACTTTGGCCGAGTACAGTATCCCCTTGGCCCGAAAGCCGGTTTGAACCTCGTTTTCACACGATTGGACCACTAGTAAGTACAGAAAAGATCAAAAACGATTGGGAAAGCACTTTCCACAAAAATTTTGACCAAAAACCGCTTTTTTGGCCGTTCTGGAGGGTACTCAGACACCTTATTTGGTTGTTTTCACTCGGTTTTGGTCACTGGAGCTGGGCAAAAAGAGTCTCTATATACAGTTGCGGACAATTAATTGGCGTCAGCACATATATTTTTCTATCTTGTTGATTTTGAACGTAAATATAAATGTTTTCGAAAAACCAAATACACGGTTTTGTAGAGCTCTTCAAGGGCTACAAAACTGTCATTACACTTTTAAAAAAAATAATTTTCTTGGTTTGTTTTGGGCAACTTTTAAGAGCATTGCATTTTTTTGCCCGACAATTGATTGGCGTCAGAAAGTTTTATTGGATAATAACATAACAAACATAACAATTTACATCAACAATAGCTTGACAATGTAAGCCCTAAATCTTAGCTACAATTTGGTAGGTCAAACTCTTCTTTTTGATTATTTCGAGAAAAGTTATGACCATCAATAAAAACGTGTCGATTTCTAGTCAAAATCAAAGTAAATGGAAGGAAAATGGTTGTTCGGTCGCATAAATACTGGCTTTTTTTGAAAGTTTCAATATCGAAAGTTATGAGTTAATGCACTATTTGAAATCTTAATAATTTTTCTACAAAATGACATATAAGTTTTTTTTTTGAAGATTGCACAGGGCTGAGAAACGGATGGTTGAAGTTGAAAGAAGTGAAAATGTCGCAAAATAAGGGACAAAAATAGAGGTTTTTTTACTTCTTTCAACTTCAACCATCCGTTTCTCAGCCCTGTGCAAT
Source organism: Ditylenchus dipsaci (assembly GCA_004194705.1). Classification (NCBI taxonomy): domain Eukaryota; kingdom Metazoa; phylum Nematoda; class Chromadorea; order Rhabditida; family Anguinidae; genus Ditylenchus; species Ditylenchus dipsaci. The sequence goes on along the minus strand of SADC01000318.1, from coordinate 476,909 downwards.
TTTCAAAAAAGCCTGATATGTCATTCTGAAGAAAAATTATTAAGCTTTCAAATAGTGCATTAACTCATAACTTTCGATATTGAAACTTTCAAAAAAAGCCAGTATTTATGCGACCGAACAACCATTTTCCTTCCATTTACTTTGATTTTGACTAGAAGTTAACTCTTAAAAGTTGCCTAAAACAAACCAAGAAAATTATTTTTTTTAGAAAAGTGTAATGACAGTTTTGTAGCCCTTGAAGAGCTTTACAAAACCGTGTATTTGGTTTTTCGAAAACATTTATATTTACGTTCAAAATCAACAAGATAGAAAATATATGTGCTGACGCCAATCAATTGTCCGCAACTGTACATTTTTGATCAACAGTCTTGCTCGGAATCATGTCTGAGGTAAGTGAGTACGCGCATCTCTAACTCTCGAGCCCTCTAGTGGGAATCGAACCGACTAGCGACTTTCGCAGTTCGCCGCCGCTATCCCACTAGGCCACCGATGTTATTGAAAGAAGGAAGAGTTTTTGATTACTTATTGCTCGCAGGGTGCTTAATTAAAATTTATTTTGAAATGATTCTCGTTTGAATTGACCTGGTACCCGCCTTTCAAAATATTCCATCGGCGGCGAGCATGCCTCTTTAAATGAAGGCAAGGCGCACAAAGTACACAACAACCGAATTTTATTCAACCCAAATCAACAGAACAACACAAATTTTTAAATTTGTTTCTCTCATTTCATCTCAAGGAGCACAGCGACCTATGTAGCGAGGATAAAGAGTGACATCACGAATGTGGTTGGTGTTGGTCAGCCAACAGACGAAGCGTTCCAGTCCAAGACCAAATCCACCTGAATTCCGATATAAAACTCAAAGGAAGCTATACAGGGTGTCCCAAATATTTTGGAACTTTTCTTTTGGACATAACTTTTTCTCTAGTGCGATTTTTGAAATTCTGTAAACGCAGATCGATTCAGAATTTCATACGAATTTTTTGGTATATAACTTGAAAAACACGATTTTTGCTTGATCCCCCTGTAGTTTGGGCCTTACCGATCCAGAAGCAACCCAGAGACAAGGACCCAAACCACAAGGGGACCATGCAAAAATCGTGTTTTTCAAGTTATATATCAAAAAAAATTATATAAAATTCTGAATCGATCTGCGTTTACAGAATTTCTAAAATCGCACTAGAGAAAAAGTTATGGCCAAAAGAAAAGTTTCAAAATAAGGCTAAATTCTGGTATACCCCCAGCACTCAATTCGGGTATACCCCCAGCACTCAATTCGGGTATACCCCCAGCACTCAATTCGGGTATACCCCCAGCACTCAATTCTGGTATATCCCCAACACTTTACCTCACAATTGAAAGCTGAGGATGTTAGCTACACGATGGTGTAACAATTTCTTAATTTAGTTCACAAAAATCCACATCTTTTAATTAAAATAGAATTGAATCATTTTTGAGCGTTCAATTTTCACTCGAAAAGATTCAATTCAATTTTAATTAAAAGGTATACATTTTTGTGAACTAAACCAAGAAATTTTACACCATCGTGTAGCTAACATCCTCAGCTTTCAATTGTGGGGTAAAGTGTTGGGTATACCAGAATTGAGTGCTGGGGGTATACCAGAATTGAGTGCTGGGGTATACCAGAATTGAGTGCTGGGGGTATACCAGAATTGTACCCAAAATAATTGGGACACCCTGTAAAAATGAGTTACACGAACCTTTAGGGCACCCTCCATACTTGCACTGGTCGATATACCAATAATAGGGCTTAGGATCAATCTTCACTTTCTAAAACAGGCAATTCAAACACGCTGAGGCATCACATAACACCCACCTCAAATGCCCTCATGAGCTCATCAACTTTCCAGATTCTCATAGAACCACCAACAATCTCTCCTACACCAGGCATGAGCAAGTCCACTGATTCAGTCAATTCGTTGTCATCTTCGCAGCGAGCCATGTAGAAAGACTTGATTCCGTGTGGAAAGCGGTTCAACAAAATCGGCTAAAATAACGCACTTGAAGGACTGTCGCGTTGACCACAATTGCAATTTCGAGTTTTTCGATTGGAAATTTTTATTGACATATAAAACGTAGATTTGATCTACAGGTTGTGTCAAATATTTATGGAAGTTTTCAACAGTCACAACTTTTTTTACGGGTCGAACTTCGAATTTCTGTGAACGCAGATAAACTCAATTTTCGATGGGGATTCGACCGGTGTATATACAGTCGAGTCTCGATTTAACGTACCACCAATTTAACGTACCCTTCGATTTAACGTACCACTGGGTCTGTCCATCCAATAATAAACTCCGTCAAATTTACCCCCGATGTAACGTACCCCTCGATTTAACGAACCCCTAGGGCCGGTAGTTTTGTAAAAGTAAATTTTCCACCATGTTTTCTCAACACATTGAGCAGTTGATAGCTCATTAGAAACTAGAGATGTAGGCCTACATGTTGGTCTGTAAAAATAAATTTTACGATAGTAAAAACACCGAGAAATACTCTTGTTTATGTATTTACTGCGGGAAATCAGTAATTTAATTCGGGAAACCAGTACCGTAAAAACTCCATTAAAAGTCCGTTTGTGCTAATCAGAGCAATTTATTCGGAATTCCATGCTGGGCAAGATAGGAGAAAAATTGAAAAGTCTGACAAAATAGGGGTTTGTATGTGACATGTTGACTGTGACTTTGAAAGATACAGGAAAAGATACAGAAAGAACAGTTAAAACAGTTGATAAACGTTTAATTTGTATAACTATCTTAAAAGTAAGTTATCGAAAACGTTATTATTCGAAGCCCATTTCTTTTAAAACCGAAAAGCTCGAAATTCATTTAAACGATAAAAGAAATTTTCGAAGGAAAAAAATCCAAAAAAACGGAAATTTCGAAACTCAAAAGTTTCGAAAACGGAAAAATCGAAAACAGGAAGGTTCGAAAACGGAAAATTTTCAAACTCGCACAATTCCAAACTGAAAATTTCGACGCCCAATACAACCTTCTGTATTTTATGGCTGTGAGTACTTTCCCACGACAAATTATTCTTTTACCCCGTTTGTTTGTTTCTCTGAAGCATTTTTTCAACTTTCAACCAGCGTGTAGCCCTGGATCTCATCTTTCAAACGAGATATCAACTAACTTACTGAGATATTAAAAAGTTGCAGAAAAATAGTCCTTGCATAGACCAACTTTTTTGAACAATTTGTTTTATACAGTCGACGCTTTTACTTAGGACACCCAAGGGACCGGCCAACTTACCGGGTTTGACACTTTTTTACCTTAAGTTTTTAATACCTTTGCTAGTTCTGTTTTGACAGTCTGGTCCCAAATATTGCAAGGATTCTGATTTTGCGGATCGTTTCCTAAAATCCCAATGTTTTTGCTCTAAAAAATCCAAACCTCTTTATAAAAAAACAAGTATTTTCGATAGAGCCTGTCCTAACTAAGAACTCTTGCTTTTACAGAGCAAAAAATTTAAGGTTTTTAAAAAACGATCGGGAAAATCGGAATCCTCGCGATTTTTGGGACCAGACTGTCAAAACAGAACTAGAAAAAGTTTTCAAAAATCGAGCTAAAAAAAGTGCCGGACCCAAGGTGGGAACGAACGGACAACTATCGATTGGTGACAATTTTGATTGGTGACTATTGATTGGTGACAGTATCGATTGGTGACTATCGATTGGTGACACTTTATGACGGAACTTTTGGAAATTTTTTATGAAACACATCAATTTTATGTGAAAAAGTTTCTGGAAATTCACCCCTTCTGCCAAAATTTCATTCTCAATCCGAATCCGTTGAGATCAGATCAAAATAATTTTTATAAGCTGAGATATAGCTACTTTGAGTGAACAAATGAGAAAAGTCGCAGCCCTGGTCTACTGAGAAGGATATCTCGCCTCATAAAAATTATTTTGATCTGATCTCAACGGATTCGGATTCAGAATGAAATTTTGGCTGAAAGGGTGAATTTCCAAAAACTTTTTCACAGAAAATTGATGTTTTCATTAAAATTTCCAAAAGTTCCGTCATAAAGTGTCACCAATTGATAGTCACCAATCGATACTGTCACCAATCGATAGTCACCAATCAAAATTGTCACCAATCGATATTTTACCGGAACGAACTTCTATCCTAAGTGGGGGGGGGGGGGTGTCCTAAGTAAGAGCGTCGACTGTACAAAGAATTTGTTCTCAATTTTTAGGATCTCAGTAAGTCAGTTATTAGCTTGTTAGAAAGCTGAGATCCATGGCCACATTTTGGTATAAAACTTAAAAACCAATTGAATTTTTTTTAGGAAAAAAACGAAATCATAAAATTTGGCGGGTTTAAAGAATTATTTGACGGGGTAAAACAATGTGAGCCTATTTTCATGTTTCCTAGACAAAGAAAATTTTGGGTTGTCTAAGTACAGGGTGTCCCAAGAATTTGGAACACTTTGAACGGTCATAACTTTGGCCGAGTACAGTATCCCCTTGGCCCGAAAGCCGGTTTGAACCTCGTTTTCACACGATTGGACCACTAGTAAGTACAGAAAAGATCAAAAACGATTGGGAAAGCACTTTCCACAAAAAATTTTGACCAAAAATCGCTTTTTTGGCCGTTCTGGAGGTACTCAGACACCTTATTTGGTTGTTTTCACTCGGTTTTGGTCACTGGAGCTGGGCAAAAAGAGTCTCTATATACAGTTGCGGACAATTAATTGGCGTCAGCACATATATTTTTCTATCTTGTTGATTTTGAACGTAAATATAAATGTTTCGAAAAACCAAATACACGGTTTTGTAGAGCTCTTCAAGGGCTACAAAACTGTCATTACACTTTTTAAAAAAAAAATTTTCTTGGTTTGTTTTGGGCAACTTTTAAGAGCATTGCATTTTTTTGCCCGACAATTGATTGGCGTCAGAAAGTTTTATTGGATAATAACATAACAAACATAACAATTTACATCAACAATAGCTTGACAATGTAAGCCCTAAATCTTAGCTACAATTTGGTAGGTCAAACTCTTCTTTTTGATTATTTCGAGAAAAGTTATGACCATCAATAAAAACGTGTCGATTTCTAGTCAAAATCAAAGTAAATGGAAGGAAAATGGTTGTTCGGTCGCATAAATACTGGCTTTTTTTGAAAGTTTCAATATCGAAAGTTATGAGTTAATGCACTATTTGAAATCTTAATAATTTTTCTACAAAATGACATATAAGTTTTTTTTTTGAAGATTGCACAGGCTGAGACACGGATGGTTGAAGTTGAAAGAAGTGAAAATGTCGCAAAATAAGGGACAAAAATAGAGGTTTTTTTACTTCTTTCAACTTCAACCATCCGTTTCTCAGCCCTGTGCAATTTTCAAAAAAGCCTGATATGTCATTCTGAAGAAAAATTATTAAGCTTTCAAATAGTGCATTAACTCATAACTTTCGATATTGAAACTTTCAAAAAAAGCCAGTATTTATGCGACCGAACAACCATTTTCCTTCCATTTACTTTGATTTTGACTAGAAGTTAACTCTTAAAAGTTGCCTAAAACAAACCAAGAAAATTATTTTTTTTAGAAAAGTGTAATGACAGTTTTGTAGCCCTTGAAGAGCTTTACAAAACCGTGTATTTGGTTTTTCGAAAACATTTATATTTACGTTCAAAATCAACAAGATAGAAAAATATATGTGCTGACGCCAATCAATTGTCCGCAACTGTACATTTTTGATCAACAGTCTTGCTCGGAATCATGTCTGAGGTAAGTGAGTACGCGCATCTCTAACTCTCGAGCCCTCTAGTGGGAATCGAACCGACTAGCGACTTTCGCAGTTCGCCGCCGCTATCCCACTAGGCCACCGATGTTATTGAAAGAAGGAAGAGTTTTGATTACTTATTGCTCGCAGGGTGCTTAATTAAAATTTATTTTGAAATGATTCTCGTTTGAATTGACCTGGTACCCGCCTTTCAAAATATTCCATCGGCGGCGAGCATGCCTCTTTAAATGAAGGCAAGGCGCACAAAGTACACAACAACCGAATTTTATTCAACCCAAATCAACAGAACAACACAAATTTTTAAATTTGTTTCTCTCATTTCATCTCAAGGAGCACAGCGACCTATGTAGCGAGGATAAAGAGTGACATCACGAATGTGGTTGGTGTTGGTCAGCCAACAGACGAAGCGTTCCAGTCCAAGACCAAATCCACCTGAATTCCGATATAAAACTCAAAGAAGCTATACAGGGTGTCCCAAATATTTTGGAACTTTTCTTTTGGACATAACTTTTTCTCTAGTGCGATTTTTGAAATTCTGTAAACGCAGATCGATTCAGAATTTCATACGAATTTTTTGGTATATAACTTGAAAAACACGATTTTTGCTTGATCCCCCTGTAGTTTGGGCCTTACCGATCCAGAAGCAACCCAGAGACAAGGACCCAAACCACAAGGGGGACCATGCAAAAATCGTGTTTTTCAAGTTATATATCAAAAAAAATTATATAAAATTCTGAATCGATCTGCGTTTACAGAATTTCTAAAATCGCACTAGAGAAAAAGTTATGGCCAAAAGAAAAGTTTCAAAATAAGGCTAAATTCTGGTATACCCCAGCACTCAATTCGGGTATACCCCCAGCACTCAATTCGGGTATACCCCAGCACTCAATTCGGGTATACCCCCAGCACTCAATTCTGGTATATCCCCAACACTTTACCTCACAATTGAAAGCTGAGGATGTTAGCTACACGATGGTGTAACAATTTCTTAATTTAGTTCACAAAAATCCACATCTTTTAATTAAAATAGAATTGAATCATTTTTGAGCGTTCAATTTTCACTCGAAAAGATTCAATTCAATTTTAATTAAAAGGTATACATTTTTGTGAACTAAACCAAGAAATTTTACACCATCGTGTAGCTAACATCCTCAGCTTTCAATTGTGGGTAAAGTGTTGGGTATACCAGAATTGAGTGCTGGGGGTATACCAGAATTGAGTGCTGGGGGTATACCAGAATTGAGTGCTGGGGTATACCAGAATTGTACCCAAAATAATTGGGACACCCTGTAAAAATGAGTTACACGAACCTTTAGGGCACCCTCCATACTTGCACTGGTCGATATACCAATAATAGGGCTTAGGATCAATCTTCACTTTCTAAAACAGGCAATTCAAACACGCTGAGGCATCACATAACACCCCACCTCAAATGCCCTCATGAGCTCATCAACTTTCCAGATTCTCATAGAACCACCAACAATCTCTCCTACACCAGGCATGAGCAAGTCCACTGATTCAGTCAATTCGTTGTCATCTTCGCAGCGAGCCATGTAGAAAGACTTGATTCCGTGTGGAAAGCGGTTCAACAAAATCGGCTAAAATAACGCACTTGAAGGACTGTCGCGTTGACCACAATTGCAATTTCGAGTTTTTCGATTGGAAATTTTTATTGACATATAAAACGTAGATTTGATCTACAGGTTGTGTCAAATATTTATGGAAGTTTTCAACAGTCACAACTTTTTTTACGGGTCGAACTTCGAATTTCTGTGAACGCAGATAAACTCAATTTTCGATGGGGATTCGACCGGTGTATATACAGTCGAGTCTCGATTTAACGTACCACCAATTTAACGTACCTTCGATTTAACGTACCACTGGGTCTGTCCATCCAATAATAAACTCCGTCAAATTTACCCCCGATGTAACGTACCCCTCGATTTAACGAACCCCTAGGGCCGGTGCCCAGGGGGTACATTAAAACGAAACTCGAATGTAGTCAAAAACACTCTGGTTTGGGCCATAGTCTCTAGATGGCATCTGGAAGGGTAAGTCCAACAGGGCCGCCTGAGCGAAAAACGTGTTTTTGACTTTACATACCACACAAACTGCCTAAAAAACTGAGTCGATCTGCGTTCAAATGCCGAAAATTTTAAGTGCAAACACAAAACTACCGCATTCACTATATTTAACCTCCTAGGGAATCGAAGTGATTTAGAAAATGACCCTCATCTTCAAGTTCTGGTAGAAATTTTTCTTTTTAAGTAATTGAGGTGTCGCGCTAGTACGAAAACTCGTAGTTGTCATTGTCATCGACGACGACGGTCCTTTAAGATGAAATCGAAATTTTAAAAAGAATGCGTAGTACCTGGTTAATTGCATCGGTCATGTGTCTTTCTGGCGCTTCTGGAATGTCCTCTCCGAATTCATAGTGCTTGCCTTCCTCGTTCTTCACATCATGCTCTTTTAACCATTCGATTGCCTCTTTGTAGGACATCCTCAAGAAAGGTCTCTTCGGAGGAACAAAGTCCTAAAAACCATTCTTATTAAACAAAAATGGCAAGGGCAAACATGCAAAAATACCGGGTTGGCTTGATATATTAACTCTTTAGTTTCAGGATCATCCAAGCAGCGATCAACGGTATCACACACGAGATCTTCGATGCGTGTCAACAGGTCTTCAAATTTGATGAATGGACACTCTCCCTCTACATGAGCATACTCGGCCAAATGACTAAAATTATTAACAGGAAAGTTAGAACTTACACAATCAAAAATTAAAAATCCCACCGTCTAGTTCGAGACTTTTCCGCACGGTAAGATTGAGCTATACAATAGACGTCGCCGAGTGAGGCAATTGCTGTTTCCAAATAAAGCTGGGATGATTGAGTCAGATACGCCGGTTCACCAAAATAGTCTAAACCAAACAGCGTCGAACCTCCCTCCACCTAAATGAATAGAAAATAATTCTTAGGTAATGGACTTCTGGCTTGAAGATAAGTTAAAAAAATACCTGAGTTTGCACAAGAGTAGGTGGGAAGACTTCAGTATACTTAGCGGCAAAGAAATGTTCGCGCATCGACCTTGTCACACCAGCTCTTAATAAAAGCAGAGTAAATTAATAATTCAGAAAGCCATAAAACACTACCTGATTCGCAGAATACGTGACGCATTTTCTCCTCGGATGACCAGATGACGGTTGTCGAGCATCGTTTCCACACCAGCTTCTTCGTTGAGCACATTGTCAATTCCTCCAGGCGGCGCCATTTGCACAAGCTCCCAGAAGTCTGCAGCCAACTCAATCCCACCAGGTGCTAATTTCCTTCGAGCACTTTTTTGACGACCCCATAAATGCAGACGGAACTCTCAGTGCTGAGTGTGATAGCCTCATAAGTGTGACAGAGCTGGTTGGCGAGAATAGTTTGCAAATAGCCTGTTCCGTCACGCAGTACCAGAAAAGTCAAGTTCTTGCCTAAAAAGAGTGTATCAGTTTTGCAGAGTCAAAATATTTATGGGTGCTACTCGGTTTTACCCCTCCCAAAAACAGCTACTCGGTTTTACCCCTCCCAATAATTTTAAGGCTTCGGAATCAGGCTTAGCCCTTAGGCTTTGGCTTAGGCCCTTAGGCTTAGGCTCAGGGCCAAGCCATTACTAATACCGGCTATTTTATTTTTAAAGTATGGTTTTAGATACCCTAAAAAATTATTGGGAGGGTATAACCGAGTAGCTTTTTGGGAGGGGTATAAACGAGTAGCGTCGATTTCTGAAATAGCGCACCCTGCTGACGAAGTCGATGCACAAACCCGAAGACCTTCACTCGTTGATCCACGAACTTTGGCAGTCACGAATCTTGGCAACAATGGCTTCTGGCAAAGAGACATCCATGCTGATTACGATCTTCTTGGCTTCTTCGATTCGCATGTCATGCTTCTGCTGCTCCTGCATTGATGCTGCTACTGCTTTCTCCTTCTTTTTTTGCTCAGCTTCCAATCTTTTCTGCTCTTTCTTTTGCGCTGTTTTCGTCAATTCTTTAGACATTTTGCAGAGCTGGAAATTCTATCTTTAGAAGCGATAATATTTCTGCAATGATACTACAGTCAACCCCTTCGGGGGCGCAGGGGGCTTGAGAGTTAGAGATGCGCGCACACACTTACCTTAGACATGATTCCGAGAAGTACTCTTGACCATAAAATGCATATAGAGTCTTTTTTTGCCACGGCCCGTTGAAAAACATGGTGAGGCAGTCGAAGAATATAGATATTCAAATTTATAATGTTCTGCCATAAAAGTGGCCCCTTTTATTCCCTTCCAGTGTTTTCGAAACTCACACTCACACTTTTGCCTCACACTAACTTCACATACATTTTTTTCATATTTTTTGTTTCGTATATCAGAAATTTTCGCACCATTTTGTAGCTAAGATATTTCTCTATCGATTGAATGGTCAAACATTTCAGTTCAAAAAAATTTCGACAAAATCACACCAAGTGTGAGGTAAAAACCAAGTGTGAGGCTCACACTTGGTTTTTTACCTCACACTTGGTGTGATTTTGTCGAAATTTTTTTGAACTGAAATGTTTGACCATTCAATCGATAGAGAAATATCTTAGCTACAAAATGGTGCAAAAATTTCTGATATACGAAAACAAAAAATATGAAAAAAATGTATGTGAAGTTAGTGTGAGGCAAAAGTGTGAGTGTGAGTTTCGAAAACACTGTTCCCTTCCCCTCCGAATACAGCCCTTATTCCCTTTTAAATTCAAAAGGCGCCAAGTTAAATTTTTCAAATTTGACTAAAAAACCATGATACCCCCCCTGTGGTTCGAAAAAATTTTTTTTTCTCAGAATCAAAAAAACAGCCGGCTTTCTCATGAAATCGGGGTCGAGAAACACGGATATGAAGTTATCTCCTCCACCTGATCAGTCCCCGTGGGGGGGGGGGGATTCTGAACTGCAACCAAAACATGTAGATTTTGTTGGTCGAAGGTTAGTCAATGAAACACTGTGAATTCGCCATTCAGACTCGCAATTCTGGAATTAACGTACACAGTTTTCCAGGCTTTAAATTGAGGGTTGCGGGCTTAGATAGCGAAATAATAGTGTTTCCTGAGAGAAAACCGAAATAAATAAATTTGATTAAATCTGTCATGTCAATAATGCCGAGAAATTGCACTATAATTGCTAAAATTAATCACGAAAGTTCGTGATGTGCGAAAGTTTTGAACTGTACTACAGTTCTTCGGCATTATATACATCATTGGGTTGAATATTGGCAACGAAAACAAATAAAAAACCACGTAATTAATATGGAAGAAATTTACGGAGAGCTTAAAATTTATTCGTAGAAGAAATTTCACCTAAAATCGCAAATTTAATAAAGAAAACTTGATATGTGTCACTATGTCGAGGGTATTTTATTTGTTGGGACCGGCCTGAGGTGTCACTATAGCGAGGGTGTCACTATAGCGGGGTGTCACTATAGCGAGGGTCTACTCTAAGGCGTTTTAGACAAAACCAACCAAATAGTCTGCGAGGTGTCACTATAGCGAGGGTGTTCCTATAGCGAGGTGTCACTATAGCGGGGGTTGACCGTATGGACAATGTCCGTGAGCCACCACGCTTTTATTTTGGGACTCGCCGCGCCGAAGGCGCGGAAAAAAGTTTTGAGTCATAATTTTTTTACGCCATCCTCTGATCGCTTCTAATTTTCCACATAACATTGCTGAAAAAGCGTTTAAACATCAGAAGCACTGATTCTATATTCATAGTTTACCCACTGTTTCTCTCGGAGGCGTTCTAGCTAAATTTATTTTGGGCGTATTGGAATTTATTTGGAAAATCTTAATTTTTCAGCAAATTTTGTTTCAACTTTTCTATTAGTGAGTAGTAGTGAGTTCGGTTTACGTTTAAGGAACAAGAAATAAGTTGGCAGCATAGGTCAGATAAAAAAAGGCATAACGATATTTCGCAGATAATTATCTTAATTTCGCAGCAATTTTTGTCTCGCTCTTTTCTTTTTGATTTTCTAACCCTTTTTTCGAAAAGTACAGGGTGAGTCGAGAAATTCGAACACTTTTAATAGGCCATAACTTTTTGTCTAGGACAAATTCCGAATTCTGTGAACGCAGAACAACTCAATTTTTCATAGTAATTTATTTGAGGCTCAAATTGAATTGCAGCGGTAAAACTGTGAATTTCAACGGTAAATTAATTTTTTTTCAACGGTATTTTTAAATTTGCCATAAAACAATGAAATTCAACGGTAAATTTGTGAAATTCAGCGGTAAATTTATCGTAAAGTCAACTTCACAGTCCGTTGCCTCATAGAAATGACCCCAAGGGTAAATAGTTGGCGCAAAGCATAAATTTTGTTTCAGATGAAATCCTTATATTAATCACCAGCTAGCAAAATACACATTCCTGTCTCACAACACTGCCTTTATTCAGAAACAACAATAACAAAGAGAAATATTTAAACCAGACAACAAATTGTCAGACTCTTTCTAGGGTCTGAAAAGGGGCTAGGGGTTAAAACAAAAAATTATCCAGGATCCTCCATTCTCAGCCATTCACACATCTGCGTCTTCCTTACTAGAGCACTCCTTCACAGTCGTCCATTCGCGCGCCGCTCCTCGCCTCTTCCTTTGATCGACTTGAGATTGCATCTAAAATAGTGCTAAAGTTGTTTCTGCCTGAACGATTCACAAACATTGATACACAAATAAGGCAACGGACTGTGAAGTTGACTTTACGATAAATTTGCCGCTGAATTTCACAAATTTACCGTTGAATTTCATTGTTTTATGGCAAATTTGAAAATACCGTTGAAAAAAATTAATTTACCGTTGAAATTCACAGTTTTACCGCTGCAATTCACTTACAGCCTTTATTTGATATATAATGTGAAAAACACAATTTTCGCTTGGTCCCCCTGTGGTTTGGCCTTGGCAATCCAGAGGCTATTCTCAGACATTCTGCAAAGTTATTACACTAAATGACACTTTAGCTACACAATGGTGTTAATACTTTCAGAAAAAGTATATGTAAACTAATAGAAAAGGTGAAACAAAATTTGCTGAAAAATTAAGATGATTTGCTGCGAAATTCCAATACGCCCAAAATAAATTCAGGTAGAACGCCTCAGAGAAACAGTGGGTGAACTATGAATATAGAATAAGTGCTTTTGATGTTTAAACGCTGTTTCAACAATGTTATATAGAAAATTAGAAGCGATCACAGGATGGCGTAAAAAAAAGTTTGACTCGAAATTTTTTCCGCGCCTTCGGCGCGACGAGTTCAAAAAATAAAAGCGCCCCCCCCCCCTCTAATACAAGCCCCCCCATCCCCTGGAGGGCATCCATAAAATAGAAGCCCCGGGCTTAGAAGAAATACGGTATTGGATTATAGGGGTGATTCCTGTCTAGGTTTGACTGCATTGTAAAAAAATACAATAAAAGTATGTCAAAATGATGCAAGAAATACGTGAAATGAAAGAAATAAAACTGTCCAATACAAAATGCCAAGCTAATTTGTCGAAGCTAAGTTGCAAGTTTTCGTTGTTAGACACCTATCAGACTGATTTCGGGGCAGAGGCACTCCAGGCCAATTTTTGTCTTTGGCGTGAATTCAAAGATTCGTTTTTTTGCTGCTTTTTCTTCCAGAAAAGGGCAAAACTTTTTCTGTCACAGATTCACTTTTTTCTGTCACAGATTTGATTTGTCACAGATTCAATTTTTTTCTGTCACAGATTCACTTTTTTGTCACAGATTCACTTTTTTCTGTCACAGATTTCCTCTTTTCTGTCACAGATTTGATTCTCGACACGAAATCCACAATTTTTAAATTTCTTTGTGTAAAATTCAGGGTGGGCAAAAACCAGATGGCTCAGGACCCTTTCCGGAATGGCCAAAAGACCAAAATGATTGGTTTTTCGGGTTTACTAAAGGGGAAGTAAACTTTTTAAGAAAAATCGATTGAGCGGATCATATTTCGGGTCCGATGGGCTTAATCGCTCAGATTTAAGGAGGAGTGTATCTCTTGTCCGTATCTGGTCCCGCATAGAAATCGTTTAAATTCAAATAAAACCACTTTTTGAGCTTGCTGGTTCGAATCCATCTGGGTGTAGACTTAGTTTCTTGGCAGTTTTTCAGTGATTGAGCTGAATTCATGCTGAAAAATATCGACGAATCGATTGGAAAGATTTCCGCGATTGCTTTTGTAGTCAACAACTGTCTTAAATTTGCGAAATCAGCCAGAAACCATACATTTCGGTTTATGTCTATTTTATCTATCGGCCTATTTTATAACTTTTTAAAGAGTGATAGCCATTTTCTAGAGTCAGAAATACGCAAGGTACCTCATGAAAAATTCCTGGTACTTATCCCGTTTAAACCCCAGCCCCCTCACCCCCGATTTCTGAAAAGTGACCCAAAATACGTCCTAAGCTTTTTTTCCTGCTTAATACGATGCAAGAAACATTTCTAAACAGTTTCTGATTAAAAAATAAATTTGATATTCAAAAAAATTTGACTTCAACTCATGAAGCCCAGAAAGTCTTTTTAGGGTACTTTAGAATCATTTTTCGAATATTTTACATTTTAAGGCTTATACTTAGGCAAGGGTAGGCTAACGTATGTTAAGACGGACTCGAAAATGTTTATTGAAGTTGAAAAAGTAAAAAAAAACATGTTTGAGTCCGTCCTAACATACGCTGGCCTACCCTTGCGTAAGCCTAAAATACACACGAGGGGACCAAGTCAAATGGTGGTAATACGCCAAACGGCACTATTTTTCAACTATACATGTGCATATCATAGTTTCTATATGCGGTAGGCACCTACAAGGTTGAACACATTCAAAACTTATTACTTTTCTCCATATTTGACCGAAATTTAATCAGAAATGACCCTAAAACACCCTAAAAAAGAGCAACTTGGCTTTCATGAATTGGAAATCAAAATTTTTGGAAATTTTGAATAAGAAACTGTTTAGAAATGTTTCTTGTATCGTATGAAGCAGAAAAAAAAGTTTAGGACGTGTTTTTGGGTCAACTTTCAAAAATTTGGGATGGGGGGGGGTGGGTAAACGTGATAAGCACCAAATTCCTCATCAAATAGAAATAGACAGTACGTCAAAAATTACTTCAGGAATCGGGTAGCTTGGATAACTTGATTTATAAAAATTACCGGCGCTAGTAGCGAATACCCCCCCCCCAAGCATCCGACCTTTAAAATCGCTGTAACTACCCCTGCAAACAACAAGTTTAGGCTTAGCCCTTAGGCTTGGGGGTAGGCCAGCGTACGGAAGTTATGACTAATGAAGAGTTTGCGCACATTTTCCGGGGCCTGGGACATATATTTGGGTACTTTTTACTAAAGTAAAAAAAGTGAAAATCGTTGGGGGGGGGGGGTATTCGCTACTAGCGTCAAATTACCGATTTTCGGACGAAAGTCAAATTTCTATTCTTGGTTTTAACTTTAGCTTAGCTATTATGCTTGTGGAATCATGCCTGATAATCTAGCTCAGTTCGCAAGACCCCGACAATTATTTTTGTAAAGGTCAAATCACATGTGAAAAAAATAAAGTTCAAAACCATGGGGATTCGAACCAGCAAGCTTAGAAAGTGGTTTAATTTAAATTTAAACGATTTCCATGCGGGACCAGATACGGACAAGAGATACACTCCTCCTTAATTCTAATGCCAAAATTTTCATTTTTTGAACTTTTCTCTTTTTATCCTCACTTTGTAGGTACACTTTTGAAATTTTTTCGACTATCGTATAGCCCTGAATCTCAGCTACTCAACAAGGTATCTTTTTTTCAGTAAAAAATTTAAAAAGTTGGATATTTAGGGGTCTAAATAGAACTTGGTCGAAAAGTTACTTCATACAAAGCTCAAAATCTTCATATCTTTGTAATCCTTTACAGGAAATTAAAGTCTAGTTAGAAGGCTGAGATTCAGGGCTACACGTTCATGTGTCAAGGAAAAAATCTCTAACTTTACAAAGAGTTTTTCTCTGCATGTTAAATTTTGGTACTAGAAAAAAGTATTTTGGTACTAGAAATAAGTATTTTGGTACTAGAAATAAGTATTTTGGTACTAGATTTAAGTATTACCCACGAAAAATAAGTACCCTAAATTCCCGCGTTTAACCCGCACCCTTCAGACCGCACCCTTGCTGAAATGTGCAAAATCGATTGTGTTTGGGTTTTTTCTTTGACTGGTTCATTTCCGTTTTATCTGACTTTTTTCTTCAAGTCACTTGTTTTATGCACTATATTGTAGCCAAAATTCCAGGCTTTCATTTCATCTATGATCCACGGACAAGGTTAAGATTTAGTTGAGGCTAAAATTGAAAAAAACGTTCAAAATGCACAATCTCATGCCATCTCCTAACTTTTCGGTATTATTTTGGAACTGACGTTTTTTTGTAATTTTTATTGAATCATTATATACAATCCTACCGTATTTTCTCTATTAAACGGGCCCTCTCTAATAACGGGCCTCCTCGACTTTGAGGACTTATATCTCAGCCCAGAGTAAATATCTTACAAATCTGTTTATCGCATTTTCTTTACTCCCACGACATCTACCGATTCCACTTTTTAAATTTTGGTCGAGCACCCAAAGATTTTGAGATCAACCTCAAAATTTTCCGATTTTCGAGGGGTTGAAAAATAAACGGGCCGGCCCGTTTAATAGAGAAAATACGGTATAATCGAAAGAATGCCACGAAGTAGAGCTACATTTTGAGTATAAGGTTGTATATCATCATGTAAATTTGAATTCAAAAAAAACGTCAGTCCCAAAATAACACCGAAAAGTTCAGGGCATTGGGCATCGTTGAACGTTTTTTAAATTTTAGCCTTAATTCAATTCTACCTTTTTCCGTGTATGATATTTGAAATGAAAGCCTGGAATCTTGGCTACATTTTAGTGTATGAAAAGTGTGAGTTAAAGCAAAAAATCAGATAAAACCAATTCAACCAGTCAAAGAAAAACCCAAAAACAATCGATTTTGCTCATTTCAGCAGGTTTCAGTCTGTAAATCAGCTCCAGATGCTGTGAAACCCTGCAGCAATAATCATGTTAGATAGCCAAGGGCCTAAAGATAATTTTAACACCAAACTTGTGAATTAAAAAAGATAAAAAATGGGGTGTGCACAAAGTTATATTCGAACCTGTGACCTATGCTTCTTCTTTAGTTGCACCCATAGATAAACCGCACCCCATAGATAACCGCGGTTATCTATGGAATTTAGGGTAGAATATCTTTAAATAAGTAAAATATCTTTACATTGATATACAGTACATTCTCTAGAACTTAACCCGTCATCCCCAGTCATACTCCGTACTCCGACTTCAGTGGCACGTTATGTAGGGGGTACAAAAAAATTATTTTTTACCGCAGTAAAAAGGTTTGCCCAATACCCATACCCTAATGTATTTGATATTTGAAAAAATAAAAAGCAGCGTGTTGAAATGTTCTACGGTACAAACTTATCAATATTGATTATTTTTGATAATGATTGTGAGATAACCAAATGTGTGTATGTGTGTTTTGCGCCTTTATTTCGATTTTTTGTAGACATGTTCCTAGCGATAAAACGAGAATTTGTATAGCAGACCAGGGCTGGGCCCGGGCGAACCTTGCGGCGGGCCGGGCCTAAAAAGCTCCGGCACGGGTTGACTTGCAGGAAATTGAAATTTTTATTATTTTAAAGGAATTTTTTTTACCGTTTAACAATTTTTCGCATTCAAGCGCCCATTTATTACACATTTATTGCAATTGAATATTTCGAACTCTCAGGTTCGAATCCCATTGGGTGCAAACCTTTTTTTATCTCTCTTTTTGATTCCCTTTATTCACAACTTCAGTGTCAAAATGATCCTCAGGCTCTTGGCTATCTAACAAGGTTATCATTGCGGATTTCACAGCCACAAGAGCTTAAAGATTAAAACTGCTTACGAATAAAAAAGCTAATCAATGACATTTAAATGAAGCTAAAAGCACTAAATTGTTTGAAAATAAGGGGCGCACAGATCATTTTAATAGGTAGAAAAAGCCAGACGAAAAGCAAAACAGCCCAAAGATGAGTAATAAAAAAGGAAAGGAAAAGTACTTTTGTAAAACAATGTAAGGAAGGCGCCAAAATATTTTTCTAAGGCGAAAAGTTCTTTAAAAAAGCTTAAAATTTATATTTTCGTTGTTTGTGTTGTGTCGTGTGAAGTATCTAACGTGTGTGAAGTATTTGTATCCAACGTGATATTTGCTCATTTTGAATCAAAGGAAATTGATTAATTAGGTCTCAGTAATATGTTGAATTAAATCTTTTCTCGAGTCTTCTTCAGGGAGAATGTTTGTGGCATGCTCATTATCGCTTCTTGAGAATCTGGAGTTGTTAGAAAGTAGAGACAGAAAAGGCCTTCGGGCGGGATTTCGGGACGGGATTTTCGGCCGAAAAAAATTCGGGATCGGGATCGGGATTTTGGAAAATAAAGTTCGGGATCCCGTCGGGATCCCGAAAAATTTCGGGATTTTAAAAATAACGTAAACTCAGAAAAAATTCGCATCTTTGTGCTAAATTTTTCAAATTTTGGTTATTTTTAACGACTCAAATGGTTTGCTACTGATAGTTTACTTTATTTTAATAATAATTTACCTGTGAATAATACGATCTAATATTTTTTAGTGATTTTTCTGATCATAATTATTTTAGATCATCATTTATCGCTTCATTTTTTTACATGCTATTCGATTAACATATTATGACTTGAAAACATTTAGTTGTTATTAAAAAATAATTTATTTAACCAGAGTGGATCAGTTGATAGCTTGTTAGGAACTACAGATCCAGGTATATTTCTGGACAGCGAGAGACAGCGCAATTTCAGATTGCGCCATATTCAAATTGCGCCAATGCAGATTGCGCCACTGCGAACTGCGCCATATTCAAATTGCGCCACTGCAAATTGCGCCTTTATTTAGTGTAATCACAAATAGGCAAATGCATTTTGCAGACTAAATTTTAACAAAATCTGTTCTAATTCGGTATTAAAGGTGACTTTAGGAAGAGTAGAGTTTGGTGTGCATAGCCACTCAAGCAAGTGTACTCCTCAGTCATTTGCCTTGGTCCCCAAGCTTATTTTTTCGAAATATTTTTTCACAAAATTGTGATTGAATGCGTCTATTGAACTTATTTAATGGATCTTGTGCTTTCAACATGTTTTCATGTCCTTCAATGACCAATTTCTGAGAGATGGCCAACAATTGGAAGCTTTATAATGGCGCAATTTGATTTTGGCGCAATATGCAGTGGCGCAAGTTGAATATGGCGCAATTTGAAATGGCGCAATCTGAAATGGCGCTGTCTCTCGTTGCCCATATTTTTATCAAAACAATACCATTGGACAAATACCGAGAAATGCTCGTCCATATTATTAATGGTGAAACTCTATATGGCTACTTTAGAAAAATTAATCAAATAAAAACAACCCGAAATTCCGCAAAAATCATATAAAAGAAAAAATTATAAAATTTTTAATTTGGATGAAATTTTTAAAGTGAAAAAGTGGAAATTGGTGGTTTTTCGAACAAAAAGGCCTGAAATTGTCGCTCGGATTCACCGAATTTCGGGATCGGGATCGGGATTTTTAGAAATGATCGGGCGGGATTTCGGGACGGGATTTTGGCCCGAAATCGGCTCGGGCGGATCGGGATCCCGACGGAAAAAAAAAAAAAAAGAAAAAAAATGTTCTTTAAACTAAACTATGGAATTTTTATACCATCGTGTAGCCCAGATCCTGAGCTTTCATATGTTGGATAACATGCTCGAAAATAAAAAAAATCTGAAAATAAGAAAGATTCATTTTTTTGCAAAAACAACCTCCGCATCTGCCAACTCTATTCAAAGGCTCACTTAAGGCCAGTTGCGCGGACAGAATGGAATGAAACACAATGCTTCAGGCTATGCTCTAGACCTAGCAGTCATTTTTGGACCATGTGGCTGTATATATCGGCCAATTCCACACACACCACTTCATAACCGTAATTGGAAAGAAAAGTCCAGTACCAGTCAAGCCGAAAAAAAGGCTAGGATGAAGGTGAAATTTGGTTATCAATTTCTTAATGCATTGAAAGAATTTATGAAGCTAGTAGCAAAGTGTTGCTACCATTGTCACTGATAAAATCGGCTTAAGCCTCGCTCAATACTCCTGCAGGGTCAAAATGACGCTGGGTGATCAGGATACATTAACTACAAATGTGTCAAGATTTTTTGTTCACAATTAAAAAAATTAAAATTTAACCATAATAGCCATTAAAGGGGCATACCAGCGCGTTACACCGCGAATTAAGGCGGGGACCAGCAAGTTTTCAAAAATCGTCTTTGTTTTCACTCGTATCATGTCAATTCTGATATTTATGACCTTAGAAAATTGTCATGAGAGAAATAAATTGCTGGTCTCGCCTTAATTGCAGTATAACGCGCTGGTATGCCCCTTTAAGAGTATTGCGACGAGGAAATAACAAAACCAGAGCGTAATGTTTTACAAATTTTGAAAATATATGCTGATAAATTTTGACAGTGTCAAATTGACCCTGGGTGGGCATTTGAGGGTTAAATGGATGAAAGTGATCTGTTTTGTATATGCTCATATGCGTTCTTTAGCTTATTCAACCTGGCCTTTCACAGGCATCGTACCCCAAGCTTCTTGATAATGCATCAACTATCCAGGTGCACCTAACTGCCTAGAATGTACCTCATTCATGTAGAATTTGAATGTTTGTTGTCTTGCGAGGAAATT
Organism: Ditylenchus dipsaci; assembly: GCA_004194705.1. Classification (NCBI taxonomy): domain Eukaryota; kingdom Metazoa; phylum Nematoda; class Chromadorea; order Rhabditida; family Anguinidae; genus Ditylenchus; species Ditylenchus dipsaci. The sequence continues at coordinate 456,338 of SADC01000318.1, read as the reverse complement.
GGAATTTTCGTAGAGTCTTGGATTCGGAGAAAGTTTTTGTATGCAAATCAACCGTGTCAGATTTAGAAATTTCTTTATAATAAAAGACGTGATTCAGCACTATAACCGTGTTTAGCACTGTATTAGTGCCAATGGCACTAAATTAGTGCCTACATTAATTAGTGCTTCTCGAAATGCTTTATTAGCACCAAATTAGCACTATTTTATAAGGACTTGTGCTCAAATTTAGTTCCCTGGGTGAAGGATGTTAGAGGATAAAGAGAAAATTCTTCATTTTCTACCACAACTTTACAAATCACAGACATGTCTAGTAAGGCAATTCAAAGTAATTAAAATACCCAATAACCAAATAATCTTGTGATGTGGGGCGGGTGCTTTAGAGGATAATAAAAAGGAAAATAAAACCAGTTTTTTTCGATCAGAAAAGTAAAACAGCAACAAATAGTTATCAAAATTTGTATAGTGTCTTGCTATTTCTACAATTTTTGACTTTTGCATTAAATTACTTGACTAAATTTAAGCGAATGGCCATATGCTAACAAGGGTCCGCCGATAGTCGACTTCAAAATTTAGGATCAATAATTTCTTAAAATTCAAAAAATGTCAATAATTTCTTATTTATTTATGACCCTAAGGCAACTTTTTGGGCTCTACAACAAAAATAGGCAGTTTTTCGGAGTGGTTTATGAAAATTTGACGTATGAAAATCGGTGGGTAAAAAGTGTTGAGGGGTCAACGGAGGGTTCAACGTTTGCCAAAATTTCGTAGAGACAAGATTTAAAGTTTCTGTTGAAGAGGCATGCCCACGCTAATAAGAGGTGGTGCCCGGAATTCAAAAAATTTCCCAATCATTGAACTTCTGTACGGATTTTTCAAATTCGTTTCTTTCAAAACAAGGCCTAAAATTTAATTTTAGGTATGGTTTTTTTAGAAACCAAGTTGAAGAATCCGTACAGAAGTTCAATGATTAGGAAAAATTTGAATTCCCGGCACCACTTCTTATTAGCTTGTGCACGCTCCTTTAAAGCCATCTTGTAGAGCTCAAAAAGTTGAGGGGTGGTCTAAAATATTTGATTTTGCACTTTTCCCTTAGAAATAGATATTTTGGCAGTTCAAAAGAATGTTGCCCCTCAGGGGTCAACATGACTATGGACACAACCAATATTTTTTTGAATCTTCATGCAAAAGTCCAAGCCTAAACCTCTTACAATCATATGCCACACCATAAAAGATGTGCGTCACCACATTTCTCAGCTCTCACAACTCCCTCCAAAAGTGGTGGTACTAGTGCCAACTATGGAGCACTTCATCGAGGCATCTTCAACTGGTTCATCAAGCTAAACAACTAGGGCAAGTAGTTATTGTGTCTATTTTGTCAATCCTCTACAATTTGGCCCGACTGAAGACTTTTCTGGCTATCCTCGCACTCTGGATACAGACCTGCAATTTTTACAAGAATTAAATGTGGATGTTGTGTTTGTGCCGAGCACTAGCCAAATGTATCCCACCGCAATCAATAACATAGTAACAGCCAGTAAAAATCCATCCACTTTACTGTTTGAGGGTAAGCAGAATTGATTTTAAAAAATACAACTCAGGGCTAATCCACCTCAAAACTAACTGATATATTTACTTGGTAGGTATAGAAGATAACAAAAGTTCGACAGTATACCTAAAATTCGGCTACAAGGCGTTGCAATAGTGTCTGTAGACTACTACAGCCCACCTTTTAAATCAAAATTTTACCCAAAATTGCGCCGCATGACCTATTGAACTTTACCTTCTTAACTTACAGGTGCTCATCGCCCCAACCACTTTGATGGGATGCTGACTGTAGTAGCCAAACTGTTTCACATCATCCAACCAAACCTAGCTGTTTTCGGCCAAAAAGATGCCCAGCAACTGTACTTGGTGAGGCAAATGGTGACAGATCTCAATTTTCCTCTAGAAATAATTGGTGCAGAGACTGTCAGAGAACCAGATGGTCTGGCCATGTCCAGCAGAACATATTTCTAACGGTGGAAGAGAGGCGATTGGCTGCAGAAGTGGTGCCTAAATGTTTGGATTTATCTAAAAACTGGCTGAGCAAGGCAGAAATGTCGAGCAGATTTTGGGAGCAGCTAGAGCACTGGTTGGAAACATAAAGTCAGGCTAGACTACTTGGAAGTTGTCGATCAGGCAACATTTTTACCTGTTCACAAAGATTTCGGGGTGCTCAAGCACTGGTGATTGTGGCTGTTCGAATTGGCCAGGTCAGATTGCTGGATAATTCCTACATTGTTTTAAAATGAATAAAGTAGATTATTTGCCTGCTAGATGAGATATTTGTAGTAAATGTTGAAAATAGTCGGGCTAAACTCGGAAATTTCGAGTTTCGACTCGAAATTGACTCGAAACTTTCGAGTCAATTGCATAAAAGCATTTATTATAAACATCGGAAATCGACTTGCCCCATCCTAAATTTCAGTGCGACTTTGGCGGTACTCGGTTTTATAGCCCCTCCCCCCGATATTATATTAAATGCTGATTTTTTTAAAACAACTTTTTGCTAAAATTCCTAACAGATTGTATATTTAATCAAAATTTTAAATTTTTTTGATGCACAATCATTTAAAAGCCAATTCAACGCAAAATAAATTGCTTTTTCTATCAAGCACAAAAACACCACTATTTTGCGTTGAATATGCTTTTAAATGATCATGCGTCGTCAAATTTTTATTAAGTATAAATTGTTATAAAAATGTACTTGTTTTTTTTAATATTGAACTTCGGGGGGCCACAGCTCGGCGAATTACCTACAAAAAGTGGCCAAATTTGGTGTTATCGTACTCAGCACATCGTAGGCCTCCATTTGAGCTCAAACACTCAATAAAAGAAAGCGGAGACGTGGGATATCCACACATATCCGTGGGATTACCCACGTTTGCGTAGTAAAATAATTCCCACGGAAATGCGTGGTCTTTCCACACTTTTTTCCCACGGTAGTGAAACAAAGTCCCACGATTTTTCATCACGCATTTTACCACCCTTGTTTTTCGCGTGGTGAAATTTTCTATGAGTAGGTTTTATTTATTTTCTTGTACAATTCAAGGTGCATCAATATGCTAGCCATTTTTGTCTCATATACATATTATTTCGTCCAAACGATACAGTACACTAAGATTAACAGACAAAAAAGTAGTAGTATGTGTAATAAAAAAAATTAATTTTACATGAGGATTCGATCTTTTTTTCATATTGCAAAACAGCCGAAATATTTATGAGATCGGGATAGAAGTGGCTGTAATTTCTCTGATTTCCCGACGCTTCTTTAGTAGGCTTTAGCTAATAGATTTAGATAAGGGGCGGAAAAAGAGAGTCTCCGTGGAGACGGGCAGGGTAATTGCCGGTCAAATACGATTTCTTTAAAATTAATTAAAGCAATTTGAGCGTCACATTTATTGCTTTTTGGTATCATATCATTGACATGAGAATATAAGTTTTAAGTTTGTTCACCTGTTTTTAGAAAACCCTGTTCCTATTATCTCCTCGCTACGATTTTTTTCAATTAACACTCAAACACGCGAGCGGCACTTTAGGTCCGTTGAAATCAGAATTTCATGCTAACCATTTCTGATAAATACACTATGGGTGGTTGGATATTTGAAAGTCGGGTAAAAACGCCATTTTAAAATTTTCACATTTTCGAAATTTTTATTACGTTCAAGTCCATTTGTCCAAGTCATTTTATAATCGACTGCCAACAAATCATGACTTGTTCGATAAAGCATGAAAAGAGCTTTCTAATGGTATATCGTTTAGACATTTACGGTTTTAAAATTTTAGATTTTCGGGCAAAAGAAAAAATCATGTCATTTTTTAAAAACCGTTGTTGACACTTGGAGATGCAAAAATAGGTGTGTTAAGGCGGTTCATTCGATTGTTGTTATACACTATTCTACAGAGCAAGAAAAACTGCACCACATATAGCTCTGAAGCAATTGAAAATACGAGTTTGGAGTGTTAAGCAAAAGTCCAAAGAAAATCAAAAATTTATCCTGAAACCATTTTGACGTGAAACTCTTTCTTTTCTAGTCAAACTAACAAATCTGACGCCGGATTCGTGTTTAGCGTAGTCAAGTTGCTTATAAAAGCGCTCTTTAAAGTAGAAATATACTTTCAAATTTTGAATTCCGCTCAAGACAATAAATTTTTAAACTTAAAATTTTTAAGATTTTTTAAGGATTCAAATACTTTTCGTCTTGAGCGGAATTCAAAATTTGATTGTTTGTTAGGATAGGCCTAGAAATTTACGCGAAAATAAAAAGTGGCTTTTAAAATATAATGGTGTGAATAATGAAATGTCACAAAGCAACCCATAATTTTGCAATTGAAGTTAGCCTTATCCTTGTTATTGCTTAAATATTTTTTCAGTAGTTGATCGTAAGAAAGGTCTGGTACGCGTTTCCAAAAAAACATGTGCTAAAGTTATGTACGAACGGCCTTAAAACAAAAATTCACAAAAATTTAACACTAGAATATCCGACTGTAACGTTCGACTACCTGGCAGTAAAAAACCTGCTGGGCACGAATATCGCGAAATCAGGCCTCCCGCTAGAGTACAATGCCCAGAATTACCGCAATTCTCACAGAGACTCATTGAATATCGGGTGGTTTTTTCTTCAGGCTGGTGAGCAGTGGACTCATAGTGTTCAGCATTTTATTTTATGCTCATTAGAAAGCCCTTTGTCTAAGCTTTCTGATGGTATTTCGTTTGCCTACATTCGAAAATATTATCGTAAGTAAAAAATCAGAAGAATCAAATAAAACCATTTTGAAAAATTTACGATTTTTCTAAAAGCATGAGAAATGTCTGCATTCTGGCTGTTTATCTGCTCGATACCTGGTCATTACATGTAGAAAATTCAAGAACTACAACATAGGCGGAAAAAATCACAACAAATTGAACAAAAGTCACTCGGAAAATACACGAGAAGAAATAAAACCAGCTGTTTTCCTGGTATCGAAATTTGAAGGATACCTGGTTTTGGCATATTCCTGGCTTACTTTCTGAAGAGGACTGAGATTGCTATATAGAAAAATGATCAGCTTGAAAAATGCAGCACAAATAGTGCAAGGGCTCGCAGGACAACAAGCCAATTTTAGGAAATTTAGCCAAAACAATTTGACAATTAAAAAACCAGGGTTTTTTGACGAAAATTCAGGTGTCCATGGCTTGGTTTCGTAATCTTCTCAAAATTTTATAGGGCATTTTCTGAAAATTAAAATATCAAGTGATAGAGCATAAAAACTGCACCATATACAAGTGTTAGATCACAGGTGAAGCTCTGTTTTTCCGCTTTTTGAGAGGGTTGAAGAATTGTGGTGGCAGCTTGGTCACGGGTGGACGATTCTGCCACCACACTTCTTCGACCCTCTCAAAAGTGGAAAGACAGAGTTTCACCTGTGATATAACCATTGTATCGGATGCAGTTTTTCGTGATCTATCACGTGATATTTTAATTTTCAGGAAATACCCTATAAAATTCTGAGAAAATTACAAAACCAAACCACAGCCACCTGAATTTTCGTCCGAAAGCCCCTAGTTTTTGGTATGGTTTTGGTGTCAAATTGTTTCGGCTTGAATTTTGTGATATTTGCTTGTCGTTTAGTGAGTATTTGAACTGGTTCTGTTGCATTTTCCTGCTGATCATTTTTCTATATTTTGCGCTCAATTTTTTCAGCAAATCAACCAGAAATATGCCGAACCAGGTACCCTTCAAATTTCGATACCAGGAAAACAGCTGGTTTATTTCTACTCGTGTATTTTCTGAGTGACTTTTGTTCAATTTGTTGTGATTTTTTCCGCCTATGTTGTAGTTCTTGAATTTTTCTACATGTAATGACCAGGTATCGAGCAGATAAACGGCCAGAGTGCGAAAATTTGTCATGCTTTTAGAAAAATCGCAAATTTTTCAAAATGGTTTTATTTGATTCTTTTGATTTCTTACTTACGATAATATTTTCGAATGTACGCAAACGAAATACCATCAGAAAGCTCAGACAAAGGGCTTTCTAATGAGCATAAAATAAAATGCTGACTCAATGAGTCCACTGCTCACCAGCCTGAAGAAAAAACCACCTGATATTCAATGAGTATCTGTGAGAATCGCGGTAATTCTGGGCATTGTACTCTAGCGGGGAGGCCTGATTTTGCGATATTCGTGCTCAGCAGGTTTTTGGCTTTAGTTCAGAACCCCTCCCCCGCGGGGAGTGATAAGGTGGAGGAGATAACATCATATTCGTATTTCTCGACCCGATTTCATGAGAAAGCCGCGCGTTTTTTTTGATTCTGAGAAAAAAATTTTTTTCGAACCACAGGGGGGTATCATGGTTTTTTAGTCAAAATTTGAAAAATTCAATTTCGCGCCTTTTGAATTTAAAGGGATTAAGGGCTGTATAGGAGGGGAAGGAAATAAAAGGGGGCCACTAATCACACAGGGCCCACTAACAAGAAGATGTTGAACATAGTTTTGAATACTGGGGCCTACCGCATAAATAAACTCTGGTATGCATACATTTTTATGCATCCAGAGTCACTTTCGAGTGATTTGTGTCTAAGGTATGTGGTGTGTGCGCGTCTCAACTCCAAGCCCCAAGCCCCCTGGGCCCCCGATGGGGGCGCAGGGGCTTGAGAGTTAGAGATGCGCGCACTCACTTATCGTACACATGATTCCGAGAAGTACTCTTGATTAAAAATGCGTATAGAGTCTCTTTTTGCCACGGCCCAGTTGAAAAACATGGTGAGGCAGTCGAAGAATACATATATTTACTTTTCTATCGTTCTGTCATAAAAGTGGCCTCCTTTTATTCCCTTCCCTCCCTATACAGCCCCTAATCCCTTTAAGATTCAAAAGGCGCCAATTCAAATTTTTCAAATTTCGACTAAAAACCATGAAACACCCCTGTGGATCCAAATTTTTTTTCTCAGAATTAAAAAAACAGCCGGCTTTCTCATGAAATCGGGACGACACGAATATGATGTTATATCCTCCACCTGATCACTCCTCTTGGGGGTGGATTCGTCACTGCAACCGGTTTTTTTAACTGCCAGCTAGTTGAACTTACAGTCGGGTATTCTAGTGTTAAAAAGAAGGAAAAAATGTGTGGTTATTCACACGCAAATGCGCGGATTTTTTTTCTACCTGATTCCACGTATGGCCCAAGTATGGGAATTACAGCTCAAAAATAGTTGGGAAAAATGTATGTGATTGCCCACCCTTACTTTTACTACCGCTTCTGAGGTGAAGAAATTTAAGCAAAAGTAGAATTTTGGTTTCGTTTCAAAGATAGATTCCAAGCTAGGGTTGTACAATTCTCCGGAATTTCGGAGAATTCTCCGGAGAATTCTCCGAAATGCTCCGGAATTTCCATTTTTTCCTTATTAAATCCTCCATATACTCGAGAGAATTCTCGGAGAATTCTCCGATTTTTATTTTTTCGGAGAATTATACAACCTTATTCCAAGCTATATCTAGAAGGCACTAGAAGATATATGATGGTGACATTCGCGGTTCTGGCTTCGCGGACGGACAATGGCGGACTTGATATTTTGCAGACTGACGTTAGCGGCCCGACTTTAGCGGAATGACATTTGCGGAACGACATCGGCGTACGCGACATTTGCGGACCGAAGAATTGCAGATTGACATTTGCGGCACGACAAATGAGGATGCACGTTTGACTTTTTTTTTCACCTATCTACTTGTTAGTCATTCTAGCGGGTTTCTCTGTTCAATACTAAGCTGCCAACATTTTGCATTCTCTGGTTCATATTTTGCCTCACCTTATTCCACAAAAGGCAGCAGGAATTGATTGAATTGTCCTTTCCGTACACACACCTTCCTGTGTGTCTAGCAGGTGGTGATGAATTAATCAAAACAATTCTCGAAATTTATTATTAAATTGGTTTTTATCATCAACCATGTCTTTGCCATTTATATTCCTGTTGTTTATAAGCTGGGGAACAGGAAGTGCTGTTCAAATATCCTGGCTAGCTAAACACAAAGATGAACAGAGAGGCACAACATTCTGGGCACATCGATACCAACCTCTGGCCAATGGATTTTCTGTTCTCTTGGATACAGATATCAACGGTTCTATATGGACAGACCAAACTAATTTGGTAAATTTTTAAAGGGGCATGCCCGTGCGTTAAGGCGCGAACCAGCAGTTTTTTTCGAATTTTTCGAATCGTCCCATTTTTCACTCGTTCTGCGTCAAATCTGATATAGATGACCTTATACTGCTTTTAAAAACTAGACAGAAAACTTAAAAAATCTAGACGAGAACGAATGTAAAAATTTATCGAGAAAGGAAAGAACTGCTGGTTCGCGCCTTTTTCTCCAATCGGGCACGATCATGCCCCTTTAAGTGTTGACTGCATGTCTATTTATTTATAGATTCTGGTTTTGGATTTTTTGGATTGATTTCTGATAAAACAGGAAAATTTGAGTTTTGAGCAAAGAATTGCCTTTTTTCAACACGGAAAAAGTAACCTGTTTTCTGTTGGTGCCTTAAAAATCGGGTCATATTTTTATTTGATTCTCAATACCGGCTGGGTTTTCTGATGATATAATTAGTAAACTAAAAAGAATTCTCAACATCTTCGCAATAAAGACGTGTCCCGGGAGCATTGAAACGAATATAATTCTCATTGCCGGCGACCGGCATGGTGCTCTAAAAAGTACCGTGTCCCCGCCAATTTTTCTTAAGAGGAGGGGGAGACTTTTATATGCGCATCGCTCTCAATCAGCTGTTCTAATCCTATTAGGTGCACACATTATTTATTTTTCATTAAGTTCACTGACTGATAGGGCCAAAAACTTTCGAGGAATCCATTGAAATTATTTTCAGGAAGGCATGGCAAGACCTGAGCAATAAGATTTAAAATCATATAATTTTATAATGCAATTTGAGAAACTGTGAGATTTTAACTGCAACATTCGCGCACGAAGATTCGCGCTTCATTATTGTGTACTGCAAAATTTGCGACGCAGGATTCGCGCTCAATCTTTGATTTCCCTGATTTGGAACGATTTTGAAGGCTTTTGCCAGTTCTGTTTTCACACTTTGTCCCAAAAACTGCGAGGATTCCCATTTTGCCAATCGTTCTTGAAACACTCTGCAATTTCGCCCATTAAAAATCTTGCGTCGCAAATCTTGACGTGCAAATAATCATGCACAAATCTTGCAGCACATAAAGATGTAGCAGTTCATTGCAGTTCATCTTTGCAGTTCACATTCTCTCATCTAACGGTCGTAAATTTTACAACGCAATTTTTGTGGTGCTTATCTTGGTGGGTATGGTTTATTTGCTAGTAGGGTCGAAAATTCAAATGCGCGCGGGACACCTATTTTATTCCGAAATTATTTTTTTAATCATTTATTATGTTTAACATTAATGATCAAAAACAACAGAGCAGACACGGGAATAGGACTTGAGATCGACAATCACACACGACCCTGCTATGGGTAATCTTTTTTTTTGGGGCAAATTTACTTTTTTTTGGGGCAAATGCACTTTGGGGCAAATTTATTTTTTTTCGGGGCAAATATACTTTTTATTCGGGCAAATTTACTTTTTTTGGGGCAAATATACTTTTTTGGGGGGCAAATTCATTTTTTGGGGCAAATGCACTTTAGGGCAAATTTATTTTTTTTCGGGCAAATATACTTTTTCTTGGGGCAAATTTATTTTTTTGGGGCAAATATACTTTTTTTTGGGGCAAATTTACTTTTTTTTGGGGCAAATAAACCTTTTTTGGGGGCAACTTCTCTTAAAAGAAATGTACTTTTTTTGTCGCAAGAAAGATGCTAATTTCAGGTGAAATTTCTGTTTTTTCACACATTTTATACCGAAATAGTTCACCTTTTGCATTTTTATAAACCCTCTCCTTATTAGTAACCCCGCTGAAAAAACAGTGCACCATTGGTCAGTGCGTCCAGAATACCGTATAACCTATATTAATTAGGCACCCCCTAATTCAAAAACGTGTTCGTGGCATTGTGTTTTTGACCCACTTTTTGGTCACTTCTCTCAGGCAAGTTACCAATCATTTCATAGCTCATCTCATTAGCTACAAAAGGAGTGGTGACTTGCCTCAGAGAACTTTCCAAAAAATGGGTGAAAAACACAATGCCACAAACACGATTTCGAACGAGGGGGTGCCTAATTAATAGAGGTTATACGGTATCAGGTTTTCAATAGTTTTCGGAAGATAATGAAAACGGGTTTTTCAGACACCAGCAGTTTTTCCAGAATCAGCAGCAAAATTCACCGGGAAGCTTTTCATTTAAAAGAAATTCAAAACAGCTAATAATTTGTGATATCTTTTTTTGAATTATCTTTGCAAAGCAGAGGTCATTTTCTTTGGACGACCTGGCTTTTGCTTATGAGTAAGAGGCAGCTGAGTTGCTGAGACTGGGTAGCTAGCTAGTTTTAGTTGGCACATAATCATTACACTATGTTTGCAATGCTGTTTTTGAACCTTGACTGCAGTTGCACCGCACTGTTGGACGCACTGACCAACGGTGCACTGTTTTTTCAGCGGGCTTACTAATAGGGAGAGGGTTTCCATCAGAATAACTACGGTGATCATTATTCAATTATCTAGCTTCCAGGTTATTTGGTTTTAATATGTAATGTTAAGCTTTCAAAGTGGAATTTCAAATGGTTGAGAATAATGATATAAAAAATAAAAGTCTTACTAAAAAATGCAAAAGGTGAACTATTTCGGTATAAAATGTGTGAAAAACAGAAATTTCACCTGAAATTATCATCTTTCTTCCGAGAAAGAAAGTACAGGGTGATCCAACTTTTTACCCATATTTGTTTTGCCCGTAACTTTTTTATATTCATTGAAATTTTTTGTACGACAACTCATTTGAAAGCCTGTTTCTACCATTTCGTTTAAAAAAAAGATTGGCTCAGTTTAATTACTCTGAGCCAAGTTACGGACATTTTTATTTAATTACTGGAAACCGACAAATTTATTCAACAAATTCAACAAAAAATCAACAACAATGTTTCTTATCTTGTCTCGACGCTCCTTCCATTCCTTTCAAAGGTGCCCATAAGATTGGTGCAGGATTCCGACCAATCCACCTACGAACTCGAACCTCAATTCCCCAATGTGGCGGAGCCCCATCATGCATGAACACCAGTTGACCAAAATTTGGCCATTGCTGGAGGGCCGGTCAGCCAGGCATGTCTATTCGTCGCGCTTCAAATGGGATCGGCCTTGGTTACGGAACAGTGCAAAGAATCCTCACAGAAGATCTGGCTTTCCATCCTTACAAGCTTAGACAAGATAAGAAACATTGTTGTTGATTTTTGTTGAATTGTTGAATAAATTTGTCGGTTTCCAGTAATTAAATAAAATGTCCGTAACTTGGCTCAGAATAATCAAACTGAGCCAATCTTTTTTTTAAACGAAATGGTAGAAACAGGGCTTTCAAATGAGTTGTCGTACAAAAAATTTCAATGAATATAAAAAAAGTTACGGGCAAAACAATATGGGTAAAAAAGTTGGATCACCCTGTACATTTCTTTTAAAAGAAGTTGCCCCAAAAAAAGTTTATTTGCCCAAAAAAAAGTAAATTTGCCCAAAAAAAGTATATTTGCCCCAAAAAAAAGTGTATCTGCCCGAATCCATCTGCCCAAAAAAGTTTATTTGCCGCAAAAAAGTAAATTTGCCCCAAGAAAAAGTTTATTTGCCCCAAAAAAAGTATATTTGCCCCCAAAAAAAAGATTACCCCCCTGCTATACAGTCAAACCTCGATAATCCGCCACCCCATGGGACCGATCCGAGGGTGACGGATTATCGAGGTGGCGTTTAGCGGGGGTAAACTTTGTTGAGTTTCTCTGACGGCCAACCAAATCGGGCTTATCGAGGGTGGCGGTTTAGCGGGGTGGCGGATTACCGAGGTTTGACTGTGCCACTGAGCTATTGGGTGGTCCATAAGTTCGTGGTGGTTATACGTAACAGAACATGTTTATGCATGGGTTTGCAGAATTTTACATAAATGCGAATTAGCACTCAATTATTTGCTGGGTTTAAAAATCAAATTTTGACTGCACATTTTATGATTTGAAACCCGTCGGTTAATTAATAAATGATTATTTCGCGAAAATTTTTATTTTCCACTTGTCGTTGATGAATTCAATAGTCGTCGATATTAAATCTTAACTCTGAAGATTTGATAATACAGCATTGCTGTAGTCTGGCGGCTTTTTACCTCATTTGATATTTATGATATACAGCTCTGACAGTAAACGCTGCAGAATAAAACCTTGTTCCAAATCCTTTGTAACATTTTGCATTTTTAGTTACACTGCAAAATGACTGAATTTTCAAAGCACATAAGTCATTGCCTTTTTTTTTGTTCGACAAGGATTATTCAATTAGCGACGTTGATTATGCCAGACAACTGAAGCAGGTTTACGGGGAGCAGGCACCAGGATTTTCTTTCTGTAGCAAATGGCTTAAGCTGTTTCGTGAAGGCAGAAAAAGAGTAGACGATCTGGAAGATTAGCCAAGAACTAAGCGCTTGAATGATCACGTCATGGTCATAGAACCCCAAGGGACGCGAAGCGGCCAGGTTAAGCGATCATGGTATGGTCATGGTACCCCAAGGAACGCGAAGCGGCCAGGTTAAAACCATCTCTGGCTTCTTTGAATTCGCAACGCGAAGCGTTGCTGTAGGGTTCAGTACTAAACGCGAAGCGTTTCTAATACCCGAACCCCTCACGCAAACCCCTTATGGTACCCCTCGTGCCTGAAGGACAAACAATCACTGCGGATGTCTACTGTGAGCAGATCGACCGAGTACAGAAGGCACTGAATGAGAAGAGAGCACACTGCAAGAAAACATTGTTTCTTCATGACAATGCTACGCAACACAAAGCGAAGAAGACAAAGAATAAGCTCGAGAAGCTTGGCGTGACCGTCGTGCCACACCCTGCTTACTCACCAGACTTGGCGCCAACGGACTATGAACTCTTTCGATCGCTGCGAAACGCTTTGAAGGGAAAGGAGTTTACAACAGTAGAGGAAATTCGAATGTTCGTTAAAGACTTCTTTGCATCAAAGCCATCAGGTTTGGTCTGTTACGTATAACCACCCACGAACTTATGGACCAACCCAATACCTGGGCCACTTATTTTGGATCATTGGATATTTTTCAAAATTTTAGCTCTAACTGAATATCACCTTTTCTCTGTATGATAGCTTAAATGAAAGCTTAGGATCTCAGCTACATTTTCGTATATCAAACGTGTAACTTGTAGAAAAAGACGAAAAATATCAATCTAACCATTCAAAGAAAAACCCCAAAATGATCGATTTTCGGAAATTTAGCCTACTATAGCCTGTAAAAAGCTCCAGTAGGTGTGAAACCTTGCGCTGATAATCTTGTTGGGTAGATAAGTGTGTGAAAATCATTTTGCCACCAAAGTTGTAAATAAAAGAAAATAACAAAATAAGATATGCACTCAATGGTAGTCGAACATGTGACCTAAATTTCCCCCTCCTTTTAAAATCCATGTTTTTATTATAACTAACACCGAAAATATTTTAGACATCGCCAATCTCTTTCCAAATTGACCACGTTATCAATGTCAGTGGAATGGCTTTGACTGAGGCAGAAATTAGTGAACCTTTTACTGGGGTTCGAATTTGTATATTGATTAAGAAGAAAAAAAATTTTCAGAAAGCTATTGACTGGGCTAATCAATACACACCAGCAAACCAAATCTCTGATTTTTTGGCAATCCAAATATTACTCTGACTAACAACACAGTCCTCCTCAAAGTGGAATTCATGCCTAAAGGACTTTCTTCTCCGCCCATTCAACCTTGGGAGTTGATGCTTTTGTTTCAAGTAGATGGATGGTGTGACTTCTCGTGGTGGAGTCATTACAAAAATGTGCAACTTCTTTTGCACTCATACTCTATGGTTTAAAGGCTCAATTGAATGGAAGTGATGCAGATGGAGGTGGGGCTAATATTTATATCAGTCGAACCTCGATATAGCACCACCCCAAGTTCGTTAGCGCCTAGGATTCGACAATTTTTAAAGAATTAAGGCAAGCCTGATTTGTCAGTACAGTCCGGAAAATCGCAAGAGTTCCGATTTTACCGATGGTTTTTTTAGGAACTACAGTCAACTCCCGATTTAGTGTACACCCTGGGGACCGGCTCCAGGTGTACACTAAATTGAATGTACACTAAATCGAGGGTTCATTTTAGTCATTTTAATTAACCGCCGGCCAAAATGATTTAATCCAGGTGTACACTAAACCGAGGTGTACACTAAATCCGGTGTACACTAAATCGGGAGTTGACTGTAGATCATTTTGTTATGAAAAACCACGGACCTCGATAAAAAAAACAATCTGTAAAATCGGAGTCCTTGTGGTTTGCCTAATGTCTATAAAAGCATAGTTTAAAAACCGTCAAGTTCTAGGCAAAAAACTTGTAAACATGATTTATATCGAGGAGTAACTGTGAATCAATTTTCAGCTATCAATGGCAAATTTGTGTGGACATCCAGTTTGCATGCAAACAGTAAATCTTGGTTAAAGTATACTTTACCGATGCTCCAAAAAACAGTTTTAACCACTCCTCAGGCATTTCAGTCGGTAAAAACTAGGGTTGTTGCACAGGAACTCGGGTTTGAGCTTGAATTGGGTCATGTTAAACTTTAATTCGAGCAAATATTAAGCTTTAAAAACGACGACCTAGTACCTGAACATGATCCTATTTAAAGTTTAACTTTACCCAATTTAAACTTTAACTTTACTCAATTTAAAGTTTAACTTTACTCTAATTAAACTTTAACCTGACTCAATTTAAACTTGAATTTCACCCAATTTAAGCTGGGAACCCAATGGGAGCCGCACCTCCGCAGTCCCGCGCAAATCTTCACTCCCGCGGTGCGGCGCCAGCGTGTACACAATCAGGCGACACATTTTCGGAGCCGCACTCCCGCGCTCTTTCATTCTGAGTGAGGTGATTTTTTTTCGGAGTGTGGCGCATCATCGTTGTTTTATTTTCTTATGCTCTTTTCGGCGCTCAAGTTATTTTTGAGTACAACTATTTCGCTTGTGGATCCTAACTGAAACTTTTTAAGGCTAAAGCTACAATCTACAAATTTTCGGAAAATTGGAAAATTTTCACAGTAAGACAGAAAACCAACCTATCTCACCTAAAATCATGTGCTGAACACAGTTTGTTAATACCAAAATAGTGATTTCACTAGCAATACTAGCAAGTGAAATCGCTGTTTTAGTATTATCAAACCATCTTCAGCACATGATTTTGCACAAGTTCACTGATTTTCAATTACTTTCAGCCGAATCCAAAATTTCGGATTCTCGAGGATACCCATTTAGGGTACCCATGAGGATACCCGATTAGATTACACCGATTGTTTTAAAAGACCATATCTCAACACTCTTATATTAAAAAAAATCTGTAACAGGGGTTTTGTAGCTTGTGTGAAAGTGGGGACTTACCGAGGGTGAAATGAGTAGATTGGGGCAATCACTAGCAAGGAAAGTATGCGAGGTGTGATTCTGAGGACAAAAGACAACAAAAAAATTCATTGTATTCTAGTAGAGCACCCCAGGTTACGTGCAAAAGTGGTTGGCTAGACCCCGCGTGATAGTCAAAATTTTGAGAAATAATTAATTGAAGTTCGAAACGTGACCATGATATATAAAATCCTTTTCTCAAAATTTACTTTTTCTCAAGGGACAACCAACAAATGCATGTTCACACAAGTCAATGCAAAAAAATCAAAAGTGGGTGTTAAACCTTAAATAAACTTTAGATCAAGTCAAACTTCAACCAATTTAATGTTTAAATTTTAAAAGAAAATTTGACTGGACATTGTAAAGTTTAAATTGGGTAAGGTTAATGTTTAAAGAAACTTTAAATAAACCTTAACTTTACCCATTATTCACTTTTCCAGGTTCGGTTAAAGTTTTAATTAGGTCATACTGAACTTTTAATTGACTTTGAACTCTATTTAAACTTTAACATTACCCCATTTCAACCTTAACCTAACCCTATTTAAACTCAAACCCGAGTTCTTGTGTGAATGAGATTAAAGCCGAAATTTAAGCCGAGATTCATATGAGATTAACCTCGAAAATAGCACAAAAAGCCCGACAAAAAAAATCGGCTTTTTTTCTTACGAGAAAATATATTGGCTGTATGAATTCAAAAATTGTTTTGCATGGGATTTTATGTCATTTTTTCGTTTTTTCCTCTTTTCGCGTGATTTCTTGAAAGATTTTGACTGAAAGATTATGCTTTGTTGAAAAATCTTTGCTTGCCTCGGTCCAAATTTAAACCAAATTTTTGCCTTGAACCCCCCTCTGGTAGAAAACACCCGAATAAAGCCTCGCACTCAATTACCTTAGACATGATTCGGAGAAGTACTCTTGATCATAAAATGCATATAGAGTCTCTTTTGCCACAGCCCAAGTTAAAAAACATGGGAGAGAAACATCCAAAAAGGCCTTAAATAAGTGGCCCATATTATTTTCTTACCCTCCCAATACAGCCCTTATTCCCTTTTTAGATTCTTTAGCTATTGGACTACTAGATTTTTTGGACTACAGTCAAACCTCGATATAGTGGCCCCCACCTCAAGTTCGTTCCCACCTAGGGTCCGACACTTTTTTTAACCCTGTTTTGAAATAATTTATTGATTATGTTATGACAGTCTGGTCGCAAATATCGTAAGGATTCCGATTTTGCCGATCGTTTTTTAATAACTAAATAGTTTTTGCATTTAAAAAGCAAAACCTCGATATAGTGGCCCTCTAATTTTTTTAAGGGGGGCCACTATATCGAGGTTTTGCTTTTTAAATGCAAAAACTATTTAGTTATCAAAAAACGATCGGCAAAATCGGAATCCTTACGATATTTGCGACCAGACTGTCATAACATAATCAATAAATTATTTCAAAAACAGGGTTAAAAAAAGTGTCGGACCCTAGGTGGGAACGAACTTGAGGTGGGGGCCACTATATCGAGGTTTGACTGTACTAAATTTTTTATTGGACTAACAATTTACCACTGGACTTCCTAACTCCCATTGGACTATAAAGTGCAATTAACCCGTGCTTTTAAGAAAATGATGAAAATTTTACTTTTTTGCCTTGAGGGAGCAACCTGAAAGGGCTCAAGTTCAGAATCCCCCTCCCCGCAGAGTGCTCGGATGGAAGAGATAACCTCATATTCGTGTTTTTTACCCCGATTTCATGATAAAGCCGCGTGTTTTTGATTATGAGAAAAAAAATTCGATCCACAGGGGGGTATCATGGTTTTTTGGTCAAAATTTGAAAATTTTAAATTGGCGCCTTATGAATTTTAAAGGGAATAAGAGCCGCATTGGGAGGTGAAGGGAATAAAAGGGGCCACTTTCATAGCACAACAATAGAAAAGTAAATGTTTATGTTCTTCGGCTGTCTTACCATGTTTTTCAAAATGGGCCGTGGCAAAAAAGCCTCTATATGCATTTTATGATCAAGAGTAATTCTCGGAATGATGTCCAAGGTGAGTGTGTAACTCTTGAGTGTAACTCTCAAGCCCCCTTCGGGGGCGATCGTCTAGGGGCTTGAGAGTAAGAGAGATGCTCATACCCACGTACCTTAGACGCAAGTCACTAGGAAGAGACTATGGATGCATGAAAAAAATGGATTCCAGAGTTTATTTATGTGGTAGTCCCCAGCATTCAAAACTTTGTTCAACATTTACATTCTTCGCCAGTGGGTCCTCTAATATAACTGGTTTTTATTTTGTCACTTTCCCTCCCTATAAAGCCCTTCGTCCCTTTTCAAAAAATATCTTAGTGGCGTTTTTTGTCTCTTACTATTTCAATACAGCTCTGTGTCGCTTTAAAAATAGTCAAGAAAATATAATTTTATTAAAAACCTAATTATTTTTGAGGGGTGTAGGTGTTATATAGCGCTAACATCACAATATACGATGTGAATAACCCTTCGGGGCGCAGGGGGCTTGGGGGCTTGGAGTTGAGATGCGCACACACACATACCTTAAACACAAATCACTCGAAAGTGATTCTGGATGCATGAAAAAGCATGCATACTAGAGTTTATTTATGCTGTAAGCCCCAGTATTCAAAACTATGTTCAACATATTTTTTGTCTGTGGGCCTTTTTTAATGTGGCCCCTTTTTGTCGCTTCCCCTCCCTATACAGCACTTTGTCCCTTTTCAACTAGATCTTAGTAGTCTTTTTTTTTAACAAAAGTGGTCCTTATATACAGCTAAAGTACCACACAATATCTGAATGATAACAAAAACTAAATTATTGAATATATTTTTGACATTGAATATATTGGACTACTAAAGTTCTATTAGACTACTAAATTAGGTGCATAGACGTTTCTCGAAAATGAAACTTTTTTCATTTTCGAGAAACGTTTCTCGAATTTAAAACTCAAAAGAGTAAAATATCTCTAGGGGTATATATGTATACTGTAAAGATACTTATTTAGACATACCAAGGGTATTTGGCCGCTTCGCGGCCAAAGACCAGCACACTCCACATTGCAAGGGATAAGCGTACATACATGTGTTAACCCCTAACCCCCGCAATGTGGAATATGCTGGACTTTGGCCATCACATTCAGCCAAATACCCTTGATATGTCTAAATAAGGTATACACCTAGAGATATTTTACTCTTTTGAGTTTCATTTTCGAGAAACGTTTCTCGAAAATGAAAAAAGTTTCATTTTCGAGAAACGTCTATACCCCTAAATTACCGTTAGACTATTAAAGTTTCATTAAACTTCTAAAGTGCGGTTTGGACTACTAAACTCTGATTGGACTACTAAAATATTTTTGAGCTACTGAACTTCCATTGGACTACTTAATTGCAATAGTACCAAAACACCACCCACGCCTTAAAAACACGTTTTCCGTCCGTTGTATCCACTTAAATTGCCTTAGGAGTGGTTAAAATTGCGTTTTTGGAGAATCGGAGAAGTGTCTTGATCTCATATCAAGAGTCCAGCAATTCAGGTTTTAATTGCAGGTTGGAACAGCACTGATGAGCATGGACAGAAATCGAATGGTTTTATGTGCAATCAAATTTACCTACGATTTCCAAATCCTAACAACACTACTCAATCAGAACTATCATTCAATAACTTAAAAATGTCGGTCTACCTCGACTTGGACACTCTTCCCAATACAGTTTCATCCCTTCATAGTGAGTTATTGTAAAAAAATAGGTTATAAAACGCTAGAGCCAAGCCTTTATATACAGCAGAAATAGGGCAAACACGACCTATTGGGATCGTCAAAAAAAATTAAAAATCATGGTAGAAATTAATATCAAAAAGTGGCCGTAAATTCCCCTTGAAGTCGATGCGAGTGATTATCACATGTTTAATTGACTAATTTTTCGATGATTTCGATGCTTCTGTTCTAAAGGTAAATAAGATTAGGTCGCGTCAGAAGTTCGCACCGTTTTTTTTTCAAAATGAATATTTGTGGCACCGTTTTTTCACCATAGATATTTAAACAATTTTTAAAAGTTGACCACTAATTTTGTAGCTGAGAATCTTCTCTACAAAATGATTGGTCAACTTTCAAAAAGTTGTCGAAATATTTATGGTAAAACGCGGTGCCACAAATATTCATTTTGAAAAAAAACGGTTCGAACTTCTGACGCGACCTAATGGTTTCGTTTTTTGTTTAGCTTTTTTGTGATTATTTATAATAATGCCCTGTCGTTTCATATTTAATGACTCAGAATCTGCGAATGAAATTTGAGGCCGAAATTGAAAGAAATGCCGAAAAAGACAGGATAATCTGTAGCTGAAAATTTTCTAAGATTCATCTAAGGTGTCGGCTTATTGAAGCATGTCAGCTCAATGGGTCATGTCGGTCTATTAGATGAAATACGATAATTCTCAAAATTTATTTTTTAAATGTTCAAGCGCGAAACAATGTCTGAAATTTTGATATGCACCTCGACAGAAGCATTTTCCAATACGTTGATAACTTGGGGAATAGCGAAAAAACATGAAATTTTGAAAAATTCCAAACTTTAATTAATTTCCACCCTTTTTACCAAGTTTGGTTGAAAAAATTAATTTGCAGTGAACGTGTGCGGGAGTGATACCCTTCAATCCTCTTGTATGATGAGCTGGCTAGCCTACAACTGGACAATGCTACTTTTCTGCATGATTCTGATGGGAGTGGCTGTAGCCATCACGCACAAGATATATATGAGCAGACAAAGGATAACAACTCGTTACAACATAGCTGCAGCCAGCAACCCGTTTAGTCTGGAAGACTTTGACGATGTGGATGTCTGGACACCTTTTGAAAATGGAAAACGCAAGAAGAATTTGCCCAAAATGATTTATTGATTTTATTGCTTACAAAAATCGTTTTTTTCGGTGATTTTGTGTTTGTTAACCAGCAGTAGTAATAGCCTGTTAATATATAGTCAGTTAATTTAACTATTCAATACTCATAATACTTATATGTGCCTCGAAATTTTTTTTCTTCGAAAACCAAAACAATCCGGAAACATATAATGTTGCAACACGGCCCATTTCCGCTATCAGGAGCATCGTTTTTCAGGCAGTTCCAAATGTTTTTTTCCACAAAAAAATATATGAGCCCTGATATATATTTACAGCAAAAATAGAAATTTTTGAAAAGTCGACATGACAAAGATTCATGGAATACATTAACCAAAGACAACTAGCCAAAAAATTACAAAATTAGGGTAAAAAAGGTTGGTCCCAGCTGAGGATCGAACATAAGTGAATGCCTGATTATCACGACGCGACTGCACTGCAGGAATCAAGTATTTCTGCCACTTATAAACCGTTGAAAAATTGGCATTTGTTTACTTGGGGGCCCCTTTTTTGGTCAACTATGAATAGTGTTTAGACGTCTTCCAAGTAATTTTTATACCCTAAAAACGATAAAAAAAATCGTTTCCTAGCAATTACCGTACTGAAAAATAATAATTTCAAAAAAAATTTTAGTTACCATAAGTTGACCAATCGCCTTGGTCCCCAAGCTAAATAAACCAAAAAGAGTACCTGGATATCCCTGGAAATACCAAAAAGACGGGATTTGAACATAGTTTTGTTAGCTGGGGCCTACCGCATAAAGAAACTCTGGTATGCATACATTTTATATGCATCCAGAGTCACTTTCGAGTGATTTGTGTATAAGGTATGTGGGTGTGCGCATCTCAACCCCAAGCAACCTAGCCCTCTGCGCCCCCTCTGCGCGCACTCACTTACCTTAGACATAATTCCGAGCTAGACTCTTGATCAAAATGCATGTAGAGACTCTTTTTGCCAAGCTCCAGTGACCAAAACGCGGTAAGATACCTTAATACACGATATTTCACCTTGGGGAACTAAGGCAATTGGTCAACTGATGGTATCAAAAAAAAATTTAAAACCTATTTTTTAGTACGGAAATTGTTTTGAAACTACTTTTTTATCGGTTACATTAAGTGAAAACAAGATTTTTGCATGGTACCCCTGTGATTCGGGTCCTGGACTGTAGATGGTCTCTGGATAAGAAGAAAATCTTCTCTTGACTTTATATGCTGAAAAAATTAACATCAAAGACTGAGTCGCTCTGCGTTTACTAGTGGTTTAAAGGTGGTGTAATTTTTCGATACACATAATTTATTTTTATAAATTTTTTTTACTAGTCAAAACCAATTTTTATTCTTTTCCGGCCAAAATTCATCTTTAAGCTTGAACAAATTGAAGAAAGTTTGAGCCTGTCTCTGAACCTCACCATCACTTTTCACCACTCCAGCCAGTGCTTGTATGGACTCGTCAGCTGTGTTCAAAAACAGATTGTATTGCAGCTGCTCAGCCACACTGAACGGAACCTAAAAATTTACGAAAAAAATTGAAACAAAATAAAAAAAACCAAACAAACCAATGGGATGAGTGCCGACCTAGCCAATTGACACTTGTCCACTTTGCGACCATATTCAGCCACTAGATATGTCCTATCGTTAGGACAACTAGGTAGAAGTTCTGATCTGATTGACCGCTTCCACAACCAATGGCTAAACTTGTAATTCTCTAATGCATATTCATGACCAGGAAATATGAGATCAGTGGGTTTGACTAGTCCCACAAATTTGGCAATCGAGGCAAGTTGGACATCTGGAGAACATTCATAGAGGCGGCCTGAAAATAGCAAGTGTTACCTCGTTGTGTATGGTAAATGAGTGACTCTAATGATGTCTTTTCTGAAGAAGGATTGGAATTTTCAAAAAAATATGCTTTTTTTAAATTTTCTGTATTGGTCGTCTACTGTTGCCGGAGATCTATAATCAAAAAAGTCATACCTGAGCCTGCATTGAAAAGAAAGTCACCAGTAAATATTAATTGGCGTTGTTCATCAGGTAGTTTTAGAAGGAAAATGAAATGCTTGCGTGTGTGACCAGGAGTGGAGCATACTGATAGGCTAAGACCACCAGCTTTAATCACATCACCGTCTTTAATTATGCTAGAAAACTGTGTTTATCTATTTTTCGAGAAGAACAGAAAATACTTATTGACAGATGCAGTTCTCCTACTTCCATAAATTTGAGTCCAGGAAAAGAGCTTTTTAGAGTGGAATTTCCCAAGGTGTGATCCCTGAATAAAAAATACAGTCCACTACTAAAGATCCACTACAAAATAGTCGTCCCCAATAGTTCGATTGTTCAACAAGTTTGGTTATTTTTTTTATCTTTTAGATGAATATTTATGTTGTTTGTAGTATGTTATTTTTCAACCTCGAAAATTGGAAAAATTTTGAGATCGATCTCGAAACTTTCGGGTGTTCAACCAAAATATAAAATCAGTAGAAAATGCAAAAACAGATTTGAAAAATATTTTTTTAACCTGGGTTGAGTTTAAAAGGATGAAAATGAGTTTAAAATTTCAGAATTCAGTTTAACTATACATAAGTGTTAGCATTATTACTAACTGTGGCCTAGTGCAGAAATAAACTCTAATATGCACGCTATTCTCATGTATCCAGAGTTAATTTAATGTGATTTGTGTTTAACAACGGAACTATGGTAGTGCCCATCGCACATGAAGAAACTCCATACGCCATCCGACGCTACTAGCATATACCCCTGCAAATCAACTTTTTTTAAAAGTGTTCTTGAACACCCTATATCGACTCAAAATCGCCTCAGGAGTTTAAAAATACATTATTTTTAAGTTTTAGTCAGTAAAAAACTGAATTTTGGACATTTTTAAAATTTGAATTTTTGCCTTCTTTACCCTGTTTTTCAACATGGGACTTGGCAAAAAGAGCCTCTAAATGCATTTTTGATCAAAAGTCTTGCTCGGAATTATGCCTAAGGTGAGTGAGTGCGCTCATCTCTGACCCATCAAGCCCCTGCGCCCCTAAAGGGGTGCAGGGGCTTGGTGGCTTGGGGTTGAAACGCGCACACCCACATACCTTAGACACAAATCACTCGAAAGTGACTCTGTATGCATAAAAAGCATGCATACCAGAGTTTATTTATGTGGTAGGCCTCAGTTAAGAAAACTATGTTCAACATCTTCCTTTTCGTTCAAAATCGGCTTCTTTTTGGTCCATTCCCACTCGAGAACCGGGCGCTGCGATACATCGCAGCGTACGCAGCAATTTCGGGCCAAAAACATCGCAGCACAAAAGTGTACGCAAATTTTAGAAAACAGCGCATATCGCAGCGCAAATTTCAAGAACATCGCAGTCAAATTTTCGAAAAATGTTGCCCGTTTTTCATTGTTATTTCTGTCATTTTTTAAAGAGAATCGGGCGCTGCGTTACATCGCAGCGCAACTTCGCAGCGTACGCAGCAAATTTGGGCCAAAAACATCGCAGCGCAACAGCGTACGCAAATTTTTGAAAACAGCGCATATCGCAGCGCAACCATGGATGGCCGAAAAACATCGCAGCGCAACATCGCAAAAAGGCAAAACCGATACTCTAATTCCCACCCCAATACAGTCCTAAATCCCTTTAAAAAAAAGCCAAATTGTTTCTTTTGGTGGTCCTAATTTAATTTTTACTGACCAGAAATCAAAAATAATCCCTTTTTTGAACTCTTAAAGCCATTTTAGGTCGATATGAGGTGTTTGGAAACACTTTTAAAAAAAGTTGATTGGGGGGGGGGGGGCGGTTACATGCAGATAGCGCCTACCATTCAATAGAGCACAAAATATGACTATTGACATTTGACTATTTGACATAAATATCCTTTTCTGCTATGAGTTGAGTTTAAGAGGGTAAAAGTGCGTTTATAAATTTGCGACTGCAGTTCAACTATACGTAATGTGCGGAATGTGTACTTGGGTGGACGAATGATTAGTGGCGCAGGGTGTGTAGAGGCTCTCGAGTTCCATTCTGCATTCCTGTTTTTCTTTAATTTTTTCATTATACAGTGCTTGAAAATAATTTTGTATCGAAAAAAAACTTAACTTAAAGTTGTTCAGAATGAGTCAGGAAACACGATGAAGCAAAAGGAAATTTTCGTCAAAAAATTACGGCAACTAGGTTCCTTATTGACTTATAAACGTCTTTTAAAATTTCAATTTTTTCAAACTGACTGAACGATGTGAGTCTTGAATCCAAAATTTTAAAAATCGTGCTTATATGTTTTTTGAAAATAACCGAAATTGTTGAAAACCCCAAGAAACTTTCAGAAAAGCGTTTACCAATGCTTGTGAGTTGACAAAACAGCACTAAGTATGAGTTTGTTCTTCCGCAGAAACTCCAGCATTTTGGTTGCATCGCCCACATCTATGAGGATGCATTGGCGTTCAGCTGTGATGTGGTCTGCATTTAGCTCATTCACAATCGCATAGCAGTAGTTGTCAAAGCCCACTGGTAGGGCAAATACAGTTATTCCTAAGAACAAAGCACATACAGTTGGGGAATATTTGAATAACTATGTATTTCTACCTGGATACTCAAAATTCAGCTCGTTAGAATGGCCGCTTGGGTGTTGAATGGCCGCCTTTTCCCATTGTTTCTTGGTATACCATGGTCCAACTCTAGTTTTCACGTAGAGAAGGTATCTGAATTACAATGAAGTTGCTGCTAGAAATCGTGACGGTTTTATGTTGAATGACCTCAATCGACTGTAAATTTTGAAGTCTCCATTTATAAAAAGAATTCTTTTACTCAAAAGGCAATCATCAACTATGTTAGATAAATTGGAAGCGAAATTGGCACAAAAATGATCGTATAATTTAGCTTACATAGAAAAATGAGTTTGAATAAGCGCTTATTTCTTTGACTACCTTGAAAAATGCCAAAAATTATTGCTTGAAAAAACTTTTGAAATTTTCGTTAGTACTTTCGTAGTGATAGAAGATAGATCGCGCCGTAATACGGATCGGCCCTCATTTTGACCCAAAACCCCGTCCAGAACTCCATTCGAATGAACTCCATTCAAATACTCTGGTTCCGGTTTTCGGCTGATCGCGCTGGCGAATATATATAAAATTTTATAAAATATTTTACGTGTTTTTCGACAAGCCATCAACCTTAACTCTCCCACCCTCTCCCCGTAGGTTCAAATTGTTAGACCCGTCCCGATCTTGTCCAGAACTAAAAACTCTGTCCAGAAACCTCTTTTTTCCACATCCTGCCCCTAGTTTCGTGTCCCTCAAAAATTTATCCCATTTGTGGTAATCTTTGCATTTCAGCATCCACAGAAATGAATGACTTAGAGCAGAGGGTGGCTGAGTTGGAAGCTCTACTTGGTTTAAACCAAGTTGTATCTAATGGAAGGAATACAGCCAACTTCGACGTTGCTCCACTCAAAAAAAAGTTGCACGACCTAGAGTTGGGTTTTGTAATGCAGGTTCCACTGGAAAAATTGCGACGACTCAGAAAGACATATACCGATGTAAGTTTTTGAGCAATAAAAAATAAACGTGGAAAAATATTTATTTTTCGAGGGATCAACGGCATCCTTGAAAGACAAACTCAGATCAGTTAACTTCTCCAGTGCGCTGATGGAGAAGCGTGCTGAACTGCTGGCACACCTTCAGCAGTCAGCTGACTTAGTCTTTGAGTCAGACAAATTCTCAAAAGTTGAGAGCCTGATGCCACATCTGGAGAAAGCAGATGAAGAAACCAAACAAGCCTATGAAGCTATTTATAAGTCAGGAGTATTTAAGATTTCTTAGTAACCAGGCGAAAACCGATTATTTCAGGTTTGAATCTGAATTCCACGAGTTTTACGATGATCTTCACACCATCCTTTCTGACATGCGTGCTGAAGTGGAAGAAGTGGAAAAAATGTACAAGTTGAAGAGAATAAGGCAAATCAAAAGAACTAATCAAAGAACTCTAGCTATTATATTATTGTTTCACGTCTCGTCAAATCTCAAATGTAAATAAATTATATTTTACTATCTTGCATAATTTGTAAACTGTAAATATTAAATCAGAACCTCGTATTTATTATTAATCCCCTATAGTATTAGAGATGTTTTGTATGTCTGTCTGTGGACAATTGATGGAGAGTAGGTAGGGGTTCGAGGAGAGTGGGTGAGAGTACCAGGTGAGTGAGCGTACCTGGAGAGTTGGTGGGTACCGGTTAGGGTACCATACCGGAGAAGTGGGTAGCTATCCTACTGAGTGGGAAGGGGTACCTGGAGATTGGGTAGAGGTACCTGAACAGTAGGTAGGGCTACCTGGAGAGCAGGCAGGGATACCTTGAGAGTAGGTAGGGTTTCCTGGAGAATGGGTGAGGGTATCTGGAGACTGGGAAGGGATACCTGGAGAGTAGTTAGAGGTACTTGGAGAATGGGTAAGGGTACCTGGAGAGTAGGTAGGAGTACCTGGAGATTGAGAAAGTGTGCCAGGAAAGTGAGAAGCGGTTCTAGAGAGGGGTTAGGGGCTACTAAGGGATCTTTGTGGGCGATGGTTCGGCCTGTTCTACAAAATATATTTTTGAAGTTTTATGACTATTGTGTAGCCTAAAATGGGCAGGTGTGCACTATGTTTTTTTTTAATTTTCAAAATTTTCAATTTTGAAACTAGGGGCTCAGTGAGAGGGAGTGAAATAATGGAATATTGACAAAATAAATAATTTCGAACTATTCAAAAAGAAATAAAATTATATTTTTTTTTCTCATTAGAACGCGCTACCGCGCGTTGGACTGCATCTAGGCTGCTTCGCAGCTGAAATTAAAGGAGCTTACCCTTACCCTCGCCCTATAATTGCATTTGCGTCATTTTCGCGTAATTCAGCCCATTTTGCCATTTTGGTAATTTTAGGCATTTTGGGTCACTTTGGGCATTTTGACCCATTTTGGCCCTTTCTGAGAATTTCGGCCCTTTTCAGGCACTTGAACACTGTTATCATTTCGTGCCTGTCCGGGCATTTCGGCCAAGATTCCGCGTTTCCGGCTCATTTTGGCCTTTTCGGTCATTTTAACCCGTTTTGGTCATTTTTGCCCTTTCCGGTCATTTCGGCCCATTCTGGCCCTTTTTGAGTACTTGGGCCACTTCGGGCATTTTGACCCATTTTGAGCATTTTGACCCATTTCAAGCATTTTGACCCATTTTGGCCCTTTTCGGTCATTTCGGCCCATTCTGGCCCTTTTGAGTACTTGGGCCCACTTCGGGCATTTTGACCCATCTTGAGCATTTTGACCCATTTCAAGCATTTTGACGCATTTTGGCCCTTTTCGGTCATTTCGGCCCATTCTGGCCCTTTTTGAGTACTTGGGCCCACTTCGGGCATTTTGACCCATCTTGAGCATTTTGACCATTTCAAGCATTTTGACCCATTTTGGCCCGGGCATTTTGACCCATTTTGAGCATATTGGACCTTTTCAGGCACTTAGCCCGAAAAAGTCGATTTTGGCGGGAATTTTAAAATATAAATGGCCAAAAGTAAACTTTTTGTGGAGAAAACTGAAAAAATTTATTTTTAATGTTTTTCGGCACAAAAAGTTAGGTCTAAAACAACCCCTACCTTTGGTCTCCCTTTACGCCAAAAATTTTCGAGTTTTGGCGCGAAAAAAATTGAATTCAAAATTTTTTCGCCAAAATTTGTAAATTTTTGGCAAAAATGGCCCATTAATTCATTTTTTCTCGTTTTTTCGAAATTGTGAATACACCATTTGATTCCTTGTCAAAAGTCTTCATTAGAAAGCCGATTTTTTTTCAAAAACCCTTGAAAATCAGCCCATAATAGCCAATTTAAGCGAATCAATTTTCGCGTACCCTGATTTTCGCCCATTTTGACCACAATTTGGTTGCTTGTGGAATTTCCACAAGGTTTTTGGCTGACAATCAATTTTCAACATCATATACCAATCGATAGCTGTGATCCAGGAGATGTTCCCTTTTGTTATGTCCAGCTTCACTTTCACCCACCTGGAACCCACTTCTGACCTCGAGAAGCCAAAATTTTTCGAAAAAAATCGAAATCAATTTAAAATTTTTTTTTAAAACTCGAAAAAATTTTTTTCAAAAATAATTTCTGATCCGCAATGACTCACCGCATCTGCAGTGAAAATTTCAGGTCGATAAACGCGATCTCTGATTTTAGCGGTAGAAATGTTTACTTAAATCGAGTTTATTTTCAGTATATGGGACTTTATTGTACGAAACCTAAAAATTATTTTAAACTCTTTTTTTTCGGTGTCGATGCTGCAATTGTCTTTCAAGTGTTTTTGTTATCGTTTTTTGTCATTTTTTTAGATTGCAGCTAAGAATGTGAAGAGCGCGACTATCTGAGAAGGCGGGTACCTAAGCCAAAAGAGTGGGTATCTGAGCCAGGAGAGTGGGCACTTGAACCAAGAGGGTGGGTACCTGGCTAATAGAGTGGATGGTTATGCGTAATCTGTGCGCCGTAATCTGTGCGCCGGTAATGTGTACGCCAGTATAGTGTGCCCCAGTGATGTGTGCGCCAGTAATATTAGGTTGGCGCATAAGTTTTAAACCATACAAATATTTAAATAAAAATTCATTTTCTTATCCAAAATTTCTCTTATAACAAAATCCAAACAATAGGTTTTGTAGCCCTGACTCTCTTCTTTCAAATGGCATATTTCTTTTAACTTGACTATTTTGGATAAGTCACCATTTGGCTCCAAACACTTGTCCAGTCATTTTGTGAAGTTGACCAGCGTTTTCATCACTTTCACTGGTCAAATGTTTTATTGAATTTTAATTGTCATAACAATATGTTATCACCATGTTGTAGCGCAGTTCAAGAGCTACAAAATGCACTTTACAGAATGATTTTTTGAAATCTGAGTGTTGATATATGGCCTTTTAGAAAAAAATAGATTTTCTGAAAAAATGGCCAAAATCCAAGTTTTTCCAATTTTTCCAAATTTTGGCCATTTTTTCAGAAAATCTATTTTTTCTAAAAGGCCATATATCAACACTCAGATTTCAAAAAATCATTCTGTAAAGTGCATTTTGTAGCTCTTGATCTGCGCTACAACATGGTGATAACATATTGTTATGACGATTAAAATTCAATAAAACATTTGACCAGTGAAAGTGATGAAAACGCTGGTCAACTTCACAAAATGACTGGACAAGTGTTTGGAGCCAAATGGTGACTTATCCAAAATAGTCAAGTTGAAAGAAATATGCCATTTGAAAGAAGAGAGTCAGGGCTACAAAACCTATTGTTTGGATTTTGTTATAAGAGAAATTTTGGATAAGAAAATGAATTTTTATTTAAATATTTGTATGGTTTAAAACTTATGCACCAACCTAATATGTGCGCCAGTAAAGTGTGCGCCAGTAATCTGTGCGCCGTAATCTGTGCGCCGGTAATGTGTGCGCCAGAATAGGTATGATAATGATGCCTACCCAGAATGGTATCCTGAATACGATTCGATCATTCGAATTACTGGTTTCTGTTTCACCCTTAAATTGATCCGAGGTAAATTGATCCTCTGGTAAAGTGATTCTCCATTTTTTTTAATGTTACAGGTTCGAATCCCGGTGGTGGCAAACCTTTTTTTCTTGGCTCAAATAGTTTTTAGAGAACTAAGAAGTCTCAGGGTAGGTAGGAAAACCAGCTGGGCACCTTCCCTAAACAGCTATCCACATTCAAAATCCAACACATCCAACAAATACCTGTTAGGAACGTATTTACACGTATTCAGGATACCATCTTAGGTAGCTATCGTTATCATACATATTCTGGCGCCACATTACCGGCGCACACATTACTGGCGCACACTTTACTGGCGCACACTTTACTGGCGCACACATTACCGGCGCACAAATTACGGCGCACAGATTACGCATAACCGAGTGGATAGGTTTGGCCTGTTTTATAAAAGATATTTTTGAAGTTTCATGATTTTGTGTAGCCTTGAATGGGCAGGTGTGCACTATATGTTCTTTAAATTTTTAACATTTTGAATTTTGATTACGATTACATGAAATAAAAAGTATTGCTTTGTGAGAACTTTTGATTTCTAGAGTTGCAGAGAGTGTGAGATTCGCTAAAATGGATGTTTGTGGGTGATGGTTTGGGCTATTCTATAAAAGAAATTTTCGAAGTTTTATAGTTTTTGTGTAGCCCTGAATGGGCAGGTGTGCACTATGTGTTTTTTAAGCTTCTAAAATTCAAAACTTTTTTGAGATTTCAAATTTTAGCGGATTTCTAAAAAGGATTTATATTTTTAAATTGAATGTTGCAGTCAAATTTCACTTAATTGTTAATCGAATTTTGTTCGAAAAAATTTGAACATGCAGTTTTCATACATCTTATTTGTGTAGTTAGTTGTTTGGCAAGCCATTTAGACTTCTGAAACAATGTTTTCGAATGTGTTATTGCTTTAGAAATGAAATTACTTAGGCTAAAATAGTTCTTCGTTTTTAACACTGCCAAGGCAGAGAATGGAACACAAATACAGTCAAACCTCTCTACTATGGCACCCCCAAAAGTTCGTTCCCGCCTTGGGTCCGACACTTTTTTTAACCGAATTTTCAAAGTCTTTTATCCATTCTGTTTTGACAGTCTGGTCCCAAATATCGTAAGGATTCCGATTTTGACGATCGTTTTTCAGAATTATAAAAAAAAATTGGCACTATTCCATTGTACCCCCCCCCCCAAAAAAGCTATTCCAGTGTACCCCCCCCCCCCCAAAATAATGACCTATTCCATTGTACCCCCCCAAAAACCGACTTTTTTATATGCACTCAAAAACCATTTTTATGTAATAATTTTGCCATAAAAAGGCCAGAACAGCCATTTAAATAGGGTTCAAGGGCTGTATTGGGAGGGGAAGGGACAAAACAGGGCCACTAATAAATAAGGATTTAAGGCACCCTCAAACCCAGCAACTTGGGGTCCACCACTTAATATATACGTTTGAAGGCACGTCAAACCCAGCAACTTGTGGAGGACCCAAATACATGAGTACTCAAAAGCCTCTCAAGGGCCAGCCGGGTGGGTCCCGAGGTTGTTATGCCTAAACCAGGACCCTGTGGAGGTGAAGGCAGAAATTTTGGATGGCTGAGCCTCTGGCTCGAAGCCAAAAGCCGGAGAAGGGGGGAGACCCTTTTCGGCTGAAAAATTGAAGATGTTGAACATGGTTTTGAATACTGGGACCTACCGCATAAATAACTCTGGTATGCATGCTTTTTCATGCATCCAGAGTCACTTTCGAGTGATTTGTGTCTAAGGTATGTGGGTGTGCGCATCTCAACTCCAAGCCCCCAAGCCCCCTGCGCCCCCGAAGGGGCGCAGGGGCTTGAGAGTTAGAGATGCGCGCACGCACTTACCTTAGACATGATTCCGAGAAGTACACTTGATCATGAAATGCATATAGAGTCTATTTTTGCCACGGCCCGAGTTGAAAAACATGGTAAAGCAGCCAAAAAAAGTGGCCCCTGTGTTATTCCCTTCCCTCCAATACAGCCCTTGAACCCTATTTAAATGGCTTTTTTGGTCCTTTTATGGCGAAATTATTACATAAAAATGGTTTTGAGGGCATATAAGAAAGTTGGTTTTTGGGGGGGGTACAATGGAATAGGTCATTATTTTTGGGGGGGGGGGGGTACACTGGAATAGCTTTTTGGGGGGGGGGGTACAATGGAATAGCGGCAAAAATTCTTCTAAAAAAGCAAAAACTCAGTTTAAAAACAGGAAAATTCAAAAATTTCTGTTTTTAAACTGAGTTTTTGCTTTTTTAGAAGAATTTTCTTTATAATTCAGAAAAACGATCGGCAAAATCGGAATCCTTACGATATTTGGGACCAGACTGTCAAAACAGAAATGGCAAAAGCCTTCAAAAATCGAGGTAAAAAAAGTGTCGGACCCAAGGCGGGAACGAACTTTTGGGGTGCCATAGTAGAGAGGTTTGACTGTACTTGGAAATTAGTGAAAATAATTTTCACGTAAAACGTAAACATTTAGTTCACGTAAAACATTTAAATTGACTTTTCGCACTTGTTTAAATATTTTTTGTCTCGAGCGAAAAGTTGACCCTCAACATTGTTGACCCCTTTTTTGTTGACCCCTCAAACTTTACTGCTGATTTCATAAACTATTTTGTTTACAGCCTACTTTACCACTTATTTAGCAAAATAATCACTTTTATTAGTTTTGGCCAAGAAGCTTAATTTAATTCAGCTAAAATTTTAACCCTAAGAAATTTAGTCCTAAATGAGTCTTTCGAGTTCTATGAGTAGTTCAGGTAGCATTCAAGTCGTTGAGGTAACTTTCCGGTGTCTGAGATTCTATGATTTTAGTGCGATTTTACCCACGTGGACCCCAAAACCTAAGGGGGTACTACCTGGTCCGGTGGACTTCCGACTGGATGCCCTGAAAAATAAATTACCGTATTTTCTTTAATAATGACCCCGGGGTCATTATTTTTCAACCCCTCAAAAATCCCGAAATTGTCAATCAAAAATGGCCTTAACTCTGAAATCCTAGTCAAAAATAAGAGGGGGGTCATTATTAGAGAGGGGGTCATTATTAGAGAAATACGGTAAGTCAAATCAAAAAACGGTTATGTTATCATACAAAAATCGTGTGAGAATCGGGTTTCTTGAGTCAAAAATCTTGGTTTAACCACCTCGCCCCGAATCAGAATTCCAGTCCGATGGGCTCAATCGCTCGAAATCGAGGGGTTTGTACTAGTTTGAAGTGGTTTAAAATGGATAATTGTGGAATTCTTAGCGATTAAGCCCATCGGACTGAAATTCTGATTCGCTCAATCGCTTTTTCATAGAAAGTGTACCCCCCTTTAGTAAACCCTCAAAAACCAATTATTTTTGCCTTTTGGCCACTCCGAAGTGGGTTCTCAGGTGAATACCGACCTGACCATGTAGTACCCACCTCGGTTTTTGGAGGTTCAAGGCTAAAATTGCAAATCCGGTACTAACAAGCACAATTCCCCACGATTTTACGTCAGAATGATTGGATTGTTTTTGTTGTTCACAAAAATTTAATTTTTCGGGCCACCCAGGTGGATATTCCACTTTTCTTAGAAACCAAGTTGAAAAATTCGTATGTAAATCCAACGATAAAAATAATTGAATTGGCGGAGGACAACCGTTTTCGGAGACGGCGATGGCCCTTTAATTAGCACGAGCTTTCTTGATTCCACTTTTCAGCTGTTGGTTGAGCAACCAAAAATCTCAAAATCGACCCTTAATTTTTCCGATTTTTAGGGGTTGAAAAATAATCCCCCATGGGGGTTTAATAGAGAATATACGGTAATCTTAATTCCGAGAAGTACTCTTAATCATAAAATGCAAATAGAGTCTCTTTTTGCCAAGTCCCATGATATGATATAAAATGATAATAACGGTATTCTTCGGAAAATTTCGAGCTACTTTTCGGAAGATTTGATGTTGATGTATCAAGTCGTATGGCGTTCCTTACAGTCATTTGAAAAACACCGAGAAATACTTTTGTCTATGTATTTACTGCAGGAAGTCAGTAGTTTACTGCGGAAAATCAATGAGTGTAGGACATTTTCCGTGGTCATTTTTCCGTCGCATAGCATTTTTTTTTCTAAAATCACTTTGGGTATACCATGGCTGGCGAAGGACGTACCGGTCTGGCAAGATTTCTTCAGGAATAATCCAAATATAGCTCGTGTCTCTTTGCCGGAATCTATCTGCAAATGATAAAACGATATTTAAGAGCTCACATTAAAAATTACCTGCTTAGACTTAGCGAAGGCGGTTGAGGAACTTTCAAATAAGCTTGTACAGTTTTCTTGGGCATCAACACATTGTTTGAAGCTAACGGTTTAATCAACATCTCGATTTGTAAGATACAAGATCCCCTAAAAATTTCAATAATGCGACGAAAGAAGAAATAAAAGCTCTCTAGCTTGAAGGCTCTACCCCGTTCCCGCCCAATTGTTTACGCCAAATATCGTTACTGTTTGAGATGTGTAAAAAGTGCCCGCTAGGTATTTCAAAAATCTAACAGGCACTTTTGACATAGCTCAAACAGTAAATGAAAACAGAAGTTTCAGACCACTTGAAGTTTGAAAAAATTGCATGCTTCTAATAGAGCCCCGGGGGCTCTATTAGAGGAAATACGGTATCGAAGAAATTACTTAGAAAACCCGTATATAGCAAACTAATTAGTTGAAAATGTAACGGGTTTTGGCTATAACGATTTTTGGCGGAAAGAATTTGGGCGGAAACGGGGTAGAGCCAGCTTGAACAGATTGTTGATTCGGCGAATTTTCCAAATTTTCAAATTTTGAAAGTCACTGCAAATTTTCGAATTCCGCTTGAGACAAAAAATATATAATTTTTAATATTTGAATAGGTTTTGTCTCGAGCGGAATTCAAAAATTTGCAGTGACTTTCAAAATTTGAGAGCATTTTTTTAAGCAATTTTACTACGCTGAACGTGGTGCGCAAAACAGATAAATTTATCTGAACCGATAAATTTATCTGCCAGATACAATTTTATCTGACAAATAAAACTTATCTGCCAGATAAAATTTTATCTTATAGATAAAATTTTATCGGTCAGATAAAATTCGATGTTTAAATCAAAATCATTAAAAAAATAAAAAATGGGTTACACACTTGCAAATCTATAGAAATTTTTAAGAATAATAGTGGTTAAAATAGCTGATGGGTTTCCAAATTTTTCAGCCAGGATTTCTGACGAAACCCATCAAATATTTTAGTCACTATTATTCTTGTAAATTTCTATAGATTTGCAACTGCGAAACCCATTTTTTAATTTTCTAATGATTTTTATTTAAAATTCGAATTTTATCTGGCAGATAAGTTTTATTTGTCAGATAAAATTATATCTGGCAGATAAATTTATCGGTTCAGATCAGTGTTTTCAAAAGTCAAGGTCAAGTTCAAGGTCAAGGTCAAGGTAAAACTTGACTTTAAAACTTCAAAGTCGTTTTTCTCGATTTCTAGTAAGGAAAATGGGTCTGAATTTTTTTCCTATTCCCTAAAGTCAAGATTTTGCGCTGAACAAAACGTACTTTTCAGAATAACGATATAATTTTTGCACGATGAGATATAGCCTAAAGTCAAGGTAAAATCACCTTGATTTTACCTTGACCTTGACTTTCGCTAAAATCAAGGTGATTTTACCTTGACTTTAGGCTATATCTCATCGTGCAAAAATTATATCGTAATTCTGAAAAGTACGTTTTGTTCAGCGCAAAATCTTGACTTTAAGGGATAGGAAAAAAAATTCAGACCCATTTTCCTTACTAAAAATCGAGAAAAACGACCTTGAAGTTTTAAAGTCAAGTTTTACCTTGACCTTGACCTTGAACTTGACCTTGACTTTTGAAAACACTGGTTCAGATAAATTTATCTGTTTTGCGCACCACCACGCTGAACACGAATCCGGTGTCAAAAACATAGATTTTCCTAAAAAAAATCCGAGTTTTACGTGGGCAAAACTTTTTTTTGTCACAGATTCACTTCTTTTTGTCACAGATTCACTTTTTTCTGTCACAGATTTGATTTGTCACAGATTCACTTTTTTCTGTCACAGATTCACTTTTTTTTGTCACAGATTCACTTTTTTTTGTCCCAGATTTCCTCATTTCTGTCCCAGATTTAGCTCAAACCACAGGGGGGACCAAGCACTTACAAAATTGGTCAAAAAATTTTCTCTCATAACAGCCTGAAAGTTTTTCTATAACGTTTCTATCATGTTTTAAGCATTTTCGCCAAAAATTATTTTTTCCGCAAAAATTTTTGCCTTGGGGGACCAAGGTCCCATTTCAGGCTCCTGAAAACTTTGGACTACCTTGGTCCCCAAGGCAAAAATTTTTGCGGAAAAAATAATTTTTGGCGAAAATGCTTAAAACATGATAGAAACGTTATAGAAAAACTTTCAGGCTGTTATGAGAGAAAATTTTTTGACCAATTTTGTAAGTGCTTGGTCCCCCTGTGGTTTGAGCTAAATCTGGGACAGAAATGAGGAAATCTGGGACAAAAAAAAGTGAATCTGTGACAAAAAAAAGTGAATCTGTGACAGAAAAAAGTGAATCTGTGACAAATCAAATCTGTGACAGAAAAAAGTGAATCTGTGACAAAAAGAAGTGAATCTGTGACAAAAAAAAGTATTGCCCGTTTTACGTCAAAATATTTTTAAAAATTTCTTTTTGGTTTTCTTTTGGACTTATACTTCACACCCCGAACGCTGTTTTTCGTATTATTTTTGAACACCATCCGGTGAAGTTTTCCTTGCTCTATCGAATGGTATATACAGGGCCTGTGATTCAGGGTGAATTACATGCGGTGCGTTTTTAATCATACGTGAAAGTTCCACACTTTTAAAGCAGTTTTTCGGTGTCCTATTATTTTGGAAAAATATGGTCTTCTTCTAGATAATCTAGAAAGCATTGGTCCACAATATTTTTTTTCTCAGAATTCCGCAAATTTACTTTATTCATCCTGCGGTTTACTACAGTCAAGTCTCGATTTAACGAAACCCCGATTTAACGAAACTCTTGATTTAACGAACCTTTTTTGGTGGCTATTTGGCCACCGATTAAATAAAATGACTATAATAAGCTCTCGATTTAACGAAACCTTCGATTTAACGAACATTTTTGGCGGTCCCAGGGGTTCGTTAAATCGAGACTTGACTGTACTATCATTTGCCATCATTTCTGCTAAAAACCGTAGTCCAATATGGTTCTTTTTAGATAAAAAAAAAAGTCATGGACAACGCCGACTTGTACGACGAATTCGGAAATTATATCGGACCTGAATTGGACAGTGACGACGATGAAGATGATGTTCCACCAGTCGGTCAAGAAGACGATGACGAGGATGCAGATGAGCGAATGGATCAGGTTTTTTAGTTCTTTTATGCTGTCCTGCTCTAACCATTTATTTATTAGGATGAAGGAGATGACGACGAAACTCCTTCAGTTCCGACTAACCAAATCGTCCTGCACGAAGACAAGAAGTATTATTCAACAGCTTTGGAGGTCTATGGTGAACATGTCGAGACATTGGTTCAGGAGGAAGATGCTCAGCCACTAACAGAACCCATTGTCAAGCCGGTAAAACTGCGAAGATTTCAAGTAAATTTTTCCATCCAAGAAATCATAACGATAAATTTCGAAAATTTTCAGGCTGAGGAACATTTGTTGCCAGAGACCACTTACAAAAAGCAATTTCTGGTGGATATGTCGAACCAACCTCACCTTGTCCGCAACATCGCCATTGCTGGTCATCTGAGTCATGGAAAAGTACAATTTTAAAATTTTGTAAACAAATGCTGTATCAGGGTAAACTTTTTTTAGACTTCATTTGTAGACTGCCTAGTTGAACAGACTCATCCAGACTTCATGCGCTACGAAGACAAGGATGTTCGATTCACTGACACTTTGTTTATCGAACAGCAGCGTGGATGCTCCATCAAATCCATGCCGATATCAGTAGTGATGCAGAGTTCTCGCAACAAATCATATCTGCTCAATATCTTTGACACACCTGGTATCTTTCTTTTTTCGGAATAGGAGTCTGACAAGGAACATCAACAGTGGGTAACGCACATATGCCTGAAACTGATATACCAAATTGAGCATTTTTCATGCTGAATCTTTTAGTATAACCGGTTTTTACGAACTGCGACAAAAATTTCTGGAAAATCGACATTTCAAAAAACAGCTAAATCGAACATATTTAAAAGCGTTTTCTCGAAACCAGGCTACTTTTTACTTTCCCCGATATTTTTAAAATGTTTAGTTTTGGTCTCTTTTGAAAAAAGAGACAATTCCAAGTGAGTTTAGAGTTGCAGATGTGCGACTTTGAAGTTATATTTTAAGATATGGCTTATTAAAAATTCAACCTAAGTCGCACATCTGTAACTCTAAATTCACTCGGAATTGTCTCATCTTTCAAATGAGACCAAAACTAAACATTTTAAAAATATCGGGGAAAGTAAAAAGTAGCCTGGTTTAGAGAAAATGCTTTTTAAATATGTTCGATTTCGTAGTTTTTTGAAATGTCGATTTTCCAGAAATTTTTGTGGGTTAGCTTCACATTTTTTACATTACATCAATTGGCGCAGTCGCAAGTTCGATCCCGCAAGGGTCCTGGACATTTAATATAATTCAAGTTCCTCCCCTATTAAATTCGGACCCTCCGATTCGACGTTTCAAATAAGTAGGTGGAAGTAGGTGGCGGTACCCCACAGGAAGTAGGTGGCGGTACCCTACTGAAAGAAATTCGATCCGATCTTTCATAATTTCATGGCCATGTCATTTATTTGCATACACCTACAAGAGGTTTTGACATGGGAGACTCACCTTGCAGGGTGTTTATTCTGGTTCCTAGTAGCCCTGCGAACGGTTAACTATAAGTCCATTGAAGTATACCGGGTGGTCCAAGATTTTCGGACACTTTCAAAGCGCCATAACTTTTTTCTGGATCGAATTTCGAAATTCTGTAAACGCAGATCGACTCCGAATTTTATGCCGTTTTGTTTGGTATATAATGTCAAAAACACGATTTTTGCTTGGTCCTCCCTGTGGTTTGGGCTCTGATCTGTAGATGGCCTCTGGATAGGTAAGACCTAAACCACAGGGGGGACCAAGCAAAAATCGTGTTTTTGACATTATATACCAAGCAAAACGGCATAAAATTCTGAGTTGATCTGCGTTCACAGAATTTCGAAATTCGATCCCAGAAAAAAGTTATGCCGCTTTGTAAGTGTCCGAAAATCTTTGACCACCCGGTACATTCTTACTTAAAAGGGGAGATGTTACATATAGGTGAAGTTACGACTATTTCTACTCGTTCTACACGTGTAGCGCAGTGCGTTAGCTTCCCACTTTTTACGTTACAACACCTATGGAGGGAGTTGACTGTATACTAAAAGATTCAGCATGAAAAATGATACGATTAGGCATATCAGGTTCAGGTATATGTGCGTTACCCACTGTTGATGTTCTCTTGTGAGATGTACAGGCTGTTTCGAGGAATTCGCTGGTTTTAAAAGAGCCATAACTTTTTTCTAGAGAGACTTTCAAAATGCTGTTTTTTCTAATGGATTTTTCTCGCCGACAATATTATTTGGTATGTAATATGACAATCACGATTTTTGCTTGATCTCTTCCCTTGTGGTTTGGGCTTGGAACATCCAGAAACCATCTACAGTCCGGGGCCCAATCCCCAGGGGAGAGACCAAGCAAAAATCGTGTTTTTCACATTATATACCAAAAAAATATTGTCGGCGATAAAATAGATTATAAAAGCATAATTTTGAAAATCGCCCTAGGAAAAAAGTTATGCCTGTTTTATAACTGGTGGATTTCTCGATACACCCTGTATGTTTGTTTTTAGGACACGTGAATTTTTCTGATGAAGTCACAGCTGCTTTTCGACTCTCCGATGGTGTGGTCATCATGGTCGATGTGCATGAGGGGGTTTGTTTTGTATGTGTGGATTGGGAAATGATGTCACGAATCTTTTCAGATGATGATGAACACAGAGCGTCTGTTGAAACACGCTATCCAGGAGCGTCTGCCCATAACAATTTGCTTGAATAAGGTAAAATAAACTGGGTGTGTATTGCTAAGCCATCTAATCCCAATTCTAGATCGATCGTTTGATTCTGGAATTGAAGTTGCCCCAGCAGATGCCTATGCCAAGTTAAAGTTTGTGCTTGATGAAATCAACAACCTCGTCCAGTAGGGTTTTGTGAATGGCCTTCCTTGGCTTGCAAGCAATGTTTTATTTTTAGGACTTTCGGTGACCAGGATGTCAAAATGTTTTCTCCTCTGTTGGGCAATGTTATTTTCGCCAGTGCTCGCTACAATATTTGCTTCTCGTTGAACAGCTTTGCTGATATTTACGCTGGAAAATACCGTATGAAATTTAGGATCGTTATCAGGGTCTATGTTGTTCGCACATTTTTTATTTTGACCATAATTTTTCTTCCCATTTTTTTTCACTAACAAGGAATTCACGTAAATTATGTACCACGATTTGTATACCGATGATGCTATTGTACAGCTCCATGGGTAGAAAAATCTCTTTTTCGTAGAAAGCAACAAAATCGGGAAAATGTGGTCAGGGGAAGCGGAAAAAACACGAAAAATTGCCCTGGTCCCTGCATAAGAGGAATATACTCTTTTAATTATTTTAGACGGTTTCTTTTTGATTTGTTGTCTTTACTATGTGTTAAAACCAGAATTGCGCACTGGTAAGTTCTCATGATTCGTAGAATTTAACGAAGACTGATGAAAAGTGCAAATAATCAGACCAAAATTTTCGGAAAATGCTCTGTGAGGATCAAGGCAACTTTTTGTGTTTCTCGTGAATCCTAACTCTTATTTCCGAAAGAAATGTTTTTTCTCGCCATATTAAACTGACTTCTGAATGATTGAGCTATTATAAGAAATTGGGGTCCAATTGTTTGACACAATGCAAAGGTAGTTGATAAATTTTTAGAAACGCTCGATGCCAGGCAGTTTGCGCAGCGCCTCTGGGGTGACATGTTCTATAATGTTGCAACAAAGAAGTTCTCAAGGAAGGCTAATATGACTGGTGATTCAACTCCAAGATCATTTGTACACTTTGTTCTTGAACCATTGTACAAGTTATTCGCTCATGTGCGTTTTTCAACCACCCACAGTTAGTTTCAATTTTATTTAATTTTTAGGTAGTTGGAGATGTGGACACGTGTTTGCCGAAGCTAACAGGTCATCTAGGAATTAAATTGAGCAAAGAAGAGCAAAAGATGAACGTCAGACCACTGATCACACTTATATGCCGGCGATTCTTTGGTGACTTCGCAGGTGAAATTCGTAATATTGTAAAAATCGTAATTCTTAAAGGGCTCAAATAATTTTACACCGTCAAATTATTTATTTACCCCGTCAAATTATTCTTTTACCCGTTAATTCGTGAAAATGTGTTTTATCTCCAAAAGTTTGAATTTTTTTTAACATTTTTACATCAAAATGTAGCCCTGGATCTCGGCTTTCTAACAAGCTATCGATTGAACTTCTAAGGTTTCAAAAAATTGGAGAAAAAGGTCTTTGTATGAACCAAATTTTACAAAAAAAATGGCCTATAAAATGACTTTTTTTTAACTTTCTAATATCTCATCTAGTTTGTTAATGGATGGTTGGAAAGCTGAGATCCCGGGCTACATGCCAGTATGAGAACTTTCAAAAAATTGAGGGAAAAAGTTCAAGAAATATACAAAAGAAACAAATTTTTACGATTTGACGGGGTAAAAGAATAATTTGACGGTGTAAAGGAATAATTTGACGGGGGAAAGTACTTACAGCCGTTCTTAAAAAGGGGTACATCTACTGTCCGTATCTGGTCCCGCATGAAAATCGTTTTAATTCAAATTAAACATATTTGAAGGTCGCTGGTTCGAATTTTTTCGGCTGCACTCTGTACTTTTTCAGTGATTTACTTAAACCGTGCGTGTTCTAATGCCAAGAATCATCAATTTGTTGATTGGAAGCATTTTTAGAATCGATTTGCCAAAAAACATGTTTACAAAAGTTTTACTTGTTTTTTGGGCTGTAACTTAGCTCAAGTAGTTGTGCACCCCTACTCTGATGTATTTGTTGGGTTCTCAAGAGCCTGAGGATCATTTAGACACCTAGCTCATAAATAAAATATAGAAAAAATCAAAATTGCGGCCAGTACCAGCAACCTTCGAAAGCATTTGAATTGAATTGATTACGATTTCCATGGGACCAGATACGGACAGTAGATGTACCCTCCCTGTAATTGCTTGTGAGTAGCGCGTCTCGCGCTGCGTTTTTGGCTCTATCAATCAAAATATTAGAAAAAACGCTGCATATTAGTGCATTAGAGTTATGGATTAAATGACGATCCGGCAACCTTCTGGACCGGATGAGGGAGCTTTTATTGTATTAGAAGCACACAGTGAATTAAGATCGCTCAAGTATATGCTTATTTTTTAAGATTAGGATGATTCATTTTTAGCGTTTGTCGACTTGGTCGTTCAAAATATTTCGTCTCCTGTGGAAAATGGCAGCCTCAAGGTTCAGCATTGTTATAGTGGAGATGTAGTCAGTCCGTTAGCAACTGAGGTGGCTAAGTGTGATTCAAATGTAAGCAGTTTTGATTTTTTTTTCAAATTACTTGAAAAACCATTGCCGTCTATGACAACGGTTTTCGCCCGCCAATTCAAGAAAACTTCTTTATGAATTTTTTCCATTTGTTTTGGAACAAAAGTTTACCTAAAATTCAGTTGTAGGCGTTGGTTTGTTAGAAACCAAGCTAAAAATCTGTACAGAAGTTCGATAATAAGGTAAAATTTTTTGAATTGGCGAGGGACAATTTAGAATTCGTGACCATGGTCAAATTTGATTTAGGGCCCACTATTTATTCAAACTACTAAGAACTATCCGACCACAGACGCCACTTCATTCCACGTTTTGGGACGAGTCTTCAGTGGCACAATTCACGCGGGCGATGAGATTAAAATTCTTGGCGAAAACTACAGTATTCAAGATGAAGAAGATTGCAGGGTAATGACTGTAGGAAGATTATGGCTTTCGGTCGCTCGGTAATTTTAAATTCTGGAGGCTATTTTAATTTCACCTGAATCTATTATTTTATTTCAGGTACAATGTTGAAGTGAGCAGTGTTGCAGCCGGCATGTTGGTTCTGATGGAAGGAATAGATCAGCCTATTGCAAAGACGTGTACGATTATTGAAAAAGACTATGATCAGGATGAGGTATAATTG
The DNA here is from genome assembly GCA_004194705.1 of Ditylenchus dipsaci. NCBI lineage: Eukaryota > Metazoa > Nematoda > Chromadorea > Rhabditida > Anguinidae > Ditylenchus > Ditylenchus dipsaci. The sequence continues at coordinate 413,050 of SADC01000318.1, read as the reverse complement.
AAATTGATGGTTATACCTTTGAACAAACTTTTCAGGTCTACATTTTCCGCCCGCTGAAATTCAACACTACTTCTGTGGTCAAACTTTCCGTTGAGCCGATCAATCCTTCAGAACTTCCGAAGATGTTGGACTCTTTGAGAAAGGTGAATAAGTCATATCCCTTGTTAACTACTCGGGTGGAAGAATCCGGAGAGCACGTGATGTTGGGCACCGGCGAGCTATATATGGACTGTGTCATGCATGATATGAGAAAGGTAACTCTTTAGGTCTTTAAAAGGGACATTTAACAGGACTACATGAACGTTTCCTGTAAATTAATCAATTTTCTCGGGAGATTTTTAAACGCTTTTGTTCTTATCTGTTTAACTGATCAATGTTTCGTACTAGTGTATACCGTATTTTCTCTAATAATGACCCCCTCTCTAATAATGACCCCCCCTCTTATTTTTGACTAGGATTTCAGAGTTAAGGCCATTTTTGATTGACAATTTCGGGATTTTTGAGGGGTTGAAAAATAATGACCCCGGGGTCATTATTAAAGAAAATACGGTAGCCCAGCTCATATTTTTTGTAAGGTGACGCATTCAACTGAATCATTTGATGTGAAAAACGTTGGGAAACCCCATTTTTTATAGATTGGAATTGTAAATAATTCTACCTCCATGGAATTCTATTGTTTTTTCTAACTTATGCGGTTTTTCTCGTTGCATATTTCGCACCCTCACTAAACATTCATTTAGGTGTTTTCTGAAATAGACGTCAAGGTTGCTGACCCTGTAGTCTCTTTTTGTGAAACAGTTGTGGAAACCTCCTCACTCAAATGCTTTGCTCAGACGCCAAATCAAAAGTAAACTTTCAAAAAACCTTTTAAATTTAAATTTATTATTTTAGAAACAAAATAACGATGATTGCCGAACCGTTAGAAAAAGGAATAGCTGAAGACATTGAGAATGAAGTTGTCAAAATTGGATGGAACAAGTAAAGTTGTTATTTTTTCGGTTTCTATTTGACCCAAGCTCTTTGCTCACCTTTTCTAGGAAACAATTGGGCGACTTTTTCCAAACCAAGTATGACTGGGACTTGTTAGCTGCTAGAAGCATATGGGCGTTCGGTCCAGACACAACTGGTCCTAATGTGCTGCTAGATGATACTTTGCCATCCGAAGTCGACAAGGATTTGTTGAAAGTTGTGCGGGAATCCCTTGTTCAAGGGTTCCAATGGGCTACTAGAGAAGGACCTCTCTGTGAAGAACGTATGATTTGGAAGATAATAGTAAACCAGATTATATTGGGCTTCATTCCAGCTATTCGTAATGTCAAGTTCAAGATGCTGGATGCAACCATTTCAAAAGAGCCTCTCTATCGTGGTGGTGGACAGATTATTCCTACTTCAAGACGTTGCGCTTATTCTGCATTTCTGGTAAGATTTTGTAATTATGGGTAAGCTACGGCGAAGCTTTGGTAAGCTTTAACGGTAAGCTTTAACAAGCTACAAGAATTTAGCTTGTGAAAAGAATAATTTTTAATGGAGTATTGGGCGTTTTTTGGCCCTTCTTTTAACTTTTCGGCGTTTACTGTGATTTACCAGCAAAACGGAACAATCCTAAATTTAAGAACACTTGGACAGCATAGAAATTAATTTATTTGATAAAACTAGTTGTAGCATAAATCGACAAGAGAACCAGCGCAAAAAAACCAATAAATCGAAAGGGTGGATAAAGGCAAACGAGCCCCTGGTGCTGTAATGGGGCTGAAAGATCTTTCTTTCAATATTCTTTTTTAGATGGCTACTCCTCGGTTGATGGAGCCCTACTATTTTGTGGAAGTCATTGCACCGGCCGACTGTGTCACCGCCGTTTACACCGTTTTGTCAAAGCGTCGAGGTCACGTCACTACTGATGCTCCGATTCCTGGGTCTCCTCTCTACACAATCAAAGCATTCATTCCAGTTATTGATTCTTTTGGTTCGAAACTGATCTGCGAACTCACACTCAAGGACAAGCCTACGCTATGTGTGTTTTCAATCATTGGCAGGTTAGTCACGATATAAAGTGAATTGTTTCTACATCTTTCTGCATTTCAGATAGTTCCTGGTGATCCCTTGGACAAGAGCATCGTGATTCGCCCACTTGAGTTGCAGCCGGCTCCGCATTTGGCACGTGAATTCATGATCAAGACTCGCAGACGCAAGGGCCTTTCAGAAGATGTATCGGTTAACAAGTTCTTTGATGATCCTATGTTAGTGGAGTTAGCTAAGCAGCAAGACTTGCTCAGCTTTTAAGAAACTCATCCTTGCTTATGCTGATCACCATTGTTATCCTCGTGGTTATAATTATTTTTGTTGTGAGGAAAGTCAATGTCTTCTTGTTTGGTTGTCGTTAATAAAGTTGTCTCAATGTTGTACCAATGGTTAATTTTTATTCTGACAGTAGTAGCAAAATTTGGATGCTCAATTTATAATAGTTATAAGGAGGAAAAGTACTACACCAGTTATCGTTTTTGAGTAGGTAAGGGCTGAAAAATTTGTCATTAGGTTTATATTTCTTTTCAAAAAATCACATACTCTCTGCTCCATTAAAAGAATCGCTGTTTGTTTTCTGTGTCTCTAGACCACTTCTCAAATAATAGTTGACCTCTTCCATAACTCTTTTTCTCGTCTCAGACAGCCTTATTGGCTCTCCATCATAAGCTGCATACATGTCTGAGCAATGAGCAGCGCCGGGCGTCATAATTGCAATCTGGTGTTGGTCGGGTATTGAGACGCTAGTCCCTAACACACTCCATGGGTCAAATGCACCTTAATGTTTTTTTGGAAAATCGTACGGCAAAATGAAAAGCTAATACTTAATTTCGCCCACTAATTACTGAAAATTGCCCCTGATTTTAAATTAAAATTTTTTTCTTCAGGGAGGGGGGGGGTGAACTTCCTATACGCATCGCCTTAGGTCACAGGTTCGACAACCATTGGCTATAAACCGTATTTTTTCTTTTATTTACAAGTTTAGTGTCAAAATGTTCCTTACACTCTTGACTATCCAATAAGACTATCAGCACAGGCTTTTACACCTACCGGAGCTTGTAACCGGGCTAAAATAGGCCAAATTTCCGAAAATCGATGGTTTTCAGGGTTTTTCTTTGACTGGTTTCACTAAAAATTTCTGACTTTTTTTTTACAAGTCACAAGTTAAGACACCAAAATGTAGCCAAGACTCTAAGCTCTTATTTGAGATATCGAGCAGAGAAATAGTTAGTATATGGTTGGGGCTAGAATTCTAAAAACACCCAACGATGTCCAATTCCATGACATCCTATACAGGACTATCTCAGAACTTTTCGGTAGTATCCTGGAACTGACGTTTTTTCGTAATTTAATTTACATACTCATATGCAACCTTATACTCAAAATTTAGCCCTGCTTCCTGGCGTCATTTTCATCATATGGTTGTAAATGAGCATGTAGATTAACATTGTAAAAAAACGTCAGTGCCAGAATAATAGTGAAATCCTGCCCCTCAATATTACTCTTTTGTTCCTTGGTCAAACCTTCGCTAGCTAACGTGTTTTTCTGAAGTGATTTCGGTGTGTAAAAATTCTATCTGGTTCTTTATGAAATTCTGACTCTAGAAAGTCACTAAACGCGTTTATAAATAAATAAAATGGACCTTATGTACTTTGCGGGTGGGCGGGGCCACCGATTTTTACACCAAAAATTTGTTTATACTTTCACATTTTTATTATGATAATCATAATAATACTGTTAACCGTCTATTAGTAACCATAGAAGCAATGTGGAATAAGGTGATCATGTTGATCATAACTAATTCAATCACCGTAATCAACTTGGGCTAAAGTGCACTTTATGGGGGTTGCCCAAAAGTGGGTTTTTTTAGGGGAAAGTATTTCATAGGCCCTGAGAACGATAGAAACGGCAAAAAATGTGTGGGAAGGCCATTTTCGAAAAAAAAATTTCGAACCACAAGGGGATCATGGTTTTTTAGTCAAAATTTCAAAATTTAAATTGGCGCCTTTTGAATTTAAAAGGGAATAAAGGCTGTATAGGGAGGGGAAGGGAATAAAAGGGGCCACTTATCACACAGGGCCCACTCACAAGAAGATGTTGAACATAGTTTTGAATACTGGGGCCTACCGCATAAATAAGCTCTGGTATGCATGCTTTTTCATGCATCCAGAGTCACTTTCGAGTGATTTGTGTCTAAGGTATGTGGGTGTGCGCATCTCAACTCTAAGCCCCCAAGCCCCTGCGCCCCGAAGGGGCTCAGGGCTTGAGAGTTAGAGATGCGCGCACTCATTTACCTTAGACATGATTCCGAGAAGTGCTCTTGATCAAAAAATGCATATAGAGTCTCTTTTTGCCACGGCCCAGTTGAAAAACATGGTAGGACAGCCGAAGAATACAAACAATCACTTTGCTAACGTTCTGCTATAAAACTGGCCCCCTTTAATTCCCTTCCCCTCCCTATACAGCCTTTATACCCTTTTAAATTCAAAAGGCGCCAATTTAAATTTTTGAAATTTTGACTAAAAAACCATGATCCCCTGTGGTTCGAAATTTTTTTTTCGAAAAATGGCCTTCCCACACATTTTTTTGCCGTTTCTATCGTTCTCAGGGCTATGAAATACTTTCCCTAAAAAAACCCACTTTTGGACAACCCCATAAAGTGCACTCCTGCCTCAACTTGATCACTATTAAAAACTTTTTTTTGGTGAAAAAACCGGTGCACCACTAACCGGCCCCCACCCAAAGTACATAAATAAATCAAAGTACATAAATAAAATCGGTGGAGGCTCATGCTATACAAAAATAAATACGCATCATTTTGGCTAGTTTTCATTAATTTCGATGGTCATTTGAATGAAATACCCAAATTAGGGAATTTGCTGATGGCGAAACAGCGCTGGAAATGATTGCTATCGATTTCTCGATAGCTTTCGGTTCTAGAAGTTGGTAAACTTTCTAAAAAAGAGAAAAAAGGGTGTACAATCAGTGGGAATTGAGCCGGTGTCCTTATAGGCGATGCGTATAGGAAGTTCATCCTTGCTTCTTGTTCGTCTTCGAGTCGGAGAACAAATTGGCTGAGCAACATATTGTTCTTAGAGAAACTCTTATTGAAACCATGATATCAGCTTTCAATTGCATTATTTGTCCTTTTCCTTTTTTTGTAAAGTAAACGCCAAAATTGAGAAAAATTCGATCTTTGATTAGTGGGCATTTTTCAGCGAATTAGGGGGCGTTTTTCAAAAGCAAAATTAAATACCACACAAAAAAGTAAGCATACCGTTTGGTAAAATCACGTTACTGACCTGAAAAATTAGCTTTAAAATTTCAAGTTTTTAATAATTATGAAGTAATAATTGAAAAACTAACATTATAATCTGAAGGATTTCCAAAAAATTGTTGTGCTTTGGCCACCTGCTTTTCAATGTAGTCACTTGTGATAGGTGGACCAAACGTGTCCATGCATAGCTTATAGTATGATCCAATGGAGATGATGTCTCCGAAAGACTGTTTCCTTGTCCTATGCATGAAAATCAATAGGCATGATGAGAAAATAAGCGACCAAACAAAGGAAAGTAGCTAAATTCCCAAAATTTTTTGGCCTGACCTCCATATATTAAAAAGATGAAAAAGAAAAGTCGCGGATAAGAATCCTACAGAAAAAAAATACCGAGGAAATTAAAACAACACTTTGTTTTTTATGAGTTATTACTGCTCAACCGATATTTTTATGCCAAAGGTAAAAAGTAAAAAAAGTTGACCCTAAACCACGGATGAGATTTTCGCCCTTTACTTTTTATGACTTGTTGAAGAAAAAAAAGTTATTTTTTGTTGGGCAAACCTTTTTTTGCAGCTGATTCACGTCTTTTCGCAGCTGATTTGCGTCTTTTTGCAGCTGATTTCCTCTTTAAACTTTTTTCTTAAATTTTTTAAACATTTTTTCAAAAGTTTTAACACCATCAGGTAGCGCTGCGATTCTAGTTTAATCGAGGTATCATTTGTTGAAACATCTTCGAAATATATATTCCAAAAGGTAAAAGTATGAAGTAAGTCAGAAGAGTACTTTGCTTCATACTTTTACCTTTTTGGGATATATTTTCAAAGATGTTGCAACAAATAATACCACACTAGAAACTAGAATTACAGGGCTACCTCATGTTGTTGAAATTTTAAGAAAAATGTTAAAAACTTTGAGAAAAAATGGAAAAGAGCTGAAAAAGAAAATCAGCTACAAAAAGACGTAAATCAGCTGCAAAAAGGTTTGCCCTTTTTTGTCTTGAAGGGAAGTCGTGTTACAATCAACATACAGTCAACTCTTGATTTAACGAAACTCTTGATTTAACGAACCTTTTTTTGGTGCCTATTTGGCCAGCGATTAAATAAAATGACTAAAATAAGCTCTCGATTTAACGAAACTCTCGATTCAACGAACATTTTGCCGGTCCCCATGGTTTCGTTAAATCGAGAGTTGACTGTATTAACATACCGTATATTCTCGATTAGAAGGCCCCTCTCTAATAGAAGGCCCCTCTCTAATAGAAGGCCCCCCTTGAGGACCTATATATCAGCATAGAAAAAGAAATTCGCAAATCTGTTTTTCGCGTTTTCTTAGTTAGCACGAGCTCACCTGATTCCACTTTTAAAATTTTAGTTGAGCACCCGAAAATCTCAAAATCGAAATATTTTTTTTCCGACTTTTTTAGGGTTGAAAATAGAAGGCCGGGCCTTCTAATAGAGAATATACGGTAACTATAATGGACAGAGGAAACCAAGCTGTTTGTCAATAAAAACAACAGGGCAGCTAAGGCGAAAAATGGAAACGTATTGTTTACTAGAGCCGGGAAGTCGTGTTATTTCAAAATTTTTGACCTGTTTTTCGTCCCCTATCCACCAAGAAGGTAGGTATCAACACAAAAGGTATCCACTTGGAGTAACCGAAAATATTCCATTGTAAGAAAAACAAAATCGACCATGGTATCCCACCCAGAATCGAAAGCTGAACACGGTTTGATAATAGCAAAACTGCGAATTTACTATCCAAAACCTCAATACCAACGTACCTCCCTTTTGAATACGAATTTAGTTAATATATATTGAATTATATTTTCGACCCCAAATATCCAAGGGTACCTTAGAAAGCACTCATTCTTGCGAACCTCGTTCTCCTCCACATGGTTACCCCGCTGAAGCTATCAGGAATTGGTTTGTAAAAACAATATTTTTGTCTCCATGAAACTACCACCACATAAATGTTGGCTAAAATTGAAATCACTCCCCTGAATTACGCCCATCCTTCCTGCCTATAAATGCGCCGCTGCAGCTATGCCGCGACTCGGAGAATATTGACAGTGTATTGGAGACATTAATCCCGATCGCATCAATGGTCATAAGACCGGGCCATAATGGCAAAAGACCATCATCTAGGTACTACTAACTGGGTACCACAGCCTGGGTACCACCAACTGGACACCACCACCTCCGTACCATCAACGGGGTACCGATATTTAGGTACCACTACCTGGACATCACTTTTGGGGCACCAAATGACGAGGGGACTTAAATATTTGTTCAATTACACATTTCATATTTAAAATTGTAACATCAATCAACGTAAGAAAAAACAGTAAAAAAGGATGAAAATGAAAAAAAATGAATTCGCGCCAAAATTTTTGACGAAATTTGAAATTTCAATTCGCGCCATATTAAGTTTTCAATTTTTCGGATGTACGACACATATTTGAGCATGTCCTAACGCTCGCTGCTTACCCAAGGTCCAACACTTCACATTAAAAAAATTAACTATGATCAGCCTCTCGGAACCAGTGTTCTCAATAGTCAGAGGCAGATGAAAGTCAGAATGACAATTCTAAAATCGTGGCAGTCAGAAAGCGCGGGAAATTATTTTGACTGTCAGACTCTTTCTGATTCTCAAAAATGAGATCCAGACAGGAAAAAAACAGTGTGATCTGATCGATTTGCCTTTCTGACTCTCATTTCTGATAGTCAGAATGATTTCCCGCGCTTTCTGACTGTCAGAATTTTTGAATTTTCATTCTGACTTTCATTCTTCCTCTGACTATTGAGAACACTACTCGGAACCACGCTCAGTCAGAATAAGTTTGAATTGAAAGAGTAAAAGGTTTCAAAAAAAATATTAAGCAGTAATTGTTTTAATTACTGAAATTGTTTTAAGTCATTTTTTAGAAAATCAGAGCATGAGGTGAACTAAACAGTTGCCCTTATACTCATCGGATATCCACTTGTATAGGGTAAAGACACCTTGATATACCATTTTCTCCGGTCCTGAAAATAGATAAAATGAATTCGTTCGGGACGTGGATACCATGATACTGAAGTTTTGAGCAGTGAATTTGTAGTTTTTGGTATTATCGAACCGTGTTCAGCGCACGATTTTGGGTAAGATACAATGATTTTGATTTAATTTTTTTTACAATTTAAAATTTTCGGGTCCGGAGGTAGGTACCCGTTAGGGGGCAAAATTAGGCTTCAATTCTAGGTCTTGTTTTGTTAGAAACCAAGTTGGAAAATCCGACCAGAAGTTCAATGATTAGGAAAAAATTTTGAGTTCTCAGGCACCACCTCTTATTAGCGTGGGCATGCCCTTTAAGCCGGTTGTTTTGTTCGGGTTTCGATTCCGAGAAGTACTCTTGATCATAAAATGCATATAGAGATTCTTTCTTCCTAGCTCCTGTGACCGGGCGACGGTGAATTCATCCAAGGCGAATTCATCCAAAGTGAATTCATCCAAAGGTGAATTCATCCAACGGTGAATTCATCCAATTTTTAAGAAGGAGAACTCAAAGAAAATTAATTAAACATTTGTTGTTTTCTTAATGAAAATTGTTAGAATTGTATAAATTGGTTGTAATGTCAATAGAACAGGCGGAACGAAAAGTATTTAAAGAAAACGTGTCAAGATAAAAAGTTAGATGAATTCACCGTTGGATGAATTCCCCTTTGGATAAATTTACCTTTGGATGAATTCACCTTGGAAGAATTCACCTTGGATGAATTCACCTAGAGCCCCTGTGACCAAAACGGTGTAAAAACCCTTATAAGTGATATTTCTATTTTTAAGGTATCTGAATACCCCTCCAGGTTGCGTTATGTAGATTGATCTGCAGTAAATTGATCTCCAGGTAAATTGATCTGCAAGTAAATTGATCTGCAGGTAAATTGATCTGCAAGGTTCGAATCCCTGTGGCGGACATCACCTTTATTGGAAAGTTTGAGTCCCACAAGAAGAATTACTTTTCCTGCAATTTTTCATTAGCCATTGTGAAAAGCGGATCTTTTGATCGTCGACTACTTGAGTACCAGCACCTGAACACTGCCTAAGTACCCTCCCGGAGGCAGCTGGGTACTGCCACCTGGATGGCGAGGTACCACTTTCTATGTGCCGTAATCGCCGTTAATTACCGAATAATCTAATTACCTCTACTTTTGTCGGTGAAATCAGAACAATTTACTGCAGATCAATTTACCGTCGCCCCTCCAGGTTGGTTTACGTGATCATGAAATGAATATAGAGGCTCTTTTTGCCTAGCTCCAGTGACCAAATTGGCATATAGACTTTATCTAACTTTTGTGAACTTTTCATATGTGAAAGTGACAGAAAATGGCTTTTTATCGTTTTAAGAAAAATTACAGACATAATCTGTAATTTTGGAGGTTTTCTATATAGAAATTGGCACCCATGCTGATCATGCTGAACACGAATCTGGTGTCAGAATTTCAGGTTATGATCGTGAAATTTTTTTGAAAAAATTTATGTTGGTCACCCCTGTGGTTTTGACTCCAAATTGGTTGTCCGAGTTACCAACTTCAGAGGTCCGGATACCCCGAGCTGCATTCGATATTGAGTAACCATTTGATGCTTTCAGATGCAGTTTTTTGTGCAGATTTTAAAACTGTTATCCAGTTTCTTTCCGATCGGTAGCGCCTTAAGTAAAATGGCAAATTTTAACAAAAAAGCACAATACAAAATTTGTGATTTTGGTTTAAATTAGCCAAAAGTCCAAATTTTTGCAATAATATAGTGATTTTTCACAACCATTTTGTAGAGCTGCTCAAGCCGAACTGTATGAGCCGAATGTATATATAAGTGTGACCAAAACAGCCCACTTCTGTCCATTTTAAGAAAAGAGGTCATTTTTGGTGGTTGAAAATAAAAGGCCATAACTCAGTATTTTCAGCATAAATCAGTGTTGACACCTGAGAACATAGGCACTTGTGCCTTTCGAGGGGAGGGGGCCTTGTTATTTTTAGCTGTGAAGGGTGTTTTTAAGCCTCTTAAGTAATTTTTATACGCTAAAACAATATAAAAAGTTGTTTTTTATTGTTTACCATACTAAAAAGTTAAGTTTTCGAAAAAAAATCCTTAAAAATTTGACCTTTTATAACTTTCACAGTTAAAAAAAGAGGCCAACCCACCCCCCCTCCCCAACCCCCAGAAGAGCACAAGTACCAGAACGTATTGCTCAGCGTTAAATTTGGAGTAGATTGGTATATAACATACCTGATAGAAAAAAAAATCGAAGAAATCGCGGTGCCACGAAAACCTCCAAAATTACAGATTATGTTTCTTACAGATTATGTCGGAATTATTTAAGAAAATGCTATTTTTATATAATTATAAAATCATTTTTCCAATACTGGAATATTTGGGAAACGACTATGCACCTAAATATCGATCCATGTATAAGGAGATCTTAATTTCGGTTAAGTTTAGCTTTCTAAATATCGGGCTCCAAAGTCCATTATTGATTTTCCGTCCATTTATGTCGGCTTTCGAACCTTACACCCTCAAAGATTAATCCCTCAGCTGACGTGTTCTTAAATGTTAAGGCTCACATGTCATTACGCCAAATTTATTGCGTTTCACGACTCCACTCGGAAGTAAGACTTTGTTAAAATAATGCACAGAATGTTAGCTACCGAATTAGACCAAACTTTAAAATTAACTTTAAGTAAAATTGCCGAAAAATAAAGTTTTTCTTCGAAAAGTCGCAAAAAGTAAAAGGGCAAAAATCTCATCCCTGTCTTAACACCAGAAAGGCGGACTGTAACTTTTGACTACCTGGGGTTTTCATTCCTGCTGAGCACGAATATCGCACAATCAGACCTCTGAACCTGTGTGCAATGCCCTTAACTACCCCAATTTTCAAAACGACTCTTTGAAAAATGGACCATTTTTTATTAAGACTGGTGAGCAGTGAAATTATCTGGCGCAGCATTTTCTTTTATGCTCATAAGAAAGCTCTTTGTCTGGATTTCTAATGGTATGTCGTTTGCCTAGATATGCCTAGATATCTCATAAATCCTCTTAAAAAGAGGGAAAACACAGTAACACTTGTGACCTTTTAGTGTTATCTGATGCAGTTTTTCATGCTCTATCACATGATGTTTTTATTTTAAAAAAAAGTCTAATGAAATTTTGAGAAAATTACGAAACCAAGCCATAACAAGTGTTTTTTCACAAGTGTTACTGTCTTTTCCCTCTTTTTATAGGATTTATGAGTTGAACGGCGAAATGACATGTCTTGAGCAGCTTGAGTGGTCTTTTGTCCATTTCAATGGTTTCATATCTAGGCAAACGACATACCATTGGAAATCTTAGACAAAGAGCTTTCCTATGAGCATGAAAGAAAATGCTGCGCCAGATAATTTCACTGCTCACCAGCCTTAACACTCCAAGCCCGATCGCTACAGTTATACACATGAGGCTAAAATTTCTCGCTGAACAAGATGGTGCAAAGAGATATTCAAAAAACCTGTTTTTTGGGTTTTTGCGCCAATTTGAAAAGGTGTAGTTTTTGAAAATGAGTTACTTCATAGGCTAAATTCTAGTATACACCCTTCACTCAAGTCTGGTATACACCCTTCAGTCAAATTAGCTTGGGGGACCAAAGCAATTTTTTTTCAAATTTTTAATTTAAAAAAAAATTGGCTAAAGTTTAGAATGTGACCTTTTTCTAAAAATGGTCAAAATCAGTTTTTTTAGTTGTGTAACATTGTAAAAAATGCTCAGCATTCATTTTATTGTTGGGAAAGCCAATTTTTCAAAAAAAAAATCATGGTTTTTTAGTCAAAATTTGAAAAATTTAAATTGGCGCCTTTTGAATTTAAAAGGGAATAAGGGCTGTATTGGGAGGGAAGGGAATAAAAGGGGCCACTGATCACACAGGGCCCACTAACAAGAAGATGTTGAACATAGTTTTGAATACTGGGGCTACCGCATAAATAAATTCTGGTATGCATGCTTTTTCATGCATCCAGAGTCACTTTCGAGTGATTTGTGTCTAAGGTATGTGGGTGTGCGCATCTCAACTCCAAGCCCCAAGCCCCCTGCGCCCCCTTCGGGGCGCAGGGGCTTGAGAGTTAGAGATGCGCGCACTCACTTACCTTAGACATGATTCCAAGAAGTACTCTTGATCAAAAAATGCGTATAGAGTCTCTTTTTGCCACGGCCCAGTTGAAAAACATGGTGAGGCAGTCGAAGAATATAGATATTCAAATTTATAATGTTCTGCCATAAAAGTGGCCCCGTTTTATTCCTTCCCCTCCCAATACAGCCCTTATTACCTTTTAAATTCAAAAGGCGCCAATTTAAATTTTTCAAATTTGACTAAAAAACCATGATTTTTTTTTTTTTTGAAAAATTGGCTTTCCCAACAATAAAAATGAATGCTGAGCATTTTTTACAATGTTACACAACTAAAAAAACTGATTTTGACCATTTTTAGAAAAAGGTCACATTCTAAACTCCAGCCAAAAATTGCCTTGGTCCCCCAAGCTAATTTGACTGAAGGGTGTATACCAGACTTGAGTGAAGGGTGTATACTAGAACTGCTCCACTTCATATATATGACTGTTACTCAGCTTGGTTACTGTATTAAAATTTTTTTTTAGCTCATAAAAACCGCGAGAATTTGGGCTTTCAAATGTGATATTACACTAAAAAAATTCAGACATCAGATTCGTAATCAGCGTATTCGATTTATTTACAAAACTACTCTCATAATTTAAAAATGACTATTATATTTTTAATTCCGTTTGAGACAATAAGCATTTAATTACATCAGATTAACTTATTCGAATATTTATTGTCTCAGACGGAATTCGAAATATTTTTAAATTATGATAGTAGTTTTAAGGTCATTGCACAGGGTAGTTAAGGTCATTGCACACAAGTTCAGGGGTCTGATTTTGGCGATATTCGTGCTCAGCGGGTCTGAAAACCTTCAGGTAGTCAAAAGTTACAGTCCGCTTTTCTCGTGTTAAACGACTCTAAATGGCAAAACCGCGAGATTTTGAAAAAAACTGATACAGTCGATCTGGATACAACACCATCCCAAGGGACCGAACCAGGTTCGACTGTAGATAAAATTGTAATCATTACAATTTTTGTGACCAGATTGCCCAATGTGATACGGTAAAATATGCCGAAGATCTGGCTAAAAAGTGTCGGACCCAGCTAAGAAACGAAGTGGAGGGTGTGTCCGTTTATATGTGTCCGTTTATCGAGGTTTCACCATATGTTTTTTCATGCTATGTGAAATGAGTTGGGCTGCGGATAAGAACTAGGTGATAAGGGTGCTTACCGTTGTTTGTAACCAGCCAAATTCGTTGCAGGACAGCCACATCCAGCCCCGCATTGAGGCTTGAGCTAAATTTAAAGTTTTTTTATATTACCACAGAAAAACGGCGTGGCACTACTTAAGCAATGAGATTCGCAACAGATGATTTAAAAGAACATATTTGCGCTACACGATGAATGAGGGTCAACTGTCGACGAAACAGACTGTCGACCCACCAAATTTTTTCGCAACATTTAGTACATAGGTATTTAATCTATATTAATTTTGGTATTTAATTTTGGCCATAAAATACTGAAAAATACACGAAGTGACCTTAGTCATGATTCCGAGAAGTACTCTTGATCCTAAAATACATAGAAAGCTATTGACACCGAATTCGGGGTTATTATGCCGAATTCTTTGACACCGGATTCGGGTTTAGCATGGTCGATTTGCTTATAAACTGCCCTTAAACCTTTCCGATTCTCTCCTGTTTTAAAAATTAAACCTTGCCACAAATCTTTATAGCCAAAACCGTTATATTTTTGGGGCGTAATCGTTTCGCCAATGAAATTTTCGCCAATAAGGTCATTTCGCCAACGGCATCTTTTCGCCAATGAAACCATTTCGCCAACAGCAACTTTTCGCCAATGAGATCATTTCGCTAATGCATCTTTTCGCCAACGGCATCTTTTCGCCGATCAACTCTTTTCGCGTATAATCTTGATTTCTTTGGTGAATAAGCGCTGAGAAGTGAAATTGTGATTCAATTCTTTAAATAGGGTACACATCCAATAGCGAATAGATGATCTCTCAGGTTCGACTTCCAGTGGGTGGATAATAGTGTTATACTGAACTCACTCCGAGTGAGAATCTCACTCACTCTCACTCATAGGCCAAAAAAACGTCCTCACCTTCAAAAATATCCGATTTTGGCTTACCGTATTTTTTCTAATAAGCGCCCACCCCTAACTTTGAGGACCTCTGTATCAGCCCAGAGCAAATATTTTGCTAATCTGTTTTTTACGTTTTCTAAACTCCCACGAGATCTACTGATTCTGCGATTCCGATTTTGATTGAGGACTCAAAATTTATCACTCACTCTCACTCACATACTCTGAGGACAAATGTCATTCTCACTCACTCTCACTCACAGGCCCAACAAGTGTCCTCAGCAAAACACTGGTGGATACCTTTTTTCGTGAAGGCCCCAAGTAACCCCCCTACAAAGAGTATTGTTCTCTAAGGATACTTTTTTCGAATCCCTTGATTTTTTTCACCCCAATCCCTTGTAATGAGGAGTGTGTTAGTCTCTTGCCGCGAAGCGGCCAAATACACTCGGTTTCATATGCTCATAAGCTGGAAAATGGGTGAAAAGTGAACAAAGTCAGCTCAGAGAAAAATACTCTTTGGGGGGAGAAGGGTTACTTGAGGGCCCTGTCCCTTTTTTATCTCCTTTGAATGATAAATTCGGTGTCAAATGTTCTTAACACTCTTTTCTAAACAATAAGATTATCAGCGCAGGCTTTCACACCCATTGAAGTTTTTATCTAGGCGAACATAGGCTAAATTGCCGAAAATTGATGGTTTTTGAGAGTTTTTCCTTGACTATCTTGGTTGATATTTTTTGACTTTTTTCAACAATTCACACGTTCCATATACCAAAATGTAGCCAAGATTCTAAACTTTGATTTGAGTTATCAAACAGAGAATAAAAGTTATATTTAGTCAGAGCTAAAATTTAAGAAACACTGTACGATGTCCAAATCCATGCCATTCTTCCCAGGGCTTTCCTGGAACTTTTCTGTATTATTTTGGAACTGGCGTTTTTTTTACAATTTTAATTTACACGGTTATTTATAAGCTTATACTTAAAATGTAGCTCTGCTTCCTGACGTCATTTTCAGTATTTGATTGTAAATCATCATGTAAATAAAAATTGCGAAACAAACGTCAGTTCCCAAATAATACCAAAATCCTACCCCTCAAAAATACTCTTTTCTTCCTTGGTAAAAACTTTGCTTGCTACCCACTTTTCTGAAGTGATTATGGCGTGGAAAAATTCCTATCCGGTTCCCCGTGAAATTCTTACTCTAGAAAGTTACTGAAGCGTCGACAAATATATAAAATTGGTAGTCGTTGAGGCAATATAAAACTAAGTATGCATCATTTTGGATGGTTTTCTTTCATTTGGATGGTCATTTGACGAACTCCCAAAATTAGGGAATTTGGTGACTGCAGTGCTTGAATTGATTCCAATCAATTCTAGATAGTTTTTGACCTCAGTGGTCAGTGAACTTGTTTAAAAATATAGAGTAAAAGAATAGGTTATGCACCCACTGGAAGTCGAACCTGAGAGATCATCTATTCGCTATTGGATGTGTATCCTATTTAAAGAATTAAATAACATTTTCACTTCTCACCGCTTATTTGCCAAAGAAATCCAGAATGTACGCGAAAAGAGTCCATTGGCGAAAAGATGCAATGGCGGAGTGATCTCATTGGCGAAATGATCTCATTGGCGAAATGATGCAGTTGGCGAAACGGTTACGCCCCATATTTTTCATTAATTAGTTTACAAGAAAAAGGCCTACATTTTGCGTATAAGGTTTTGAATGACCATGTCTGCAAATTTTACTAAATACCCCAAAAGTTCTCAAAAAGTCCAAGATCCCGGAAATTTGGGTTTTTTAGTAATATTGCAGACATGTTAATTTACAACTTTATGCGCAAAATGTAGCCGTTCTCTCTGGCATCAATTTGAGTATTAACTTGTAAATGATAATATCCACAAAATTAGTTAGAAAAATCATATGTAGCAAACTAATTAATTAAAAATTTAACGTTTTTGGCTATAACGATTTTTGGCGCAAAGAATTTGGGCGAAAACAAGAGGGCCGAATGCCTTATATGGGGGTCGCCCAAAAATCGGTTTAAACCACTTTTTCGTGCGTTTTAGCTGTTAAAACGTGTAGAAAACATGTTTTTAGAGCGCGGTCAACCATTTTTGAATTTTTTTTTACCAAGTTTTCACTTTTTGCCTTGAGGATCAAGGTAGGAGGGTACCTACCTGAAAAGTACCTGGATACCTTTTTAAAGGGGCATGCCCGTGCGTTTCAAAAAGTTAAGGCGGGGACCAGCAATTTTTTTCGAATCGTTCCATTTTTTAATCGGTTTGCGTCAAATCTGATATTGATGACCTTACGGTACTTTTAAAAATCAGGCAGAAAACTTAAAAAATCTACACAAGAACAAATTTAAAAGTTTGCCGAGAAAAAAAGATATGCTGGTCCCCGCCTTTTCTCCATGTCGGGCACGGGCATGCCCCTTTAATTGACTTTTTACCTTATT
Organism: Ditylenchus dipsaci; assembly: GCA_004194705.1. NCBI lineage: Eukaryota > Metazoa > Nematoda > Chromadorea > Rhabditida > Anguinidae > Ditylenchus > Ditylenchus dipsaci. The sequence goes on along the minus strand of SADC01000318.1, from coordinate 396,083 downwards.
TTTATCACTAGAACTGGGCGAAAAGAGTATCTAGATGCATTTATTGTCAAGATCCTTTTCGGATTCATCTCTAAGGTAAGTGAGTGCGCGCATCTCTAACTCTTAAGCCCCCTACGCCCCGGAGGGGGTGTAGAGGTCTTGAAGAAATGCGCACACACCCATAACCTTGAGACCAAACACTCAAAAAAGACTCTAGATGGATAATAATATGCAAACCAGAGTTTATTTATGCAGTAGGTCCCAGCTATCAAAACTATCTTCAAAATTATTTTTGGTTTACGAGAAATACATGAGTAAATGTACTTACTAACATTCACCTTGGCCCCCAAGGCAAAAAGTGAAAATTTGGTCAAAAATTTTTTCCAAAAATGGTCGACCGCACCCTAAAAACATGCTCTCTACACGTTTCAGCAGCTAAAACGCACAAAAAGTGGTTTAAACCGATTTTTGGGCAACCCCCATTTCCCCCAGTTTAGCTAGCAGGAGAGAGCCACTTTTCCATTTGCTATGAAATTTTTAATTCTGTTCAAGACAACAATTATTCAAATCTCGAATGTTTAAAATTTGAGTGTTTTGTGTGTTTTTGTCTTGAGCGGGATTCGAAATTTCACAGCAAACTGTAAGGTTCAAGGACAGTTTTTCAAGCAAATCGACCACGCTGAACCTGAATCCGGTGTCAAAAATTTTGGTTTCTGCGACGAAATCAAAGTTTCACGTCAAAATCTTTTTTAATCTTTTTTTTTTGAAAGTCTTGCTAAACACTTCAAAAGCCTGCTTTTGTTTTACTTCAAAGCATTTTCAGGTGCAGCTTTTCTTGCTCTTTCGAATAGTATACACTCAAAGCTCGACTTATCATACACCCTGAGGACTGGGTCCAGGTGCTGTATGTTAAATCGAGTTTTGAGTGTACATTGATATCCAAACACATGACCTTATCACACTTTTTTCTGCAAATCCAAGTATTAACAACGTCTTTGAAAAATGACACAACTGTTTCTTCGAAATAAATTTTCAAATTTGATTTTCATGAATACCTCGATGATATTTCAATTGAAATCCCAAGATATGCGCTTTTTTTAACCATTAATCATTGAAATTGATATTAAAAATTGACGAGATCTACTAATTTCAAGTAACATGAGCGACAAGCATGACTTGGCTGGTTCACAAGGGCAGCTGGCTATTAAATACTGCCGCTTTTTTTAAATTTTCAACATCATGTTGAGCGTGAAACTTTACCACATTTCTTACCGCCCGTCCTTCTCGTGTTAAGGCCCCTGCTCGGGATCAGCAATTTTTTTAATCGTTTAATTTTCACTCATTTTGCATCAAATCTAATATTGATGACCTTTTGGAAACCAGTCAGAAAACTTGAAGGACTATGGTTTTTTGGAATCAGGCATGTGAGAAATTTGAATTGGCGAGCGACAGTTCTCTTTCATCTAAAACTACACTCTTTTGGGTCGTTCGGAATGACTCGAAAGAGTAGAGTGCGATCGTCCAAAAACCCTGGTTTTTAAAAAAATCTAGATGAGAGTGTATATAAAAATTTAAAAAAAAAGTTATATAAAAATCACTGCGGTTACTCACGTTTCCTCCGTGTCGTACACGGGCATGCCCTTTCAAAGTTAATATCATTTCTTTTATGCATTTTTTGGATTAAAAAAGCTGTCTCCGCCAATTCAAACGTACGATTACTCGATCGACTACTCGATATCTTTGGTCGTAGAACTGAGTAAACTCACCCAGGAGATTTACAGGCGTCCATAAAATTTGATCCACTTTGAAATGCCATAGCTTTTTCAGTTTGGTTTTAAAACTACACATCATATCGAGTGGCGCAAATATTGCAACATATAAATATGAAGCGCAAATTTTAAGACGCATTTCTTGCAGTTCAAATCTCACGATCTCTCAAATTGCATTATAAAATCATATGATCTCAAATCTTATTGCCCAAGTTTTGCCACACCAGAAAAACACTCACGTCCATCTAGGCTCACGTTCCGAATGTCCTTTAGGCCTTCCTGTAGCGGACGTCTAGGGACTTTTGATCGCGTAGTCCTTCACTTTCTAGATTTTCGTCCCAATCCATGACATCTGCTAAGCGCTTCACCAACGAACTTTCATTTTCGTTCATTATGTTGCAGGCTTGAGAAATATTCAGGCCGTTCAGTGTTGCACTGGTCTGAAACAAGAGTTTTTTTAAAATAACACAAGAATAATTCTAAAGCAGACTCTAGCATCATAGGTGTATTGGATCAAGCCTTGGAAAACATTAAAAACTTCTCCATAGAAGTTAGTTATGTCGTCTGGTACACCTTTCAGTGGAGGGTAAATACTGAAAATTAGAATTTTCCTCGATTGCTACTAGGAAAAATAGTTGATTTTCGATTAAAAGATTACTGGAACATTTGGCTGAGTTTACTTCTTCCCTTATCGGTCAGCGTCATTTTTTTGAGCTCTTTGAAAGCGTCCCCACATTTTTGTAACATTCTTCTGATGTGGACTTGATTGTCTTCTCCATCACATCGGAGTATTCTGAATTAATTTCAGATCAGTTTGAGCATAGATTTTCCGACCCTACCGGAGTATACCCCCCCCCCCCAAATGAAATTTTTTTTAAAGTGTTTTAAAACACCCTATATCGACCCAAAATTGCCTCGGGAGTTCAAAAATGACATCATTTTTGAGTTCTGGTTAATAAAAAATTGAGTTTTGGACATTTTGAAATTTTGACCATTTGCCTGTTTTGGCATGTTTTGGTCACTGGAGCTGGGCAAAAATAGTCTCTAAATGCATTTTTGTTCAAGAGTCTTCTCGGAATTATGTCTAAGGTAAGTGAGTGCGCGCATCTCTAACCATCCAAGCCCCCTGCGCCCCCCTTCGGGGGCGCAGGGGGCTTGGTTGCTTGGGGTTGAGATGCGCACACCCACATACCTTAGACGCAAATCACTCGAAAGTGACTCTGGATGCATAAAAAATGTATGCATACCAGAGTTTATTTATGCGGTAGGCCCAGTCAACAAAACTATGTTCAACATCTTCCTTTTCACACTAAATTGGCCCCTTTTGGTCCATCCCACCCAAATACAGACCTAAAACCTTCAAAAATGGTCAAATAGGTATATTTGGGTGGTCCCAAAACTCAATTTTTATTGACTAGAACACAAAAATAATGCCTTTTTCGAGCTTCTGAGGCGATTTTGAGTCGATATAGGGTGTTTGGAAACACTTTAAAAAAATTCCATTTGGGGGGGGGGTATACTCCGGTAGCGCCGATTTTCCATAGAAAATCCCACCCAGAAGTTCACTTTAGGCCAGAGAGGAGCGGAACTAGCCACATTGCCCACTGTCAGATTTGGTACTTGATGCGCAACCAGGCAGCCAATGAACCTGAATATTTGGTACTTGTGCGGGCGATGCACATTTTTTAATATATTGTAAATCATGTTTATACAACTCTTGACCCTTAAATGCGCACACGGCAACCAGACAAATACAGTTTTTGTAAAATTTGTCGCCCGACAATACAGTTTTTTGTTGTTTTTGTCGCGCGACAAATACAGTTTTTAAAATTTTTGTCGCGCGACAGATACAGTTTTTTGTTGTTTTCGTCGCGCGACAAATACAGTTTTTTGTTGTTTTTGTCGCGCGACAAATACAGTTTTTGTTGTTTTTATCGTACCACATTGTTTTGTTATGATTACTCACAAATATAACAATTATCCGGATTGGTCCCCTTGGATAGCACAGCGAATCTCGAATAGAGCGAAGAAATTCGAGTAGCTTTTCATCTGACGGTTTTCCTGGATGTTCTTTCTTTGAGCATTCCACTCGTTGACGATTGCATGAATTCGTTCTTCGGATTCCAGTTGCTTGGCCCTGATGTTGCGAAAATCTTCTTCCGGTTTTCTTTCATGCCTAAACATAATACTGTTTGAAAATGTTAAAAAAGATGAAACCTGGTAATGAGATGCCGAACTGCTTCTTCTTCATCCATCTGATGCCGAATGACCTTGCTGCGCTCAGGCTTGCCACCACCAGGAAAGTGCGCGCTATATTCTTTATTCCACGATTCCACGGCATTATTTGTCACTGGTCGCTGCAGCACGATATGCTTGTTGCTGACAGACGAAGAAATGGACACCAATTATTCTCGAACTTTCCTGAGCGTATTATTGTACAGCTCAACCAAACATAATGAAAACTTACGTTGCGATGCGTATAAGAGTAGCTATTGGCCCAGACGATACGTTTTCCTCTGCTGCTGACATCTTCACGCTCGATTGGTTCCCTGAGAAGAAAACTAAGCTCATCACCATTTTCATCTTCAGATTCGCTAGACATGTCGACGGATCTAAACAAGATCTATTAATGACAACGATAAATAAACTGATAAACTATAAATAATGTTTGTCGTGCGACAGAAACAACAAAAAGTAATGTTTGTCGCGCGACAGATACAACAAAAACTGTATTTGTCGCGCGACAAAATAAAAAATACTGTATTTGTCGCGCGACAAACATTGAAAAAACTGTATTTGTCGCGCGACAGTTTCGACACGACATATACAACAAAACTGTATTTGTCGCGCGACAAAACAACAAAAAACTGTATTTGTCTGGTTGCCGCGCACACTACGATGCTCTCGTTTTTGCAAAACAAATTACATATTTGGTAACAAGCCAAATACGAATATTCCAAAAACAACAACATTTGACGTGAAAATTCGTTGACACGGCGTGTCAAGTGTTTTTATCCATGTAAGACTTTTTTGTGGATTTTTTCAAATTTTATAATTTTTTCTTAATAAGCATGTTAATCGCGGCTAAAATGCACTTTACTGCGTATGCTCAAAATTGGGTTAGTAACAGGGATTGACATTTGTTCCCTTTCCTTCTGAAATAATCTCGAAATAGTTTCAAAAATGTTCCTATTTGAGACTATCTGAGACTATTTGAGACAAAGAGACTATGAGACTATTTTAGTCTCAAACCCCAAATTAGTCTCAGTTCCTTATGAAAACTGAGACCATTTCTTCCCTGTTCCTTTTAGGGAACAAAGCTTTTTTCTACTTTTTCGAAACCAATATTTGCTTTTGTACCATCATCTTGACGTTCTTTAACCAGTTATTTCTTTCGCGCAGTTTTTTTTCATTTAAATCGACGACCGTATATTCGAAATGTTAGTTTATTGGTGCTTTCACTGTTATCATTGTACATTTTAATACTAAACTTTACCAATCAAGCTTTTGATTTTTATTTTTCTTTCTCTAGTGGGCTTTATTTCTACTACCTTTCTTCTGTGTACCTCGAGCTCCGAATATCCACCTGGTTCGGGCTTCATCCTGATGGTTGAAGGGTATCCATGTTATTCATTCTAGTAGTTCGGTCTTTACCCTGGTGGTTGAGGTGCCATCCTGCTACTGTCATCGATTTTCCTGGGAAAATCGATGGGGCAAGGAGTTACATACGCAAATTTTTTTAATATTTTCAGAATTTTTTGGCCATCTTTTACCTACCCTACCTTGCCACTTACCTTCCCGACCAGGTCAGTCACCTACTCCAACAGGCAACCTACCTACCCTACCTGCCCACCTAAAAATCCCAATTACACTAACTAATCTCTGCGAGACAAAATAATAATGTATGCTGCCACCAGTTTTTAAACCTGTAACCATGCCTTGGTACTTCCCGGCTACCTCATCTGGATATCCTTTGATATTGTTAAAGAAAAGCTATAAAAACTCAAATATATAAAGAAAAATAAGAGGACCACACATGCCGAACATTATATAGAGATAGAGCCTCCGAGATGTCTATATGACTCGCTGGGTTTGTTGCTCTTAAGTATAATTTGAAACAGCAATAAAGCATACTAGAGCAAGAGCAATAAAATCAAGAGCTTCATTGGTAAAGTTCAGTATTAACCTGTTTTTGCCCGAATTAATTTTTTTTTGAAAATTTTCGACTTTTTAATTTTGCACTTGGAAGGTCAAATCTAGGGTAAAATGGCTGGTTTTATTATAAAAATGCAGTCAAAAAATAGGTTTTGTTGACAAAATTTCGAGATTTGGCCCAAAATTGGCTGTTTTTTTAAATACCATAGGGTTGTTATAATAATTATCGGCGGGTTGTTGGCGTGTATGAATGCAATGTTTATCGGCTGTTTTAGAGTTGTAGAAATTCCCGGAAATATAGAAAACCCGGGAATATTCCCGGGAACATTGGGAATATTCCCGGGAATATTCCAATATAGGGGAAAATATCGGGAAACCCGGGAATATTCCCAATGTTCCCGGGAATATTCCCGGAAATATTCCCGGGAATATTCCCATTGTACAACCCTAGGCTGTTTGTTAGCTTTTTCTTTGCTAGCTTATCTGATCGACAGGTTCATTATACATATAATGTTCAGACGTAAACTTGCAGAAGTTCTCATAGTCTCATGGAACGATAATAGGCCAGTTACCATCTTGAGCACTGTGGATCCGATCTTCTCAATGAATTAAGCAATGAGATGGTCTAAAGAGGCAGGTGAAAAGGCCCGATTCCTTAACCAATTGTGGTCGGCGCATACAACACATTCATGGTAGGAGTCAATCGCATGGAACAAAACATCAGCAATTGCCGCGTGAGCATCAAAAGCAAAAAAAATGGTGGCTTTCTTGCTTCGCCTTCTGCAACCATTCAGCAATACATAATGCCTGGCAACATCAGGTCATTAGAGGAAAGTTGGACTACCTCGGTTTCCGGCGCTACGAGACCATCTCGAATGCGGTGGCTCCTTTCCACGTTGGACATAAATCTTCTGAGCCCGTTGTGAAGAAATCCAACCGTGTTGCAGACTCAGTACGATTCGATAGTTTTAATCATTAGATGGTGCCAACCGATTCAAGACCGTACTGTGGAGTTTGCGATAGTCGAATAAAAGACATTTGCAATAAGTGCAACGTTGGTCTCTGTATGAACTGCTTCAAAGAATTCCACCTGAGGACCTGAACGAAACTGAGTGAATGAGCTATATTATTGATCAGTATTTGATAAATAAAAAAAAGGTAGCTGAGAAATTGACACCAATCAGAATGTCAAGCGAAATGGTATTCAAAAAAGCAAAAAAAGGCATATACCAGAAACCCATTTTGGGCTAAACCTCAAAATCTATTTTTTGACTGCATTTTTATAATAAAATCAGCCATTTTACCCCTAGATTCGACCCTCCAAATTTAAAATAAAAGAGTCGAAAATTTTCAAAAAAAAATTAGCATAGTGGTAAAAAACCTTCGGATTCGGTTAACCGACCGAATGCAACCCTATTTAAACGTATCAGAAATTTATTGAAAAAAGAGTATTTACCTGGATAAGATCCACCAAAAGCCACCCATCGAGGATTGACGAGTTTATTAGCTTCGCTGAAAGCAGGAATAAACGCAGCGATGTCAGCTAAGGCTTGTTCCGTTGTCAAGTACTGCAGGTTGGAGGTGGACAAGTCACTAAAGTATTAATTCTTTGCTAATTTGTGTATCACTCCTACGCGATGGTTATCGAACGGTTAACAAAATAACACCAGCAAAAAACCTACGTCATATTCAAGTTCTTGCCGAAAAATCTGTGCTCTAACTGAACCACGATAGCATTATTTTCCTTGGCCAATACCATGTAGGTGTAGTTTTCCAGACAGACCCATCGTTTCGGTATCTCTCCTTCTCCTCCAATCTGCAAAAACACCACAGGCTGGGCACTGTTAGTTTGGTTGTCGTGGAATTTCCAGTTCACAAAATAGTGCTAAATAACTTATTGCTAAAAAAAGTTATTAGTAAAACTAAAAAGCGGACGCTACCGAAAACTTGCCAACGGCAAAACTATCTATCAAAAAACTCGCCAACAAAAAATTCGATTTAACGGCCCCCTTGGGACCGGTCATAAGAGGCCTTTAAATCGAATTTTTTGTTGGCGAGTATTTTACGTTGGCGAGTTTTTTGTTGGTGAGCTGGTTGCCTCCCATAAAAAGGTAAATGGAAGCTTGGCCAAATTTATGTATTTACGTTCAATAACAAAAGGGAGACTTTGGGGCAGTTTTTTTACGTTTTTTCGCAAATTTCTAACTTGTGTCCATACTATCCCAAAACACCACATACCACCCTAAACTACCCGAACCACCAAAAATCTCGAAATACCACCTAAAAAACCCTTAACAACAAAAAACATTCCGGCGCTACTGGGTTTTAACACCCTCCCCCCCCCCTTAAACGAGTAGCATCAACATTCCAAACAACTTTGAAACACTCCCAACCACCGAAAACACCTTTAACACTGGAATAACTGATTGTCCTAAGAGCCTATTTTGGTGCGGAATTTCACGCTGAACACGATGGTGAAAAAAATCGGCCCTATTAAAGAATCGGACCCATTTTCGCCTTGGTCCCCTGTTGATTTTTGGGCTTAGGAAAGGGTAGGCCAGCGTATTTTAGGACCAACTCAAACCTGTTTTTCTTACTTTTTTAAACATCGAGAAAGCCTTTTTGAGTCTGTCCTAACATACACTGGCCCACCCTGTCATTTGGACGCTTTATAGATAGGCCAACTTTAGTATTTATGACAATTCAATGTAAAAATTTTGGTTCAAAGAAATAATTGTGCCATTTTTCAAAAACGTTGTTGACACTTGAATATGCAACAAAAAATGTCATAAAGTCATTTTTTTAGTTATCACTTATACCATTCGACAGAGCAATAAACTGCACCAGGAAAAGCTTTGAAGTAGAGTAAAAAGAGGGTTCAGGAGTGTTTAGAAAGATTTATGATCGATAATTTTCAAAAAAGCGGGCAGAAAGAAGCAAACACGGGCAGAAAAAAGCCAGAAGCGGGCACTCTAAATACTTGACCGATCTAACATAGTAGCGTCAATTTTTTATTTGCATTTTTTTAAAGCATTTTTAAAATGTTAACAATAATTCGACAAACTAACTTGTTGATAGGTTCTGGTGTCAGTTTGGTTAAATTGGTCGTATTTCTGTTCGAACCAGTTTTCGGTTATGTTAGGGCTGTTGCAGTCGATGGCCTCCGGCTGATCAGCTAGCATTCGAAGTTCTTGTTTGTAGCGCTGCTGCAGATTGTTTCGTACTATAAACGGAGCTAGACCGCCGCTGCACACACCAAGTGCTATTAGCAGAAGGATTGCTGGATAGATAGTCATCTTTTTCCAAATTTGAAAACTTCTTTTCTGAAAAATCAATTTTTCGAACTATTACTTTGCAAGTATGATCCCAACTTTTGGTCCCGCGTATTTTTATCCCAATTTTAAAGTATTTTTTTTGCCAATCACGATCGTATGTCTCAAAGCCAAAAAATTTCTAGTATTGCAGTGTTGCGACCTAAAAAATCTAAATCTTTGGGTAAATGCAAAAAAATACTTTAGATGCGAAGATAAAAAGTAGACTATTAAAAAAAATATAAAAAATATTTATGGCCTGTTACAACAGTTGGAGGTGAGACACTTTCAATTGCTGTAACGATAATTTGTACACGAAATGTCTTCCAGCATCAGAGCCACAAAGCAGAATTTTTAAAAGATGCTTTGTTGTTGAGATATGACCTAAAGTTGGGCTGCTCACACCTTAAGAGCCTATCTTGTACACCAGGCATATTTTAAAAATTTCTGATGCCCTATTTAAAGTTCTTAGTTCAAAAGCATTTTGAAAAAGAGGTGATTCATGAATACCGTATTCCTTCTAATTGCCGAACATGTGCGCTTATTTTTCAAACACCCGAAAATCGGAAATTTCTGAATTTGATCTCGAAATTTTCGGGTGCTCAACCAAGATCTGAAAAGTGGAATCGGTAAAGCTCGTGGGAGTTAAGAAAATGCATCAAACAGCTGATCAACATATTCACTCTCCTCCGAGATATAAGTCCTCAAAGTTTGGGTTGTGCGGTTATTAGAGACTGTGCGGCAATTAGAAGAAATACGGTATATCAATATCGAAATTGAAAAAAAAGTGCTTAAAGGCAAGGTGAAAGCTGTTAAGATTGTCTCGACGATTGTCTCCTGTTAAGATTGTCTCGACACGAAATAATTAATCCTAGTTTTTAGGGTTGTCGAGCCTTCGAAATTTTCTTCGAAAAAATTTTAAATTTTAAATTGGTCGTATTTCTGTTCGAACCAGTTTTCGGTTATGTTAGGGCTGTTGCAGTCGATGGCCTCCGGCTGATCAGCTAGCATTTTGAAGCTCGAAAATTTCGAGCCTTTGGCTCGGCTCGAAGCTCGAAGTTCGAAAAAATCGAACTTCGAGCCGAAAGTTCGATTTCGAGCCTTCGACTCGATAACCCTACTAGTTTTATTAATCCTAGTTCTGTTTTTTAAAATGTGGTTTTACAGCCATATTTTGTCGAAAACTCGGTATTGCAATCTCAGACAAACTTGTGTAGAATTAAGAGTTGGATTAGCATCAGCAATATCAGAATTTTTGAATCCCTTCAAAAAATGTCCTGAAATCCAAACGCAATAGAAGAATAATCAACCTTTTTTCGATGGGTTTTTTCTCCTTTTCCATTTTGATTTTAGGGCATTTTTTGAAGGAATTTAAAAATTGTGACATGGATGATGCTAAACCAACTTCTAATTCTGAACAAGTTTATTTGAGATCGCAACAGCGAGTTGTCGGCAAAATATGGCTCTAAAACCAACCTAAATCCTTTCATGTCGAGACAATCTCCTTAACAGCTTTCACCCTCCCTTTAAAACTTTTAAAAAAATTGTCGGATCCAGCAACGATTGAATTTGAATGATGCACGCTCTGGAAATTGACGCTATTTTTCAATAAAAGAAAAATAAAATATAAGAAAGGAAAACTGTGTTTGGCTATTGTATTTTGTTCTTGTTATCGATTCTTGGTTTTCGCTTTTCATTGATAAAATTGTAAATGTAATTATTTTTACTAGACCATTTTCAATTACTAAAGCAGGCAATACCGTCACACAGTCAACCATGAACGAAGCAGTGATAAGAAGTGTAGTGCCCAAAAATAATTCATTTTTTCTATGAATGTTACATCAGGGTTGTGTCTTTTGCCGGCGTCTCGGGGATTAAATAGGTTTTTGCATTTTATAAGAAACCAGGGAAGAAAGTAGCAATGGCAGGAAAAAATGTCAGAAAAGTTGAATTATGGATTGGCCAAAATTTGGCCAACCGAATTTGGCTCACCTCAAAGGGGTAAAATAATTGTGGCGTCAATTAGAAAACTGAAGCTATTTTAAGGAAGTATTTGAAAAGTATTTGAAATTTAAAATTTAATTGAAATTTAATTGAAATTGAAACAAGTATTTGAAATTTATTACAATTTTGTGAACACTGCCAATAAAATCATCGAAAGGATTAACAATATACAATTTGGAGCGCTATTTTCTCCAAACAAATTCGCAAACAAAATCCCCCGTAGTGGAATCAGATAAAACAACAAAGCATTCTCAGGCTTTTCTCAGACTTCCGCGGGACACGAGAATACTTCCGTGTTCCCCTAAAAATTAAAAAACGCCGCCGCCTCCGCTGGGTTTTGGAAAATGAGTGCTACCACCTCCGCTGGCATTTTCCAAATTCTGCCGCCAGCGCCGGCGCTTTAAAAAGTGCCAATTTTCAGCGGCGGCCCGCCGGGAAATTGGGAAAATTATTTGTAAATTTTTTTCTTGCAATATGAACATTTTATTTTTATTCTATAAATTACATCTTTATACCGTATATTCTCTATTAAACCCCCATGGAGGATTTTTTTTAAACCACTAAAAAATCGGAAAAATTAAGGTCGATTTTGAGATTTTTGGGCAGTCGACCAAGATCTTACAAATGGAATCAGGAGAGCTCGTGCTAATTAAGAAAACGCAAAAACAGATTTGTGGAATGTTTGCTCTAGACTGAGATATGAGGTCCGTGGGGTGGGGGATTATTAGAGAGTGGGGGTTTATCATAGAGTGGGGATTACTAGAGAATATACGGTATTCATTTTTACACAGGTTTAACTAGTCATTGTTACTAATTAAGATCAAAACCTTTTCACAAAAAGTGTAATGTTTGTCTAAAAAATTGAGCGCCAGAGCTTCCGCCGCAGCCGGTACAAAATAAATGACCGAATACTTGCGCGGCCGCCGACGCTTCGACGGCGGCCGCGCAAGTATGGACACGGGACAAAGTGTGTACCGCGACTTTTGTCCCACAAGTCAGTTGCGCGACACACATGTGTTATCTCACGGGACAAAGTCATGGGACGACGATATGAGTCATTTTTGGGATGGTTCTGCGGGACACCGACCTGTGGGATAAAGTAGAAAAAATGGACAAATGCCTAAGGCAGAATCGCTTAAAAACTACGTCTAAGCTACTACACCACGATAAAAGAAATATATTTTTAAGCATTTTCTGTCATGAAAATCTAAATTTTGTCCAAAAAAGTTTGCTCAACGCTAGTAGGTGTTTTTTTAAAATTTTTGGCTAAATTTTGACCAAAAGTTATAGATTTTCAATCTGTCATTACTTCCTGGGGCCTTCTTCAAATATGATTTTTATATTTATGTAATTTTGATGCATCTATGGTCGAGAAACTTGTATCTCAGGTATGTGCTAAATCACAAGCCTCCAAGCCAAGGTCAGAGTACCACCTATAAATACTCTAAATAGTGGGTGTGTAAAGGTGGTCGAAAACCAGGCAGTTTCAAGCTGTCGAAAAGTGTCAAAAAGTAAGTTTTTAGATTTCGTTTTTTTACTATCGTGTTTCCGTAAAATTCTGCATCAGAAGCCGCACTTGGTACGGTTGGCCATGACAGTGTTAAACTGCATAACAAATTCGGTTTGTTGTGTGATTTCTCATAACCGAATCTCAAAAGCCGTAGCAGGTACTTTCATGTTAGGATAGATATCAACCTGGATGGTTTGAAAATATAATAAATTTTCAAATGAGAAAAGGCTAATTAAGTCTTATCAAACCGATTTACTTCACGATTTCACGTATGATACCATAATTATTTTTCATTTATTTTTTAAACCCAACCGTAGAGGACACTCACCTAGCCGAGGGGTAGCAACACCAAATTTTAGGGTTCTTGCGAATAAAATATTGAAATTTCGTGATAACAAACATTATTCTCCACACGATTCTGAATTTAAAAAAGTGGATCGGTTTTTTATTTGGAAAAACTTTGGTTTTTAAGGCGATCTACGGATATTCACCTTATTATAGGGTACCTACCTCGGGTTTCGTGGTTGAGTTAGGTAAAATCGCAAATTTAGTCCTAACAAGCAGCATTTCCCACATGACTTTAAATCAGGAAAAACGGCTTGTTTTAGATTTTGGCAGTTTGCGAATAGGCTTTTTTGATGTAAATATTTTGTATCTTATCGATTGATGACATAATTGCATCTAAAATTTAGATTGGAAATATAATAAAATTACCCCATTTTCCAGAAAAGTTGCCCCATTTTCGAATTTCCAATCAAAAAGCAGAAAAGTTGCCCCATTTACCATAAAAGTTGCCCCATTTACCATAAAAGTTGCCCCATTTGCCACAAAAGTCTCCCCATTTTCTAATTTCCAGTCAAAAAGCAGAAAAGTTGCCCCATTGGCGAGAAAAGTTGCCCCATTTGGACATTTCATGTTGTTTTGCCATCTTGTTTACGTTGGCGTTGTTCGTTTTTCGTTGTTGTTGCGTCGTTTTACCTCATTGTTGCATCGTCACATATTATTGCACATACTTTTTACTGGCACCTCTCAAACTGGCCAGTTTTTACTGGCCAGGGCTGTATAAATGCAATTGCTTCCAAGGGATGAAAGATCGTTTCTTCTGCAAACATTCCCTGATGATGATGTGCAGAGATGGACTGCAGGAGTATCCAGAAGAAATTACCGATGTGCCGCTAGGAGAGAAGAGGAAGCGAGGAAGAAAGCGCAGGGCAAGAGAGGGAAGCGCCCTGGTTATTGACTGATTTATGTTATTGAATTTGTTGTCTTTGAAGTGTTGTCAATTGTTGTTGAATAAAGTCAGTTGTTGTTTTGAGTGGTGCTGTAAAACTTTGAGAGCTACTAGTATGTAAAACAATGTAATGACAGTATAAGAGATCGTGAATTTGAAAATCCGGCCAATGGGGCAACTTTTGTGGCAACTGGGGCAACTTTTCTGGCCAATGAGGCAACTTTTCTGCTTTTTGACTGGAAATTAGAAATGGGGAGACTTTTGTGGCAAATGGGGCAACTTTTATGGTAAATGAGGCAACTTTTCTGCTTTTTGATTGGAAATTCGAAAATGGGGCAACTTTTCCGGTAAATGGGGCAATTTTTAATTGTCTTCCATTTAGATTTGATACACACAGCATGGACGGGACGGAAGAGAATCGGAAGTGGTTTTTTTCACAACGAAATTAATACTTTTATTCACTGACCTATAACTTAGTCGATTCACCCAGACCTCAGCTTTCGTTTAAGGACAGGCATGCAGATCGGCGAATCGATTAAGCTATAGATCAGTGAATAAAAGCATCAATTTCGTGGAGAAAAAGAAAATTGAAATTTACTTCCGTCCCACTTCCGATTCTCTTCCGTCTCATCCCTGATACACAAGTTTAATTTGAAAAAAAAGAGAACAAGCCAAATTGAAAACATAACCAATTTTATCTAGAATCTTTAGTTTCGAGACATTTTTCACGAATATAAGATTTATTTAAAAAAATATTGTCAAGACAAATTATTGTCAGTTTTAAATTAAGTCAAAAAGACTTTTTGTCAGAATCAATTGATATCAGAGGGTGAGCTCTTATACAAATCAGGAAAGTCTCAAAGGAGCCACATTTCTAATTTAATAATGTTATTTGTTGTTCTAAACAATTTTTTACCAACTTTATCCAACTATTTATGGAATAGCACATGATTGACTTGGAGTTTCTTGCTTCTCCACTACAATTGCTCCACAAATAGGGTTTTTGTCACCAGGCAACACTGCATCCACACCTATTCTCAAACTTTTTCCGCTAGAAAGCCGACCAGAAGAGCCAACACACACTTGGTTATTTTAAAGAAAAATGGTGTTTGAGACAAATGAGTTTTTAAAATTTCTAGCATGATACAATATTCATATATATTTCTTAACCATTTCTATGGTTATGTACAAGTGGGGTTGCAGTCACTGATTTCTACTTTCTAAAAATTCTGCTTTGTTGACTGCTGTTTTGAAAAGAAAAGTTTGGTAGGAAAATAAGCATATTTTTTTGTCAAAAGCTGAGAATAAGTGCAGAAACTATTGAAAGTACATTCGACTCTCGCGATAAGCTCATGGGTATTTTATGGCAAAGGTATCTTGCAGTAAAGGTACCTTACACCCAGGTGAAAAAATCGAATCGTAGCGAAGGTCGATTGTTTTTAATTAAAGAAACTAAAACACTTAACACGGGAAAGGCTGCGCGACCAAACTATGCGTTTTGTGCAGAATTTCACGCCGAGCACGATGGTCAAAAAAATCGGTAAGATGAGTCATTCGAACGGGTAAAACAGCTTCTAAAGTTGTATTACGAACTTTTTCAAATCTCTTACCTTTTAGCAAATGCTGAATACTTACACTGAATTTCGAAAGATTACAGGCTTTTCGATAAGAAATCATCAACGTATTTATGACAATCCAATGTAAAAATTTTGGTTCAAATAAATAATTGTGTTATTTTAAAAAAACTTTGTTGACACTAAATCTAAATGCATTTTTGACCAAAAATCTAGCTCGGAATTATGTCTAAGGTAAGTGCGTGCGCGTATCCTCTTCGGGGCTTGGGGTTGAGATGCGCACACCCCATACCTTAGACACAAATCACTCGAAAGTGACTGGCATTACATCGAAGTAGCGCCGACTTTAATATTTTAAAAGCAGTTTACAGGTAAATCGACTATTCTGAACACGAGTCCAGTGTCAGTGTTGAGCATTTACTAAAAGGTAAAGAGATTTGAAAAATTTCGTGCTACAACTTCAAAAGCTGTTTTACACGTTCGAATCCCTTTTTTCCCCCAATTTTTCTCCTACAATCGCGGTCAGCGTGAAGTTCTGCACAAAACGCAGAGTTTGGTACACAAGGCCTTTCCCGTGTTTATAACGGGGTTAGACAATCACGGAAAAATCTGTAAGTTTGCTTTGATTTCTTTTTTCGTTTGACTTTTACAAAAGGCGTCATTCGAGACGTCGCTGTGCTTCAGAATAGAGATATCAGCGTAGTTTTTTTTCGCTTAAAATTTGTTTTGTTCTACATCATGTTTTGTATCGGCTGCTTTGGAACCCCAAATTTAATTGCGTGTTCTTCGTAACTCTTGTTTCCAGAGTGTCTCAGAATCTAATTTGAAAATTTCCCACATGTAACGGATCACTTTTCTTTTGCAATTTTTTTGCCTATGTTTAGCTATCCAAAATTATGTTGGTTTGTCTAGAGGTTATTAATAACTGCTATACATTCTTAATATGCCGCTTTTGGCAGTGAATGTTGCCGAATAAAAGAGCATCTGGCAGAGGTGAACGCCATTTCATTGGAGCAGCTTTTAATAGAGCTTGTGGATTCAGCTGCTTTTTACCTATTCACCCACTCATTCCTTCAGATCAATATTAATTTTAATCAACTTTTTTAGTTAATTTACTGTTTTTCATAGAAATTTATTCACGAAATGTGCTTTAAATTATAAATCACACCTTTTTTGATGTGGTTTTTATGTGTTTTGGTACGTTTTCTATTTGTTATGCAATAAATTTAGTTAATTTTTATTATTAATTTATTTGTGCCTTGTTTTAAGTTAATTAAGAGTCAAGAAAAAAAGCATTACTCGAGTAGGAATCGAATTTACGACCAACTTCTAATGGTCATACTCGTCGCCGATGGGAATATTTTTATAGGGTACTAGTGCAATTCAAACAAGAATAAAAACAATTTTTTGTATGTTTAACTTAAATAGTTAACTCAAACTTTTTAAGTTTTTTTGAACAAAATAGCACTAATAGATAGCCATGCGGTTCTAGTTTCTAGTAAGAAATAATTTATTGCATTATCTTTTAAAAGTGTTACACAAAAAGATGAAAGTATGAATCAAATTAATATATTTGTTATGCAATTTTTTCCACTTGTTATTTTTTGCGACTTGCTTCATACTTCAACGTTTTTTTGCTAAATTTTTAAAGATAATGAAACAAATAGTACCTAGTCAGAAACTAGAATTTCAGTGTCATCTGATAGTGCTATCACTTTAGAAAAAGAGTTGAAAAATTCAAGATAATCATGCAAAGCTTAAAATTTGAGCCAAAAAAGTGTTTTTGCACCAGAAAAAAGTGTTGTCCAAGAACAAAGTCGATGCAATGTAAGAAGAAAAACTGTGCTTCTAATCGGAGTCGAGCCGACAACTGAATTTCACAGTCCGCCAACGCTTAAATGGGCACACGTGTTTTACAATTTGTTCCCGCTGATTCAAAAAAAAAAATCCGAATCATTGAACTTCTATACAGATTTTTCAGCTTGGTTTCTAACAAAACAAGGCCTAGAATTTAATTTTAGGTAAAGTTCTGTTAGAAACTAAGTTTAAAAATCCGTACACAACTTTAATGTTTCGGAAAAAATTTTAAATTGGCTGGGACAACTTCTGCTTTAGGCGAGCCTTCCATTTGACATTGAGCCATCCATGCCATACAATTTTGATAGTGTTTTTTGATTACTTATATTGCGGAGAACGCTCAACAACAACAACCTGGGGATGCTCTACAAGAATACATCATTAAAAAAGTCATCCCTTATCCACGGAAACACACCTTGGGTACTTCCCTTTTAACATTAATCGAGGAACAAAGTGTGTTTCTATCTTTGCCATCTTAGCCATTATATTAGCCACCCGAAAATTGTTGCCATTCCCAATGTTTAACCCTTGACTTGGCCACCTGAACACCAGTCCACACCATTTCTACTGCATATTTACTCACCCATCCGTGCAAACCAAACAATTTCTAAATAAAAATTGAATCTTTTGTGCACTAGTCTATTCAGACATGCTGGGTTCTTTCTTAATTTTTTTAAAACATGCATATCCTGTCTTTTTTCACTTATTCACTATTCCACTACGTAAATAGTTGAAGGAGGTCTTAAATAAGCACTTCCAAGAAAATTATCCAAGAAAATTATTCTTAAGCTGTTTAAAGTACTGGCCTAAATAGCACTTAGCAACTGGAGAGTGCCATCTTTTTACTGTGGAACGTGGAGTAATATTTCTTGCTTTTTATGTCTAAACTTTGTGTTTGAATAAGACATTAGATCAGGGCTCCCAGACGTCCTTATTTATAAAATTCGTCCTTATTTTGAAATTCCAAATCTTATTTTTTTCTGGAAGTTTCAGTCAAAATCTTATTTTTGAGCTCCGAAATAGCAATAAGCACTGGATAAAATAGCATTCTTTGCTAAAATACCCCAAAATGTCCTTATTTTGAGCAAATGTTCTTATTTTCGAAAGGAATATGTGGGAGCCCTGCTTTGATATTTACCATGTTAATCCCACCTTAATTCTCTAAAACTTTTGATCACATCATAACACCGGGTTATCAACAAAATATTACTCCTACACTATATCGAGGGTACACTGTATCGAGAGTTGACTGTATTATTTGTTGTAACCGGCATACAAAAAATTAAAAGTATGGAGCAAACTATTTTTTGACAGGCTTCATTCTTTTTTCATTTCTTTATTATTTATTCTGTTTAGATGTCTTATTAAATGACACTTTAGTAGAAACTGCAATCGCAGAGCTACCTGAGGGTGATATCACTCTGAAAAAGATCAAAAAAACAAATAGAAACAAATATTAGGTCGTCCGGAAAGTTCGTGCGTTTTTTTTAAAAGAACTTTTGTGTCATTGTGTTTTCGCGTAGATTTTTTGATCATTTTGGGAAATTTGATAACTCATCTTGTAGAAATTTTCAAAAATCATCAAAAAATCTGTGAAAAAAAAACACAAAAAGTTCTTTTAGAAAAACGCACGAACTTCCCGGACGACCTAATATTAATTTGCGGCAAAAATTACTATCCATTTTCAAAAGAACTAGAAATCAAAATAAAACGAAAGGTTTTTGGAAGACTAAAAAGTTATTTTTATAATGAGTCGGGATTAATTAGCCGTTTTATGGCTTTCTAGGACTGGGATCATGCCTGTTTGGACTGGCTGGCAAACAGATTAATCATGTTTAATTGCCTAATCCACTACCTACCTTGCCTACCTGAACACAACAAACACAATGATGGTGGGAATGTGGGGGATAAATTTAGCGTCCACATTTTAAAAGCTTTTTCATTTGTTTTATTTGTTTTGTTGAGGAGGTGGTGGGAGGAGAGGGTAAGTCAGTGCTTTACTGTTGGTTTTACGGATAATGATACAAAAAATAAATTTTTATCGATATTTTGGGTTGGAAGTGGTTTTATTCTAAAGTTGAAAACTCAGTATCAGTAATCGACAATAACATTTTTTTTTCTTGGTATTGTGATTATAACTAGGGTCAGCAACAATTAAATCGACTTTTTAAAAAATTATATGTTAAAATTTCGAAATTTTGAGCATGTGACACCGCGTCAAAAGGCCCATACAAAGCTGGTGAATATTATACCGGTGGTGTGCAGCCGAAGCTCGTGAGAGTTTTCACTCTTCTGGAATATCCTTCTTGGGATAGTATCCGGTGAAAGAAACACCATATGAAGGGCTATGGGCGAGGAGCTAGCACTCTATACCGTCTAACCCTCTCATTAGACACGGGTTCAGGTTGACACGCCGTCTGACGGCGCGTTAACTTAACGACGGTTTACCCTGGTGTATTTTTTCACGAGAAACACAAATATTACTAAATCAGACGTGAAAATTATGGTACAGCACCCTAAAAAGCCCGATTTTCCCGTGAACCTTTTGGGGTCAGGTATGGTTTTATCCTCAGGCTGGTAGGCAGTGAAATGTAAAAAAATCAAAAAAATGACCCTAGTAGCGAATACCCTCCCCCCAACGATTTTCACCTTTTTACTTAAGTAAAAAGTATCCAAATTTATGTCCAGACCCAGGAAAATATGCGTAAACTCTTTATTAGTCACAACTTCCGTACGCTGGCCTACCCCCAAGCCTAAGGGCTAAGCCTAAACTTGTTGTTTGCATGGGTAGTTACAGCAATTTTAAAAGGTCGGATTCTTGAGGGGGGTATTCGCTACTAGCGCCAAAAAATCCAATGTTTGAATATTTTTTGTATTGAAAGGAATTTGAAATTCGACATCCACTTTTCAATTCAAAGAGCAGTTACTTATGTAAATCGACCACGCTGACTCCGAATTTGGTCTCAAAACTTTGATTTTTCAAGTATTTTACGTCAAACTGTTTTTGCGACATTTTTTTGGGTCTTTTTTACTTTTGATATACAGCCCAAAAGCTTATTTTGTATGACATAAAATCACTGTCAGGTGCCGATTTTATGCTAAATCCAATTCTGGGGTCTGTTTTGTGTTAACATAACGTTGTGCAAAAATTTCCTATACTTTTCGTATGATCGTAAAGCTTTTTAGTAAGAGTAATTTGGTTCTTTGAAATTTTATCTGCGATTAATTTTTATTTGGGCAAACGCAAAAAAAGCTCAGGAAAGGGGCTTTCTTTTAAGCATAGAAGAACATGCTGTACTCACTAAATTCACTGTTTACAGGCCGGAAGAAAAAACCATACCTGACCCCAAGGAGTCATCGGGAAAATTGGGCTTTTTGAGGGTGCTGTACCACAATTTTCTCGTCTGATTGTGCTTTGTGCTATGATGGTTTTGAATTGTTTCGTATATGTTCGTATTAACTGCGCCTATGCCAAACTAAGTCAATTTGACCCAGTCACTCTATACAATAGAAAATAATCTAATAATAGAAAGAGAATCAAATGTTCGGCGCTAGTAGCGAATATTCTATCTAGGCCAGCGTACGAAAGTTGTGACTACAGCGCACGCTCGATATAACATAAATCAAGGGACCGGCTAAAAGTATGTTATAGCAAAATTATGTTGTATCGAGGTTGTGTTATTCGAGGTTTCGTATAACTTGAATCCTATTGGATTCAAAAAAATTATGTTATATCGAGATTTATGTTATATCAAGCGTGCACTGTAATAAATGTCTCACACACTTTTTCCGGGGTCTGTGATTTTTAAGTACTCTTTACTTAAGTTTTAAAAGAAAAATTTATAGAAGGAGGGTATTTGCTACCAGGCTCTTTATTGCTTATGGTTGTTTTAGCTAAACTTTTAATTATTAGAAATCACATGAGAATGGTTACTATTAGTTAGCCTGGAAAAAATTTACATAAAATTTTAAATGACCATAACTTTTTGTCCTGTCTACCAATCTTTAATTAAAGGGCCTTGTCACCTGTTCTAAATTGTCCCTGGCCAATTCAAAAATTTTCGCCTAATCATTGAACTTCTGTATGGATTTTTCATCTTGGTTGGCCTAGAATTTAATTTTAGGTATACAGTCGACGCTTTTACTTAGGACACCCAAGGACCTGCCAACTTACCGGGTTTGACACTTTTTTTACCTTAAGTTTTTAATACCTTTGCTAGTTATGTTTTGACAGTCTGGTCCCAAATATTGCAAGGATTCTCATTTTGCGAATCGTTTTCTAAAATCCCAATTTTTGCTCTAAAAAGCCAAAACTCTAATAAAAAACAGGTATTTTCAATAGAGCCTGTCCTAACTAAGAGCTTTGCTTTTTCAGAGCAAAAATTTAGGGTTTTTAGAAAACGATCGGGAAAATCGGATTCCTTGCGATATTTGGGATCAGACTGTTAATACAGAACCAGAAATTTCATTTTAAATAGAGCTAAAAAAAGTGTCGGACTCGAGGTGGGAACGAACTTCTGTCCTAAGTAGGGGGTGTCCTAAGTAAGAGCGTCGACTGTAGTTTTGTTAGAAACCAAGCTAAAAAATTCGTACAGAATAGGGTCAATTTGAGCAGTTAACATGCCTTTGCATCACTTTGATTGGTCAAAATTTTTATTAAGTGAAAGAACTTTAGCCTAATCTTGCATAGGCTCGGCCAAAATCACTTTGCAGGACGAGGGTTAAAGAGTCTAACAAAATTAATCAAACAAAGTAAGGTTGCTTAAGATGTTTGTCAAATTGTATATTTTGTTTGTTATCTTTTTTATGAAAATAAAAAAAACATCAAAGACTGTAGCTATTGTCTGAAAAAGATCAAAGAACGTCTTTCTTGTCGTCAGTGTCATCATGTTTCAGTTATAGAGTGAGTGTGGTACCCACTACTCACTTCACAAACAAACATTTATATTAAATAATAAAGCAGGCTAGCTCATCTTCTTCTTGTTGCTGTCAGGTGGGAGTTGGGATCCAATTTCCAGTCCCCTTGGTGCCCTTTAGGAAGCCAGCCACTTTTGCCCAACAAATTGTCTGCTACAGCACCATCCAAAATCTTCTTTCTGCAGTTTTGGTTGAGGGGATAGAAGTAGTAGGTCTAGCTATTTTGAGACACTTCCAGTCTTTTTTGCTCTAATTTGATTGAATTATGATCTCTTTTTGAGAATAAAACAATTGAAGTAGCCCTTTTTGGGAAGTTGCACTCCAAAAGAAGATGTGGATTAGTGAGGTGGGGTTTGCTACGAATGCCTTTTGTATCCGAACAGTTCGAGCAGCCGGGCATTTTTGAATAATAAGCAACAACCTCGCACCCACAAGAAAACCGCCCAACTGTATAAACTAAAAAACTTACATAAAAACTAGCAAAAATCGTCTTATTTTCTTGCGGTTATTATTATTATTCACTCATGTTCGATTCCCATAATGTGCGTGACACATTTTTATTAGCTCAATTCTCATAGTTGTTGTATTACTCATGCATCCCATTGTTTGGCAGACGGCTAGCCGGCTCCCTCCTCAAGATTATCCATTCTTTGCCAGCCTCCATGGATAAAATCCTTTCTGGTTATGCCAAACAAAATTTGATTTCACATTTTAGACATTTTTTTGCGTCTATATTTAGCCTAATGTCACATGCATACTTTTTCTTGCTTTTTATTTGCATTAGTTCTTGGGTCCAACTTCATTCCATGTGCCACAAACTTTTTTTTGCCATTTCTCCATCTTTTTTTGTTTGCAAAATTGGGGGACTGGGCCGTTCTTTAGCCTGCCACAATTGGGCGCAAATTGGATAGAGGATGGATAATCCAATAAAGTTTGCACTTTTTGCTAGTTTTTTGGTGTGTTTGCTTACCATTTTTTTTAAATTGTATAAATTTTTTGGCCATTTGTGAAAAAATGGGTGCATATGATTTTGGGAAAGACTGAATACTTTCTCGATCCGTCAAAATTTTATTATTAATAAAATCACAATAAAGTTGACTCTCGATATAAGCACGCCCCCTTAGACACTCCTCTCGGTCCGATCATTGACCTTCTACAGCTTTAGTCTTTTGCTTAATTTTTTACGTCAGTTTGGTTTCGAAATAGTAAACAATAAAATTTTGGCAGCCAAGACACGTAGTTTTTAATATAAGCTCACCGCTTTTATGGTAAACCCGATAATCATGGCGCACTTTGATTTGCTTGAGAAAAATCTGAAAAAATAAACCCTGAAGCCATGTATTTTTGACCAATTTTTCAGAGACGGCTTTTAACAAGTAACCAGCCATTTTGTAGCCAGCCACATAAGTGGTAACTTGCCGGACACAATTTTTCGAAAAATGGGTCAAAACCAAATGACAAAAAAACTGTTTGAAGCAAATTACGGAATGTATGCATCTCTGAATTTTCATTAATTTTACTGCTTTTTTATGAAAAAATCAATTTTTTTTTCGAAGGTTTAAAAAATAAATATTGTTTTTGTTCTTCGAACTCTAAAACAAGTTATAAATTTATTCAAAAAAGTGGAATTTAAAAAGATGCATCGCATTTGATAACCCACTCTTTTAGCCTAAGTTAGACAAAAAAAATATCCAGCTAGCAAAGTAAATAAAACTCAGCAAATCTCAAGGATATCACCCATTTTTTAATTTCGAATGGCCAGAACGCACATTGGAGTCCATAGATTACACTTTTCAGGCCAAAATTTTATATTAAAAAGTTTTAAATTTGGCAAAAGAAAAATCAGCCTTAGGCTAATTGAGGGGGGGGCGTGCTGTACTAGTAGTAGCACTTTTAATCCATTAGAAAGCCCCTCTTTGGCCATTGAAATGCATTGGTTAGGGCTGCAAAGAGTTTTTAGTTGAATTAAACTACATTTTTATGCCCCTTGCAGCAGAAATGTCTGGTAACTTATTTAGTTTGCTGGATCTTACAAACACTTTGAACAATTTTCGGGTACAATAAAAAGAAACCTGTTTATGGTTATTTCGGCTCGTACTTTATTCTTTTTAAGTTTTGCAAAATAGTTCTTTGACAAAAACTTAGCCCCACTTTCGGACCATGGACGGCCACGAGTATTTCGTACTTTGAATTGGCGAGGTACAGATTTTTTTGCTCCGAAAATGTTTTTTGAATTAGAAAGTGATTATTCATTTTTTGGTCGGTTTTTCTTTGGAGCTCTGCTATTTTCTGATGATAATAAAATGAACCTAAAAATAAAAAATCCCTTTTTAATTCAAAATATAAATTCAAAAAATATTTTTGGAGAAAAAAAGATGTCCTCCGCCAATTCAAAACATGAAATACTATTGGCCATAGGCTCCTTTGGTGATTTATTTATTTTCAAAATAAAAAATGAATTGTTAATTGGAACTAGTCAAAAAGATATCTTTACATGCTATAGGTCGGAGTAATTATCGCAACTCCACCCAAAAAGTGTTTTAAAGGGGAGTTTAAAAGCTACTTAGGTTGAAAAATTCAACATTGGCGTCGCAGTGGATAAGCCAAAATCGTGCATCCAGAAAGTTACGTAAAAAAGATGTAAAGTCGTGGTCAAGAAATGTCAATTTTTGAAAAAAAAATGAGAAAAATTCATTCTTATTGACAATATGCCGACGCCAGATTCGTTCTCGTCACTGGTGTGCACACTAAGTAAATTGATCACGCTGAGCACGAACCTGGCCTCAGGTTTGGCATATTATAAATGAAAAATAAATTTTAATTTTATTTTTTTTCAAAAATTTGACTTTACTTAACCACTACTTTATTTCTTATTGACGTAACTTCGTGGTGGGACGACTTTTTCAATTAAAATCAAATTTTATTTTACATAAACGTCGTGAAAAAGTTAGACAGGACCGTTTTTTTTCTGTGGAGGCCTTTTTATCACGAAAAAATACGTTGAGCAAAAAAAATTCCCATTTTCAGGCTTTTTTTATCAAAGTTGTTTTGGCAGTATGAAAGCGCTGTTAATTGTGTCTTTTAAAAGAGGTCACACTGTATGTTTAGCTCCTATCTTTTCTGGTATTTTGGCATTATACATGTATTCTTTTAGGGTAAATACCTTGTTTTCTCAAGGCAAAAAGTCAGATTTTGTTAGGGATTTTTATAGAATAATGCTTTTCTATCCTGAAAATATGTTTTTAGACTAATTATCACCTGGAACATGTTTACGAAAAAGTGTAAAAGGTCAAAAATAGAGGTACAGTCAAGTCTCGATTTAACGAACCCCTGGGGACCGCCAAAAATGTTCGTTAAATCGAAGGTTTCGTTAAATCGAGAGCTTATTATAGTCATTTTATTTAATCGGTGGCCAAATAGCCACCAAAAAAGGTTCGTTAAATCAAGAGTTTCGTTAAATCGGGTTTCGTTAAATCGAGACTTGACTGTAGTAATAGTAAATATTTTTAATTTTGGAAATCACTCTGATAGTTTTGAATTTTTGTGCCACTTAAAACAAACATAAAAATTAAAAACAATATTTTGACCTGAAGGTCGTTTGTTTTTTGTTGGGAGAATCTAATGTTCAATTCACCTAATCGTTGTTTGTTGACTTGACGAATTTGTCTGTATTTTGTTTCCTGATTATATTTGCGCATCCTTTGTTAGTACGTTTTTTTTGTCAGACTAGACAAAATGTCTGGTTCATTTGAACCTGAAATAATTAATTTAGGAAATGAGGAAGAAGAAGCCAGGTAGAAACCATATTGGATTTCTTTCCCATAGCAAAAAGTCTTTTTATGATAATGTTTCTGGGAAAGTCCAGCAAAGAGTAGGTCCAAAGCTATTTAAGCTAAGCCGGAGCTTAATGTTCCACTCTTTTCAAATTATCAGAAATTAAGCTACAAATAGGTATAGACGTCTATTTGGCCTAGACTGAAACCACTTAGTCTTTACTTTAGTTTTTCTACCTATACTCTGTCCATTCGCAGATATTTAGTCCATTTACCGAAAATTCATAAGGCATCTTTTGCACCAAGAAGATTTTTAACCGGTAACACTGGGATGGAAACCGTACTTTTTTTTTGAAAAGGTTTTTTTCTTTGGGATATAAGAACCTTTTCACTTTTGAAAGTTCACGTCAAAACCTGTGGCAATAAGTAGGGTTGGATAATGAAGAATTCTTCGGAGAATTCTCCGGAGAATTCTCCGAGAATTCTCTAGAATTCTCCGACCTATTTCTCCGTCAAAGAAAAATCGGAGAAATAAAAAATTTTAAACTGCAGCGAAAAGTTTTCGGGTGAGAATCTCGCTGCTGGAAAATCAATCTACTCATTTACTTACGACGTGTTTTGCGCTATTGCGGTCTTTTATTTTGCTTTCTCCATAAATTGTTGCGTCCTGTAATTATTGTTAATCATCTTCTCAGATGTCGAAAAAAGAGATGGACATATTTTGAGCTGCAGCAAGAAACAAATGAGAATGAAAATGCTGTCGTCGCGGGCTACTCCATATTCTGCAACAAGCGTTACAAGTCAGATGCAGCTAAAATGGAGAAGCCTTTGGAGGTTGTTTTTCGTCTAAGATGCTAAACTTAATGCTAAACCAGGTTAAAATTTAGAACTGCAACAAGTTAGGCTCTAAAGCTAGGAAGCAAATTGATCATCTCTAAAAGAGACCTGCAGCTCGTCGAAGTCGATGCTTTTCGCCGAAGTCAAAGATCGCGAATTTATCAGAAGGGGCAGAAATCTCGTCTCAAGAAAATTTAGGAACGAGCAAGCACTGGTTCGAAAGCACTTCAAAAGACAATCAAGAGGAGCTGGACATTTTGTTGACAAGGATTTGTTTTCTTCAATTTTTCTTCTTCAACCTTACTTTTTGTAGGCTTTTGCAACTGGAAATATCCCCGAACTTCCTAGAACAGGAAATTGACTTCTTCGCGGATGATATTTATTGAATTGTTATGTGTTGGCAAATAAAATGGTTTTGAAATTCTAAGCTCGATAAAAATTAATAATTCTCCCATTTTTGGAGATTTCTAGAGAATTCTCCGGAGAATTCTTCGAAGAATTCTCCGTTTTTTATTTCTCCGGAGAATTCTACAACCCTAGCAATAAGCACTGTAAAAATGACCCTTTTCTTAAAAAATACCGTATTCTGTGTTTTGGAAAGAATGCAGAGAATTTCAAAATGCTTTTTTTACGGAAAATTCAATTTTTTTTCGAACATATTCATTTTTATCCATACAGTAACCACTGATTTTCCTCGTAATCGAATTGAAAAAATACTTTAAGCGAAAAAGTAAGTTTGACACAGGCAGGAGTCGAACTTGAACAAAATTTCAAGACTGACGTAAATTTTTCTTTTGCCAAAATTACCCAATTTTTAGACGCATTAGAGCCATAGTCTCAATGTGGCACTCTAAAATGACCAGCTTATCCCTAACACTAGTTTCACCTCATTATTGTTTAATTGGCTTAAAAGTTGGAGTGCTCTCCCAATTCCCACACCCTCATCCTTCTGTCAAGTGGCAACTAAATGGCAGTAGCGGCCTGGTGTTTGCAGAGTGTGTTTGCCAGAAATTTGGTGGGTTACACGCGCTTAGTTTTTTTCCATTCTGTCTCTTTTCAACTTTTTGAGTTGTTTTTGTGGGCAAGGTTTAACCCAACTGATTGTATGTGTTACGTTCACTGACTTGATTTGTTCAAAAAATTTTGTTCCCAATTTTTCCTTTCTTCTGGAAGATAATTTTAAATTGAATTTGGCGTTTTGTGTAGAAAAAGTCTATATGCAAATTTGGTTGTGTATTAAGAAAAATTTAGGGTAGGAAATTGTTCCCTTGTTGGTTGCTTTATTTTATTAAATTTTTGCGTCAAGTCAACTGCAGGGCTGGCTATTTTAGCTGAGGTTTATTACGCACAGGGAAATTATTTCCAGCCAGGGAGGCCAGTCGAGGATAGGGGTTAGGAGGTCTCGCAAATTACAGGACCAGGGACAATAATTTTTTGCGGCAGATTTGCTCTTGCGAAAATTTACCCAAAACACAATGAACCGAGATATGGACCAAAAGAAGTGAACCGAAAAATAAAAAATTAAAAAACCCCCCGAAAAGGGCAGGTAAGGCAGTAAAATTCAAACGAGAATAAGCAATAATTAAACGAGAATAAATTTTAAAAAACCGACCGAATTTTGTTAAAGTTGAGTAGAAAGTATGCGTCCATGGGGATTCGAACCAACGACTTACTTTCAAATTTTACTATAAATTGTTATTTGAAAAAATTATCGGTACTACAGTCAACTCTCGCTATAAGATACTTTTGTTATAAGATACCCCCCGCTACAAGATACCTCTTTCCTCAATTTGGTTGGCCGATAGAGAAAGTCAAGTAATTTTACTCTCGGCATAAGATATTTTCTATATAAGATACCTCTCGCTATAAGATACCCCTTGAGAGTCACATAGACGTCAATTTGGCTTTCGATATAAGATACCATTGCAATTTTTTTTCCTCACTTTAGCATCAGATTTTCAAGAAAAAGCAATGGAAATAGAAGCTCTGCTGACTATCTTTGGTCTCAACTCGCACTTCCCAATTTGCGCCAATTTTATAACTGGTACCGAGTAGAAAGAGTAGCTTAGCGTGCCCTTAAGTATAAGGCTGGTAGCTGCTTGTGGTTTGTGGGATGAGAGCAGCTGGACATGCTTCACCATCATCAGAGTTGCGGTACTATATAATGGTCTTTCGATAAGCTGAGCCAATCACTTCACCCTCTTTTAAATACAATACATTGTAATACGGAGCAAAACGAAAAACATCTTGAAGTCTATTCTAACGTACGGTGGCCAATCCTGCGCCTTAACACAAGCCGAAAATAAAAACGGTGAAGAATTAAGATAGAATCTGGAAAACGTGAATCACAATCGGCGCGAGTTGGGTTTTTGCTCACGTGTTAAGTTTTTTTCTTATGTTTAAATAATAAGTTCACTTAATAATACAATTGACTCTCGTTATAAGATACACGTGTGGCAGCTTTGGATATTTCCCGCTAGTATAAGATACCTTTGCTACAAGATACCTTCGCTATAAGAAACCCTGAGCTCGGTCCCGTGGTGGTATCTTATAGTGAGAGTCGACTGTATTGCTGTTTACGCCCCACCTCCTACTTTTTCAAAAAAGTAACAGAGAAAGACGTTTCAAGAGAAACATGTTTGAGCTCGTCCTAAAAAACCTAAACCTAATCCTGAATTACGATAAATAACCCTAAAATACTCTAAAATGACCGACAATCTTCGAGTGGTTGAGAAATTTTAAAATTTTTTGGGAAAAGGTTAAAACTTTTATATCAGAAACTGTTAACCTATGTTTCTTTACACATTTAAAGCACATAAAACTAGTTCGGTCACTTTTTGAAAAACGAGAGGTGGTGCGTAAACAGCCATAGTACCTAATTATCTTTTGAATCATCTACCCGGTATCCGCCTTTCAAAATATTCCCACCTACGACGGGCATACCCTTTTAAAAATAATAAGCGTGAAAAAATACTTAAATTCTTACCTTCTCTGGTTTTGCGAAATTTGGGGCAAAGAAGAATTGTCTTTGAAGAATTTTCCGAAATCCGGGTAGAGCTTGCAAAGGATTTTTTAAGCCATTTTTCCGACAACTAATTAGAGTAATTTGTGTGTTAAGGTTTTGACTGCAGATTTGTTTTTTTCGGTGTAGCCCGATGGCAGTACATACCTTAGATTAGATGGTGGCGCTACACAACCTGCGTGCCATTATTGTTATTGTCGCTAATCTTTCTGTGAATATCACACCATTTAATTACTTCCCTCTGCTTTTGTGCCACTAGTCTAATCTCTTCTTTGGCTTTTGTTGGATGTGACGAGGGCATCTACCATCTTTCTTACATTTTTGACTCGTTTTGTTATGCATTTGATTTATAAAAAGTAATTGCTATATTATTTTAAAAAAATTGTAAATAAGTAAAAGTTTTTACTAAAAAAGTTTTTTTAAGTCAAAAAAGTCCTGGCTAGAATACTCTATTTGGTACATTTTGAAAAATGACTGTCTAACTTATTCTGTTATCTCGGAGTATAAAAAATTGCGTTTTGTATTTTGTTTGTCATTCTGAGATTTTTATAACGGCTGTTACTGAGATCAAGCACCTTATTAATTATTTCCAACACCGTTTAAGTTAAAAATACTGAAATCCAGCACCTGATTCTTTTTTTGGTTATTCACGTCAACTTTCAATGAAATTATAAAGGCCATAAGAAAGGGGAATTCGGTGCGGAATATGAATTCTTAGATCGAAAATCTAAATTTGCCTTTAGATATCAGATTTGAATCTACCGAAAAGTTGTTCGTGTTGATATTTGGAATTTTGTGTGAAATATAATAAAAACATGAATTTGTCAATTTATAGATGGAAGGTGAGATCCTGCCGTCCTCCTCCGTGGAGCACCCTCCAATTTCGCTAATAAGTAGTGCCTCAGCTACTCAGCTGCTGTATAATATGCAGGAGCCAACTTACTCAAGTCTAGCTACTACATCTAGCAGCAGTATTGTGGAAGTTGCTAATCTACCGCCTGCACAGCAAGATGATGAATTTTGCAGCAATTCACATGTAATCATCTTTTTGACGTTAAAAATAGACTTTCTGTAAAAAACACTTCGAGTTTGACCTCCTCCCGGATTCGACACTATTTGCAAATCTTTTTTGCCTCCGATTTCGCGGTTTCTGAATCTTCTCCTAAAAAAATTTCGCATTTCGAAATTATTCGAGATCTCAAATAATCTCGAGCATGTTTTCAGCCTTAAATTTTTTTAGTTTTTCCATTTGGACTGTAAATGTACATTAAAACATGTAACAAAAATACAATGAAAAACAACAATTTCAAAAAATTTGAAAATGCGCAGGGTATTCCGAAGAAGTACCGAAAGTGTTTACAAAGTCAGTTGCAAAACGAAATATTAACTATACGAATCTTTTGCCACATCCTGTATTTCCTCACCTGTTTATTTGTATTTTCTATAATAGAGCCGCTCCCCCTCGACTTTGAGAGTCTGTATCTCGGAACAGAGTCAACATTTTTCAAAGCTGTTTATTGAATTTGTGAACTCTCACGAGCTCTACCGATTACCGTTTTTGGATTTTCACCCGAAAATCTCGAGATCGACCCAAAGCGTTCCCGATTTTGGGGGATTGTAAAATAAAGACCCGGGACTCTATCAGAGGAAATACGGTATCCACAAATTTAGAATGTAAGTTTACAAGTATCAATAAAAATGATTTGTGGCTTGTAGATAGTATCGACAGAGACCATCATCTCCTTCACCGAGACCACCGATGCGATCCTGTTTATCTGCACTGTGCTGTCCTCCTTCCTACAAGTCTATGTCATGTATTTGGCCATCAAACACATCAGAAGGAGGACTTCTGACAAATGCATGCATGTCTTCCTCTTTTCCATGACTTTTGCTGACTTTTTGCTCACAGGTAAATAGGCACTTTTCGGACAGTAAAAATACAGCCCACAATACCATTAGTCGACTAATTTATATATTTTTGAAACAGCTACCAATTTTTAAGAGTTTTTTTTCTGAACTACCCCGTCGGTAAAATTATTGAAACTTTTATATTGGAATTATAACCTATAGTCAACCACCTTTTTGGCATATTTACAAAAAAAATCGTGGCATGCTTTTTGTTATAAATTTGCCATTAAAGTGGAATTTAATTTTGAAGAAAGCAAACAAGTCTCTAAGCACAAAGGTTATTTAGCAAAAAGTATTTCCGGAAATAATTTTCAACATTAATGAGTTTGTTTTAATGTCGCTATAACCAGGTTTGATACATCTTTTTATAAAAGAATCAATAGATTTTTGTAAATAATTAATGAGCTGGCCGATAATTAGCTTTTGCAGATACTATAATAAGTAGGGTAGGCGGTTGGGGTGCCCGTTTTCGGTAAATTTTTATCCGAAAACCGGAAATTTTCCGGTTTTCGGGCAGCGGTTCGGGTTGGATACCCGAAAATTTCTATTACCCGCCAACCTTAATAATAGGCCATTTTCCCGGAATTTCCCCCATTTTCTCGGAATTATGTCTAAGGTAAGTGTAAGTAATACCGTGAAACCTCTAACCATCTGCCAAGCACTAATTTGAGTGCCTATATTTCAGCCTGTGTCAAATTATTTCACATTTCTAGCGATTCCGCTTTTTTATTTTAGCCGAACACCAGAAAATCTCGAGATCGGCCTCAAAATTTTTAGATTTTCAGGAATTAAAAAAAATCGCTTTGTCCGATCAAATAGAAGTTTTACGGTATGTATTTTTCAAATGCATTTTTAGAGTCATATTTAAAATGTCAAGCAAATATGATAACTGCAAATTTTCTTCAAAATGCCCTAAAACTTAAGGTGTTACAGAAAAAAGGCACTCGAAAAAACACCCGGAAAAGGATCTCGAAAATGGGTTAAAGGTGCCTAGCTAGAAGCCAAACTCGAAAATATTCTGGATGTGATTGTACGTCACGCAACATTGTTTAACTTTATATGTTTTTGGCGACCAAATAATAAGGCTTACCATTTTTGTACTGTTTTATAAAATGGACTTAGAAAGAGTCCTGAGAATCCGAAGAACCTTAGAAAGAATCCCAAAAATTTTTCGCAAAACAAAATTAGAAAAAAGTATGCTTTGAGCCACTTGTTGTTTTTAGTTTTGAACAATTCTCTGAGACAAAATTCAAACCATTTTTACAGTGTTTATATTTTCAGCGCTATGCTATCCTGTTGAACTAGCCCCTCGAGCTGGTCTTATTTCCGTGTTTCCTAAATACATAAGCGCAACTATGCATGGATTATGCTGGGTTGGCTTGATTGTGTCCAGTCTGTCACTGGTCTTCCTCAATCTGGACAAGCTGTTCTACTTCCGATTCCCACTCAGGTGACCACTACTTTTAAATAATCTGCAGGCCTAACTGATCATACTGTCTGTTTTCAGATATGCCAACTTTTTCACGCGAGCTAGAGCTATTGGATTAGGTACATATTTTTACTTACTTTATATTTTCCTTCTAAAAGCCAGTTTTTAAAAACCTCAATTTAGCCATAAAATGGTCATAACTTTGTGTAGAAATATATTCTAGCCAAATCTTTTCAACAGAAAGAGAGAAGAGGATGTCTATGATTCTAACATCGGACTCGTTTTCAGCGGGGTTGATTTGCATAGAAAAGTACTCTTTCAACACTAGGGTTGACTTATGCCCGGGCATTTAATAATTGGGCATATGCCCGGACATATGT
Source organism: Ditylenchus dipsaci (assembly GCA_004194705.1). NCBI lineage: Eukaryota > Metazoa > Nematoda > Chromadorea > Rhabditida > Anguinidae > Ditylenchus > Ditylenchus dipsaci. The sequence goes on along the minus strand of SADC01000318.1, from coordinate 362,427 downwards.
CGGGCATTTTCCAAATTTTCGGGCATTTTCAGGCATTTTACAAATGTCTGCCATCAATCAATTTTCATTCAACAAATTTCGAATATCATCAATAAACATATCAAAATAACCTGATTTGGTGTATTTTAATATTGTCTTTGAGATCTTTCATTTAATAACAGCAATTCACAACATCATTAAAAATAAAATAATCAGAATTAGAGATATGAAATAGGAAAATACAGTTAACAGCACATCTACAGTTAACTGTTCATTCACAGTTAACAGTACATCTGGCACTCCTTTCCCTTGACTTCTTCTTGAGAAACTTAAGACACATAGTGGTACTTTTTGTGAACTTTTTCGTACTTTATTAAAAAAAACTCTTTTTCAGCTGAAAATTTTCATTCTGAGGCACCTTAGTATACGAAATTTCTTCAGGAATTTGAATAAATTAACAGAAGTTCAAAATAATACTTGGTTTTCGAGATAGGTATGATCTTGAAGTGTCAATATGTTAAAAAATTACTGACCAATTTCAGGTCATATCTCGGAAACCAACATATATTTTAAATTTCAGTTTTTTATTCAAATTACTGAGGACATTTTGTATACTTGTATGCCTCAGATGAAGCTATTTAGCTTAAAATGGTACTTTTATTAAAAGTTACAAGAAAATTAAAAAAAAAACCACGAAGTGTTCTTTGAGCCTTTTGGAGACTACCAAATCTCAAAAATATATAGGAGAAAAAGGCCCGAAATTATACGGCCGGGCATTTCATAATAAATGCCCGGACATATGCCCTATTCAACACCAAAGTCACTGTCGAATTTTGAATTTCGCTCAAGACAATAAACATTCAAGTTTAAAAATCAAATATTTATTGTCTTGAGCGAATTCAAAATTTGAAAGTGTACCCTTGTCGTCTTTCAGACACAAAAATCGCTTTGACGCAAGCTATCCTAGCCGGGATTCCGAATCGTCCTTTATGAAAAGATTTGACCTTATTTCTTTTCTTTATTATTTTTGAAATTTTAAGTCAAAATCATTTTCGCTCCAAATCTTATCAAGCGCTGAATAAAATGACTTTTTTTCTTGCAGTATCGGCCAGTTGGATACTATCTTCCGCGTTCGTCATCTTTGCCTGGACCACCAACTCATTTCACTGTGTGGACGAGGATTGTGTGACCTTGGCTATATTTCCTAACCGTCTATACATCTACGTGCCTTTTATGATATTCGTGGGGGTCATCCCACAGTCACATCCCTGATAGTCGCCATCTACATCATGCGTATAGTAGCTGCACATAGACGACAAATGACTCAAGGTATGGAGATATTTATTTTATTATTTTTGTAGAAACTGTAAACGTTGGTTTTAGACCGATTGCTGTGTCCTCCAACAGCGGCAGGCAGGTCTAATTCGGTGTTTGTGTCCAGGATGCGCACTTTTTACTTCATCTTTATGACCACTGTTTTCACTGTGAGTGCCTTTTGATCATATATTGATATTGGGAGCTTTGCAATTTTCTTGGGAAAAATATATTGTTTTTAGGATATGATGTCGATTTTTCTTGGGTCACCCTGTATAATAAATCCATGGACCTTGAATACCTAAGTTAGCTATATATTAACCCAGAGCCCTGAGTTTTGATCATGACTTTTTTCGGATTAGAGTAGAGATTAAGAGTTGAGATGCGCACATAGCTAGATAAATCTAAGCCAGACTCTTGATCACAAAATAAGTAAGAGACATTTTGGGTCAGCTCCAGTGACCAAAACTGAATAGAATACGCTTATATAAAGTGGCTTACCTCAGTCCTCAAAGCCAATAGTCAATTTTTTTGATTTTTTTCCCACAAGCACCAACTTTTTTGAGTTTAGGAGAATTTTTGTTATTGTTTTAAATAAAAGTTACTGGGAAATAGTTAAATCATGATTTTGAAAAAAGCTATGGGAAGGGGATATTCGATATTAGGTCAAAAAAGTTTGCAATTTATATTTATTGTTAGTTTTAAAGGGGCATGGTTAGCTGTTCAAAATTTGTCCCAGCCAATTCAAAATTATTTCCGAATCATTAAACTTCTATACAGATTTTTGAGCTTGCTTTCTAACCAAACAAGGCTAGGATTTAATTTAAGCCATACTTATGTTAGAAACCAAGTCGAAAATCCGTACACAAGTTTGATGATTAGGAAAATTTTTTGAATTGGTGGTGATAAATTTCGAACAGGTGACAATACCCTTTAAAGAGAAAATTAAAATTTTTGTTTAAAATCGCTTTGGGAAGATTAATTTTTTTCGAAATTCAATATAATCCGCAAGAGACCAATTTTATTTTCAAAATTGTCTACTAAATGTAGTCAAACATCAATTTAGTGACCTTACTTGGGCTCGGGCGTAGGGGTCACTAAATCGAATGTTATTTTGTTCGAAATTTAAATCCTGTTTGATCCAAATAAATTAGTTACATGGGTCACTGAATCGAGGTTCGACCATATTTGGAGAAAAAATTAGTGGACAAACTTGGACAGACATAATTTGTGTGGTAATTATAGGCGATCACCTTGCTGCCTTACCGTCTAGCTGGACTTCAAAGATCTCTTAATCCTGGAGGCAAGCACGATTGTCTGACCATCATGTCCTTCTGGATCATGATGTTATGATATCTCTACACTCGGTAAGTAGCTTGCCTCACTGTGCTTGTTAATTTACACAAAAATCTACTTTTAGATAATCAACCCACTATTAACAGTGACTGTGCTGCCAAATACAGGATCAAATTCTTTAACGCCATTTTCTGTGGTCACTTTGATAAGGCTAAGAAAAAAAGGAAATCCTTATTGATACAGCCAACAATAAAACAGCCAGTGACTTGTAGTGATTATAGTTCCTAGTGTTTCACATGTACGATACTGTATACCGGTGCAATAAAAATTCAATTTACTTTTATTTGTAAAATAATAGTTTGTCAAGCAGAAATTTTAGGTACAGTTGAAACTCAAATTTATGATGGCATTGAAGCATGCAAAATAGCGCTGTACAGCTGTAGTTCAAATAAAAATTATACGCGGGTACAGATCAATCTTATATAGATGTAAAACAGAAAGTGCCCTAAAATCGAGACTTGAATTACTGCAGCACCAAGTTCCCTCAAAGAATACACCACCACAAATACGAACTCTTTTTACCAGTACCTCCAAAAGTTCTTCTTTCTCGCCTAAAAACGAACACTTATTTAAGCTAATCTTTAAAATTCGGCAGTCTAGTACGAAAATTGGACGTTAAGAGTTTTTCAAGTGTATACAAAAAAATCGGCGCTAGTCAGGGCTCCGAATCGTCCTTTTTAAAAAGATTTGTCCTTTTTTGGCACCCCAGATCTTTTTTAATTTTTGAAAATTTAGTCAAAATCTTTTTTTTTTCGCTTCAAAATGGCAACAAGCACTGGATAAAATGACCCTTTTACTTCAAAAATAGTCAAAATGTCCTTTTTTTACCCAAATGTCTTTTTTTTTGAAATTTTCATTCGGACCCCTGGCGCTAGTATAGAATACTCCCCTCTTTTCTTTCCTTCCCCCATAAATCGGATCTTTCAGAATCGCTGTAACTACCCTCTCAATTAACCAGTTTAGGCTTAGCCCTTAAGCTTGGAGGTAGGCCAGCGTACGGAAGTTGTGACTAATAAATAGTTCACGCCCTTTTTCTGGGGTCTGGGACATATATTTGGGTAGTCTTTACTTAAGTTTTAAAAGGAAAAATTATGGCGGGGAGGGGGGGGGTGGTTTATTCTATACTAGGGTCAAAAATCTTATTTTTCAACTCGAAAAATACAATAAGTAGTGGAAGTAGAATTTTATTTGTTTTTAATCAAAATGTAATTTGCTCTTTTAGCCAAATTCATTCTTTTCCAAAATTTATTTCCACCACTGGCTTGTTACGAAAATAAAACGGGTCCGCGACAATTCGCTGCGGAACAATTCGCCTCCACGGACTATTCGTCTCCGGGCCGATTCGTCTCCCGGGACAATTCGCCTCCAGGACAATTTGCTTCCGGTACTAAAAACTACACTCCGTATCATAAGTATAGATACGATATGAGAAACGGACGGTTGAAGTTAAGAAAGTAAAAAAACCCTCTTTTTGCCTATTTTTAGCCTGTTTTGTCTTGTCGAAATTCAACCGTCCGTTTCTCAGCCCTGTATTTTTATAAAACAACAGTCAACATGTCATCATTATGTAGAGAAATCAAAGAGCTTTTGAATCATGCAATGGATTTTATCTTTTCATCGACATTTTTTGAGAAAAGCTATTATTTATGTGACTAAACAGTCATTTTCTTTAGATTTTCCTTTATTTTGACTAGGAACCGACGTTTTCATGTTGATGGTCATAACTTTTCCTATAATGATCAAAAAAAGTAAGTTTGACCTACCAAATTGTAGCCGAGACAAAGTCAAACCAGAAGTAAGATGATATCTGCTTCAAATAAATGAAAATCGAGCGGTGCATCAAACCGAACTGCGTCTATACTTATGATACGTCTGATTTCAATGTTTACAACTACAAATTATTTTCTTGCGCTTTCTAACTTGGTTTTTCGCGCCAGAACATGTTTTTTCGCCTAAATGTATCTCGTTATATTAAAACATTTCTCACTTTAGTCAAAATTGCTAAAATATCACAAATATGGGTGCGTCTATACTTATGATACGGAGTGTAGTACAGTCAACGCTCGAAATAACCAACCAATTTCTTTTTGTTTATTTGGCCAGTGATAAAGTAAATGACTGAAGTTGCCACTCGATATAACGAACATCTGTGGCTGGTCCCAGGGGTTCGTTGTATCGAGCGTCGACTGTATAAATAAGTATAACCAAAAAAATATTTAGAGAAGTAAGTCATGGACCAATGTATAACAACAACAAAACACACAAATCTTTACATCAAAAACAATTTCAATCATCCATATCATGATTACTGGCAATTCCTATGAGATATTCTTCTGAGTATCGTGCGACGAAGTTCTCCGCAGTTCGCAGGACCAATTGTCCGGGAGGCGAATCGGCCCGGAGGCGAATTGTCCATGTCCCAAATAAAACACCTACAAATTATAAGAATAATAGCAAAATCTTTAAATTGTTTAATGTAGGTGTTATGTTTAGTTCTAGTGTCGATGGAATTGACTATAAAAAGACTTTAAATCTACAAAACCTAGAGAGAAAGCATTTATTACTGGATTTTTTATTTTATCACATTGCTTAACTTACACCCATCAAAACAATGTATCAATAAATAAATTAATTACCGTATTTACTCTAATAGTAGCCCCCCCTCGTTCAAAATCGTGTTTGTGGCATAGCGTTTTCGACCCACTTTTTGAAGACTGCTTTCATGCAAGTTACCACCCATTTTGTAGCCAGTGAGATGAGCTATCAAATGCGTGGTAACTTGCCTATGACAAGTTTTGAAAAAGTGGGTCTAAAACACAACCAAAAACACGATTTTGAATCAGGGGGGGCTACTATTAGAGTAAATACGGTAAGCGAATTATTGTCTAAGTCTCATCGTGGATACTTATTATAGTTGAAGTGGTGTATCCATCCCTGCTGGTGGATGGTCTATGCTGCTGGTATTGGATGCCTTCTGAATAGCTGGAACTTGGGAAAGTGGATGCAGTCGAGAGTTTGGCTACCGGCTCAAAAGAAGACAGCATCGTCCCAGCTTGTAGAATGCCTGCAACACATAAATTTGCACAAAAACATATTTTACACAAGAATATAACCGAGCACGATCTCCCTCACACAGTAGGGCAATTTAGTCCATCTGATAACTTCCCAGCCGTTTGGTTGGAATGTTGTTCTGATTAAATGGTGTTACATGGTCTCAAATTTCACTCCACTCACACTCAGGTTCGACACTAAACACCATAATTAGGAAAGCGTTGTGGACATTTCAATTCGTTGGTTTACAAATTATAGTAAATCCCAGTAAAAAGCTTAAAGGGGGGCATGCCAGCGCGTTACACTGCAATTAAAGGCGGGTACCAGCAATCATTTCTCACTTGACTATTTTTTATAAAACGTTCTTATGTAATCCGACGATAGTTTTTCTGCCTGCTCTTTTAAAAGTAGGATAAAGTCATAAATATCAGATTTAAGTTGAAACCAGTGAAAACAACACGTGAGATCGAACCTGCGCACCGTCTTGGGGGAAAAACACAAACGCTCACGCACTGCGCACCGAAATAGCTTCCCTCCCTTCAAGTAAGCTTAAAAATTTAACGAATATTGCTGTGAATTGACATTGGGGAAGCAATAGATTGGCAAATGGAACGGGACTTTAAGAACTTCTCAACGACTGAAGTTGGGAGCAATATAAGAACTTCGATCGTTTGTTTACCAACACTCTATCCACACTCTTGAAAGTGTTGATATTGAATGGGACACGGACAATTCGCCTCCAGGACAATTCGCCTCCAATTACATTTTCTATCTCCTGTTCAGTCTGTCCATTCACTCCATGAACAAGCTTATCCTTAGTTTGTATTTTTGCAGAAAGGGTAATATTGTAGTTGTATTGCATTAATTTTATAACATTTTTTGTTAATTTATCACCTAATCGCCCTTATTTTTTCATGTTGTTGTCCAACTGGTTATTTAGGTGGTCCACTTGAATCATGGAGGTCTCTTGCTAGTCAAAAAAAATTCAGCCACTAAAACTACTCAAATTTTAGATATGTTCATTAAAACTGCTAGATACATAAAATATTTGAGAGTTATGAGGTTAGATAAAGGATAATATTTTTTTCTCACCGCAAATACACTGCGAATGCACCGCAAATTATTTTTTTTCTCACCGCAATTTGATCTTCCCGCAAAATACTTTTTTCTCAACCGCAAATACTTTTTTCTCACCGCAAAAATACTTTTTTCCCCCCGCAAACCTAATTTCTGTCTAAGACCAACCAAATTTTGCACAATTTTGCAAGAATTCAAAATTTTCAGTCAGGAAACAACTTGGATCCCTCAGAATCCCACCCCAGAGGCCAGAAGCCCCTGAAAGTTGGTTTTTCGGGGTTTACTAAAAGGGGGTAAACTTTTTGCGAAATTCGATTGAGCGGATCAGATTTCGGGTCCGATCGGCTCAATCGCCCACAACTCCACCCTGAACCACTCGAAACCACTATAAACCTATAATTTTAAGCGATTAGCCCCATCGGACCCGAAATCTGATCCGCTCAATCGAATTTTTCGCAAAAAGTTTACCCCCCTTTAGTAAACCAAAAAAAACCAACTTTCAGGGCTTCGGCCATTCTGGGTGGGATTCTGAGGGATCAAAGTTGTTCTGACTGACTGAAAAATTCAAATTCTTGCAAAATTATGCAAATTTGGTTGGTCTTAGACAGAAATTAGGTTTGCGGGGGGAAAAAAGTATTTTTGCGGTGAGAAAAAAGTATTTTTGCGGTGAGAAAAAAGTATTTTGCGGGAAGATCAAATTGCGGTGAGTAAAAAATAATTTGCGGTGATTTTCAAGTGTTTTTGCGGTGAGAAAAAAATACCATCCTTTAGATAAAACTGACAAACTTGACAAAGTGGACACTCATATGAACAAGTGGATATCCACGTGGTGGGGTTGGTGTTGCATCTCTTTTAAATTGAATTTTTATACCACGTATTCACCGAAACCTGTATAAATGGACAATTGCTCCCTGTTCATAAAGGCATTCTTACCCTGCTCAGATAATAGAGACAACAATTATTTGACTTCAAAATTTATCAGCTATAACCAACTTTAGCTGCCTTTCTTTTTGATCCAAGTGACCGACCACATGGTTTAGTTAGTGCATGGATTGTCCAGTAGAATTAAAGTTGGATCATAAATTTTAAAAAGTTCTTTACAAGACGAAAATATTACTATCCGGGTACCACTACACTACAACAACAACAAAATCAAGTGGTCGTCAAATTTGGTGCAAATTTTTTTTACGTTTTTCATATTCCGAAACCTGTTTTCTGGACCAATTTGGCATGCTGAAGATGTTCAATAATAGTAAAAGAAGGTTTTGTATGGTATTTTATAATTATTGGGAAATAATTGATTTTGCCAAAACTAGAAAATAGCTTACAAAACGGCATTTCACCACTATTAAACATCTTCAGCATTCCCGAGTTAATCCAGAATAGGTTTTGGAACCCAAAAAAGTAAAAAAATTGCTCCCAGTGGACGACCACTTGGTTGGTCGGTTCAGAGTACAAAAATTTTGGTAACACTATAGAATCCCCCCCCCCCCCCCAGCTAGCGAAAAATTTACTTTTCCTGAAAGGGAAAGGACCCGTCCCATTTTGATTCTCCATGCTCTGAATAGGCACGGAAACACTTTGGTTTCCGAAAAAATGGAAAAAAAAAAAATTTTCCATTTGCCTTGGTCCCCCAAGGTAAAAAATTTAAGAAAATTAAAAAAAAAATATTTTTTTGAATCCCGCCAAAACATTTTTAAAGGGAATTAGGGCTGTATTGGGAGGGGAAGGGAAAAAAAAGGGCCACTTTCATGGCAAAATTGTTAAAAAAGCGAATTCTGGCTATTACGGATGTCTACCATGTTTTTCAACTGGGCCGTGGCAAAAAAGACTCTATATGCATTTTATGGGTCCGCGACAATTCGCCTCCGGACAATTCGCCTCCGGGACCATTCGCCTCCGGCCGATTCGCCTCCCGGGACAATTCGCCTCCAGACAATTCGCCTCCAGGACAATTCCTCCTCCGGGACAATTGCCTCCCGGGACAATTCGCATCCGGTAAAAAAAAAAGTAGTAGAAGTAATCTTTGAAAAGTCACAGTCATTATACCACATTCAGACCCTTATTTTCGACGTGAAATTGTGTGGTAAATCCTGTTTGATAGGACCGAAACCGCGATTTCACCCACCGAACCCCAAACCCACGTTAGGTACCTTCTGGTCAGGTGTATGTATGTCCTGAAACTTTGAAAAAAAAATTAAATCGAAAACCAAACATGCTATCAAATGTAAATCATGTGTGAATCAGGTTTGATAATATCAAAATTTTGAGTTCACTGAACCGATCCCACAATTAGAGGTAGGGTATCTCTCGTCAGGTGTTATTCATTTACGGGCGTTAAGCGAATCGATCCACACAAACTGACCATACCGAATGGTCCACACCAAAATGGTTTCACACTTCAAATTCGTACATTTGAAAAATTTTGTAGTCTGACCCGACCAAACCAAAGCTTTTTTTACTTTTTTGGGTTCCAAAACCTATTTTCTGGACTAACTCGGGAATGCTGAAGATGGTTTAATAGTGGTGAAAATGCCGTTTTGTAAGCTAATTTTCTAGTTTTGGCAAGTTCAATTATTTCCCATAATCAAAAAATACCATACAAAACCTTCTTTTACTATTATTGAACCATCTTCCATGCCCAAATTGGTCAGAAAAAAAGGTTTCGGAATATGAAAAACGTAAAAAAAAATTTGCACCAATTGACGACCACTTGATTTTGTTGTTGTTGTAGTGTAGTGTACCCGGATAGTAATATTTTCGTCTTGTAAAGAACTTTTAAAATTTATGATCCAACTTTAATTCTACTGGACAATCCATGCACTAACTAAACCATGTGGTCGTCCACTTGATCAAAAGAAGGCAGCTAAAGTGGTTAGCCATAAATTTTGAAGTCAAATAATTGTTGTCTCTATTATCTGAAGCAGGGTAAGAATGCCTTTAGAACAGGGAGCAATTGTCCATTTTACAGGTTTCCGACACCACGTGGATATCCACTTGGTTCTATGAGTGTCCACTTTGTCAAGTTTGTCAGTTTAACAACCACCTGAATATGAGATATTTTATGTATCTAGCAGTTTAATGAACATATCTAAAATTTGAGTAGTTTTAGTGGCTGAATTTTTTAATTCCATGATTTAAGTGGACCACCTAAATGAACCAGGTGGACATCAGCACAAGAAAATAAGGCGATTAGGTGATAAATTGACAAAATGTTATAAAAATTAATGCAATACAACTACAATATTACCCTTTCTGCAAAATACAAACTAAGGATAAGCTTATTGTTCATGGAGTGAATGGACAGACTGAACAGGAGATAGAAAATGTAATTGGAGGCGAATTGTCCTGGAGGCGAATTGTCCTGGAGGCGAATTGTCCCGGGAGGTAATTCTATAGTATAGCCAAAATTTTCAAAATGTACGAATTTGAAAAGTGTGAACCATTTTGTGTGTGGACCAATTCGGTATGGATCAGTTTGGTGTGGATCGATTCGCTTAACGCCCGTAAATGAATATACACCTGGACGAGAGATACCTACCTCTAATTGTGGGGATCGGTTCAGTGAACTCAAAATTTTGATATTATCAAACCTGATTCACCACATGATTTTACATTTGATAGCATGTTTGGTTTTCGATTTAATTTTTTTTTCAAATTTTCAGGACATACATACACCTGACCAGAAGGTACCTAACGTGGTTTTGGGTTCGGATGGGTGAAATCGCGGTTTCGGTCCTATCAAACAGGATTTACCACACAATTTCACGTCGAAAATAAGGGTCTGAATGTGGTATAATGACTGTGACTTTTCAAAGATTACTTCTACTACTTTTTTGTACCGGACGCGAATTGTCCCGGAGGCGAATTGTCCCGGAAGGCGAATTGTCCGGGAGGCGAATTGTCCCGGAGGCGAATTGTCCCGGAGGCGAATTGTCCTGGAGCGAATTGTCCCGGGAGGCGAATTTGTCCCGGAGGCGAATTGTCCGGAGGCGAATTGTCGCGGACCCATATTGAATTGCTGTCGTTGATGTGTTGTCAGTTAGTGTTAAATAAAGTCAGTAGGTGGTTAGTAAAGTCAGTTGTTGACCAAATGGGTGCGTTTTTCAGCCAAAGGAGTGAGCTTTTAACATTTTTCCAAAAACAATTGCTGCACTCTGTATTACGGCCCGGGCCGTAATTTTTAAAATCTCCGGTGGGCACGAAGTGGCTAGGTGAACACCAGGGATGATGCGGCTAGCCGCAGCCGCAACGCGGCTAGCCGCATCAATTTTTAGGAAACAGCCGCATAGCTGCAGCAACACTTTTGAAATAGCAGCAAGCCGCAGCCGCAACTGATCTTTAGGTGCACTTAAAATCTTAAGAAATAACGCTTATGTAAGTTAACCCTTATAAAAGTAAATCCCTCATTAACAGTCCAGCCATGGTTTGGTTTGTTTACGAAACAACTTCTGTTTTTCAACCACATAAATTTAGGTACTATTGGAGATGTATTGGGAGAGTTCACTGTATTGAGAGAGTTGACTAAGCCATCACCCCTGTGAAAATATGCGTAACAAAAACTGGCGACCAGACATTTTCTACTATTAGTAGAATTTGTCGCGCGACATTTTCTACTATTTTTCGGTGAAATTCGGGCGAAACAGCTGAATTTCACCGAAAAATAGTAGAAAATGTCGCGCGACAAATTCTACTAATAGTAGAAAATGTCTGGTCGCCCAAAAACTAGCTTAAAGGGATATCGCCGTTGATGGCAATGGCAATTCAGAGTTTTTGAATTCGCGGGAGACAACTCTTTTATTTCGAAAATGTTTGTCGAATTATTTTTTGAGCGCATTTAAGATTTGTTCAAAATTAAGAATCATCCACTAGTCGATCCCAATTTTGCTTTACAATTCTAGATCGGACGACTCAGCCGAGTTATAAGCTATTATAGGTAACTGTTGATTTTTTACTAAAATTTCGGATTTTCTGCTCAGGGACTCACCACGTGGTGAGCACTCGTAGCGCGCGCCACGAGTGCTACGGGATCCCGAAGTAGTGGACTTTGTCCTAAGGCAAATGGCATTCCTGTTTCGGCTGTTTCCTATAAAATCGCTTTAGCACATCATTGTGGACAAGGTACCATGAATCACTAACCCACTAACTGCATTTTTATAGAAATTTTGGACTTTACACCCGGTGGGTAAGGGCAGATGCCTCCGTGTAGCAGTGGTAAACAACTTGTCTTTTTGGATATTTTTTTGCCATGCTCCCGTGGAAAAAAACCCATGGAATAACTTTACATTAGGCATATACCTTGGACCCCAAAGAAAAAGGTCACGAGCACATCCAATACTCATAAATCAGGAGAAAAAATCGAGTATACTCACATGGTCTGTCCGACTTCTCTTCCTTCCCTCCCTTCTTATCCTGTGAAAATTCTACAAAAGGACTGTAAGGAAGCACCAAGGATATCAACACCAAACAGTTGGATTCACTCGCCACTTGATGCAATTCCGCCAGCAATTGCTGAGGATGGAAGTGTCTGTCCAGAAGGTTGAGGGCACAAATCAGGTCATATGGCTGAATAGTAAGTTCCCAAATTTATTAAAAGAAAATTTAACGGTGCTTACCCAGAATTGCTCCACCTGTCAATGGGCAGGACTGTGAAACCTCTTTGAGCTAGCCTCCACTGCATCACCTGAACAAAATGGGTAAATGGTATTTAAGATGGTAAAATTGGTCAAATACCTTGGAAGCATCAGTGACAAACACATGCATGAAGAACTCCGAAAATACAGAAGTCACCCCACCATCTCCGGCACCCATGTCTAAAACCTGAGAAGGGGAGGATAAATCCAAGGTAGTAAGTAAGGTAAACCTACCTTTTTGCCCATTGGGGACCAATCGTCAGGCAGACCAACAAAATTACGAAAGTGATTCCTGGAGAAGATGAACATGCCTCCTCTGTTCAACACTCCATTAATGCTGGTTTGGGTGATCAGACAGGTGAGCAAGGTAGACGCTACTGAGTAGCATAACTGAAAAAAAGGCGACGAATTATGCAACAAGACTTCACTGGCTGGCTTGGCGATAAGGAGGGTGGTCAAAATAATAAAAATAAATAAAAAATAGCGGTCAGAAGTTTGGATGCCGAAGTCTCTGAGGTCTGTAGCTTTGCGAGTTTTTAACATTTTATGGGTGATTATCGGTAATTATATATTTCTCAATGCCCTTCGCCAAAAAAATCATTTTCCAGTGAAAAGAGTGCTGGCTTTCAACTTACTACCCTGCCTTCCAAGTCTAGCTCCCCACTTCTATTACGGGCAATGCTTAACCAGTGATAAAAGTTGACGGATCAATTTACCAAAATACAATTTACCAAAAATCAATTTAACAAAATTGATTTATTGATGTTTGAAATACAGTGTCGTTAGCAAATTAAATGTCATTGGATTGACGCAGAGCTGCTCTATCAAATAAAACAAAGATGTCAGAAAAATACTTCAAATTTAAAAAGTTATGCACAATCTTCATTGGTCCATCTATAATGCCGAACCCTGTAGTATAATTTATTTTCGCAGTGAAGATCATGTTTTTTTGACAAAAAAGTGGCCTTTTGATCAAATTACTTACCTGCAAACATAGACTATTACTGATAGCCACTGAATTGTCAATAAATTTTCAGTGTCCTGATCAAAATAAGAAGGGTGGAAGGTGGCACGAGACTCCGGCTCTAAAATCGACAAGTCTACATTGTACCATATATCTCGGTTGGGAGAATCCAGTAGTGCTCTGTCTGACTCCTCTTTAGCTATTAGCATACGAGTTATGCGGCCGCCTCGCCACATCTATCTTATTTAATACAATTAATGCAGGAAGGTCGATTACACACGGGGTTTCAGAATTTTGAAAGTGAGTTTTGTCGTCAATTTTAATTTTGTATGAGGTCAGCTAAACTTTTTATTTTTGATGACACCAGATACACCAAACGAAAGCTGGGATCTCCTCTTTCAGAAAATAAAGAACGAATTTTGCAAATCAGAGAGTTTAAAAAAGTAGAAAAGGAAAAGGCTCTACTAAAATGGAAAATGAACTCACAGTGGTAAAAATAAAGCCTTTTTTCTTTTCTTTTTTAAACTCTCTAATTTACAAAATTTGGTCCGTATTTTCTGAAAGAGGAGATCTTCGCTTTCTTTTGGGGTATCGGATGTCATAATAAATTAAAAAATAGCTAATCTCATATGGCTCTATCACAATTGTAGGTGTAAATGTAAATGTAAGTGTTAATGTAAGTGTAAATGTAAGGGGTGTTCACAATACCGAAAACATTTACACTTACATTTACACTTACAATTGTGATAAGGCTAATACAAAATTAGAATTGAAATCGCCACTTATTTTTAAAATTCTGAATCCCCGTGCTACATCCGTAGTTTAATAACATTTGAACACAACTGAAAGTAGGATGCCAAAGTCCTTAAAAAGAAAATATTTAAACGACAATAAAACAATCTAAATTAACTGCAAGTTGACCTCTCCACATTCTGACCGCTAAAAAACTCGTCGTATATATAAAAACTCGTCATATCGGCTCTCTTTAGTCCCTCTACTCTTAAAGGTGCATACCAGCGCGTTACAGTGCAAATTAAGGCGGGGACCAGCAATTATTTAAAAATTATCCGTGTTTTCACTCGTCTCGTGTAAAATATGATATTGAGGATCTTATACTACTTTTAAAAGTTAGGCAGAAAAATTTCATCGGATCAGGTAGAACACTTATGAAAAGACTTCAAGGTAGAAAAACACTGCTGGTCCCGCCTTTTTTTCACTGTAACGGACTGTTATGCCCCTTTAAGAGTCGTTTTTAGTTTCTTTAGGGTCGTTTGATATAACTCTATAGCTCCAATAACTTCGAAATAGCTCTAATTAAATTTTAACATGCCGCTGGGTTACTAAGCGTTTGGCATATCGAATTTGGGCACCCGCATTTGGGCACCTGAATTCGGGCCCCGATTTCAGAAAAAAAATCCGTATTTTTAAAATATAAATTGAAATTTATCAAAATTTCACTGTTTTATAATAGAATTTCAATTCATTTCAGGTCCCATAAAACGCCCCAATTTTCGACCGAAATGTGTAAAGGTTTGGTTCAAAGGTATTCTACCCTGTTTTGTTCATTGGAGTTGGGCAAAAAGAGCCTCTATATGGATTTGTGCGTTTATCCGGCACCCTGAGACCAATCCCCGCGGGATTGAAATCCTCTCTGGATGCATATAAAAATGTATGCACACAAGTGTTTCTCTGATCGGCAGGTTCCAGTTGTCAAAACTACATTAACATCCTTATCAACAGAAGCAACAATAGCACGCGCAGTGAGATAAATTAAATAAAACAGTTAAAAATTGATGAAAATTTAATTTTTATAATCTAGAAGTATGGCTATTGCGACTCAAGTGCGGTGCCCAAATGCGGGGACACATCAGATCGAAATTGCGAAATAATTTTTTTTTTCGAAAAAATTTGCCCTGGTCGAATTCAGGAGAGTCCTGGTAGTTTTCGGAACTGTTTCAGAACTCACTTTTTTTGGTGCTCTAGTAAATATTATTATATACAAGTTTATACTCAAGATGACACTAGAAAGTAGAGCTACTTTTTGAGTATAAGGCTGTATATAATTGTGCCTGCAAAATTTGCAGGAAAAAACAAAAACTCTGAAAAAAGTCCAGGCTTTCGGGAATTTTAGGGAGCTTTTTGAGAACTTTTGTTTTTTGCAAATTTTGCAGGCACATTCATGTACAACCGGATGCTCGTAATGTAGCCCTGCTTTCGGGACACGGACAATTCGCCTCCAGGACAATTCGCCTCCGGGACAATTCGCCTCCAATTACATTTTTTATTTCCTGCTCAGTCTGTCAGTTCACTCCACGAACAATAAGCTTATTCTTAGTTTTTATTTTTGCAGTTAAGGTAATGTTGTAGTTGTATTCGAATCATTTTTTGAACTTTTCTGTCAATCCATCACCGGATCGCCCTCATTTTCTCATGTTGTTGTCCACATGGTTCATTTAGATGGTCCCTTGGATCGTGGAGGTCTCCAGCTAGTCAAAAAAAATTTCAGCCACTAATCTTACTCAAATTTTAGATACGTTCATCAAAACAGCTAGTTATATAAAATATCTCAGATTTAGATGGTTTAGATAAACTGACAAACATTTGACAAAGTGGACACTCATATGAACCAAGTGGATACCCGCGTCGTGTGTTTGGTGTTGCATCTCTTTTTTAAATTGAATTTTATACCACGTATTCACCGGAAACCTGTATAAAGTGTACAATTGCTCCATGTTTATAAAGCATTCTTTTGAATGTGGTATGTTGACTGTGACTTTTCAAAGATTACTTCTACTACTTTTTTTGTACCGGAGGCGAATTGTCCCGGAGGCGAATTGTCCCGGAGGCGAATTGTCCCGGAGGCGAATTGTCCGGGAGGCGAATTGTCCCGGAGGCGAATTGTCGCGGGCCCCTGCTTACTGGTGTTATTTTGAGTTTACTTTGTTCTAGATGTTTTAAATCAGGTTGAGGAATAAGTTCGGGGACATATTTGATGAAGAAATTAAGACTTGACCTTAGCTCTTCAAAGGCTCTTTCGATTCTTCTGATGAGCTCATTCAAATCTTCGACTGGCGATCTGTAGACTCGGCTTTTGATCCACTCCCAGAGGAAAAAATCACATGGTGTCAAGTCAGGAGAATAGGGCGGCCAAGGAAGATTTAGAGAGCCCTGTCCCATACATCGTTGCAAAGAAATAGTTACCGTATTTTCTCTATTAAGGAACCCCTCTCCAATAATGAATCCCCCTCCTATTTTCGACTAGGATTTTAGAGTAAAAAAGGGGGGGAGGGGAAAGCTACTTATGTTTGAAAAAGTGGCTTTTATGGCGCAGTGCATAAGCGCTAGCGTTTTTGGCCCAAAATGGGCACACTAGAACTGGACAAAAAGTATCTGGAAAATAATAGAACTGGACAAAAAGTCATCTGACAATTAATTCAAATGAGAAACAATTGGTCTCGGTACGATTTGTTGCAGAAATAATTGTTCTTTGACAAAACTATTTCACAAAAAACTTTCTTGTAAATAATGGGTTGTATAGTTTTGTTTTCTTACTCTATTACGTTACTTTCATACGTTAACCGGGTGTATTATTCTGCTCTTACAGTTGCAACGTCATGAGTCAAAGAATCGACTACAGCAGTGAGAATGAAGCTAGCTCAGACGATTATTGGAGTGATTGGAATGAAGTGGCAGACCAAGTCGAGTCCGATGACCAAGAGGATCAGGAGCCAGCCGAAGAGCATCGAGCAACAGTGCGAATGGGAGCCCTAAAAAAAGAAGCGGTCATTGATCCTCCAGTGCCGATCTATTTGACGCCAAGCCAGCAGCCAAAAAGAATGGAAGTCAAAGTGAGTTGGCAGTTTTTGAAGGTTGGTCTTTTACATATTGTTCTTTCGACGGTTTGTACTATTTCAGGGGAAGTTTATCAACAGTCAGGACAGCCCGACGAGGAAGGAATACAGCAGTGGCGATGCGTCAAAAAAGTGGATGGTTGCAAAGCAGTGATCGAAACAAATCGGCAGAAAAGTTGCACTGCCAAAAGCGAAGGAGGCCATTCACACGTCACAGCTATGGTTGATCTGGATTTGAGGGCATTCAAGGCGAAAATTCCGATACTCGCGCTTCAGGATCAGGTTGCATTATCACTTGTTTTCTATGGTTATTCTGGTATATTCAGTGCTTTTTAGGCCGCGCCTAGAGAGATTCATTCCAGGTTGGTCGAGCACTCTTCTGATGAGCTAAGGGTTTGCGTCGATGCGCTAAATACTGCAAGTGTCATAATTATCACCGCAAGGTTGGACTTTTTTTTATTACTTATGGCCACAAGCCGTGACAAATAGTTGTAAATGGCCTACATCGGTGTGTATTATGTCGAGTGTCCACTGTATTAGTTATTTTGGTAACACTTTACTTGACCCCCCCCCACGGCTGACCCACTTTGATGACAATTTTGAAAAACCGATTGCATATTCGTGTTTCTCGACCCCGATTTAGGCGCAAATTTACCAATCGTTTCCGGTAAAGTGAAAAAAATTTTTTTTCAAACCACAGGGGGGGGGGTTTCATGGATTTTAGTCAAAATTTGAAAAATTTGAATTCGCGCCTTTTGAAATTTGAAGGGATTAAGGGCTGTATAGGGAGGGAGGGAATAAACGGGGCCACTTTTGAACAAAAAGGAAGATGTTGAACATAGTTTTGAATACTGGGGCCTACCGCATAAATAAACTCTGGTATGCATGCTTTTTCATGCATCCAGAGTCTTTTTCGAGTGATTTGTGTCTAAGGTATGTGGGTGTGCGCATCTCAACTCCAAGCCCCAAGCCCCCTGCGCCCCCGAAGGGGGCTTGAGAGTTAGAGATGCGCGCACACACTTACCTTAGACATGATTCCGAGAATACTCTTGACCATAAAATGCATATAGAGTCTTTTTTGCCACGGCCCAGTTGAAAAACATGGTGAGGCAGCCAGAATATAGCAATGTATGTTTTTTCTAACGTTCTGCCATAAAAGTGGCCCTTTTATTCCCTTCCCTCCCTATGCAGCCCTTAATCCCTTCAAAATTCAAAAGGCGCGAATTCAAATTTTTCAAATTTTGACAAAAATCCATGATACCCCCCTGTGGTTTGAAAAATTTTTTTTTTCACTTACCGGAAACGACTGGTAAATTCGCGCCTAAATCGGGGTCGAGAAACACGAATATGCAATCGGTTTTCAAAATTGTCATCAAAAGTGGGTCAGCCGTGGGGGGGGGGGGGGGTGGGTCAAGTAAAGTGTTACCTTAAAATTTAGACAAAGGGTGAGGGAAGGGAAAATAATACATGCAGAGCATGTATATTTCACTACTTAAACTTTATTTTCATTTACCTTTTTTCTCTATTAAACGCCCCTCTTCAATAAATGCCCCCTCTCTAATAAACGCCCCCCTTTTCGACTAGGATTTTAGAGTTAAGGCCATAGAATTTTTTGGGTTGAACAATAAACGCCCCGGGGCGTTTAATAGAGAAAATACGGTAAATCTTCAAAGGTTTACATTTTAAATTTGATTATTTTGTCTATTGAGAATGAGTGATTTACGAGCAGGAATAGTGCGGCTTTATCAAGAGGGGCATGGTGTAATGGATGTTTCCCGCCTGCTCAATGTTCCGAAACAAACGGTGAGCAAAGCTATGATGAGATTTGAAGAGACGGCAGCAACGAAGACACGGCAAGGAGCGGGCGCCCTGTGACAGCGACAACAGATGAAAATATTCACCTAATTGCCGATAGAATCTGCTACTGCAACGACCACGAGGCGGGTCACATTCACAGCAAACTAAACTCAAACAGAAAGTTGGCAGTTAATCTCGGAATTTCACGGGAGTCTGCTCGGAAAATGATTGAAGAAATCTTTCACATGAAGTCTAGGAAAACTGCAGAAGGCCAATTTCTCAACGCCAACGCCAGAGAAAAGCGCATGGAGCGCTGCCCAAAGCTCTTCCGTCGTTTTGTTGCCAAACGCCACCGCAACTCTTTTTCACTGACGAAAATTGGTTTGACATCGAGCAAGCCCACAATTCCCAAATGACAGGTCACTTTTGTGAATTTCGAGCAAATAGGGGTTAATACAAGATTTTGTCAGAATTTGGAGCGTGGATCCTTTACCCCCTGAGCTCAAATTCATCGAAAGAGCCAGAAGCCGAAACAGGTGATGGTAAGGGCTGACGTCACGTGGGATGCAAAACTCCACTCTTCTTTACTCTCTTCACTCCAAATTTTGAATCATAATTCCATCGTTAAGGGAAGTATATACCATTTTGAAGAGGAAGGAAAGGGCTACAAAACCATATGTTTGGAATATTTTTACGAAATAAATTTTGTCCCAAACAATTAGCCCGAATGTTGTACACGAACTTATTTGTCACAGTTATATTTAATTCTTTGTCTTGAATATTTGCCTGTGTTTGTCGTTGTGGTGCAATATCACACTTTATTGTAGACTTGGACATCCACCGTAACGCACTAAAAAAATCTAAGCCTAAACTTGTGGGGGCTAAGCCTAAACTTGTTGTTTTAAACGGTAGTTACAGCGGCTTGAGTTCAGAATCCCCCCCCACGAGGACTGATCAGTGGAGGAGCTAACTTCATATTCGTGTTTCTCGACCCCGATTTCATGAGAAAGCCGCGCGTTTTTTGGTTCTGAGAAAAAAAAATTTTCGAACCACGGGGGGGTTTGTATCATGGTTTTTTAGTCAAAATTTGAAAAATTTAAATTGGCGCCTTTTGAATTTAAAAGGGATTAAGGGCTGTATAGGGAGGGAAGGGAATAAAAGGGGCCACTAATCAGACAGGGGCCACTAACAAGAAGATGTTGAACATAGTTTTGAATACTGGGGCCTACCGCATAAATAAACTCTGCTATGCATGCTTTTTCATGCATCCAGAGTCCCTTTCGAGTGATTTGTGTCTAAGGTATGTGGGTGTGCGCATCTCAACTCCAAGCCCCCAAGCCCCTGCGCCCCCGAAGGGGGGCTTGAGAGTTAGAGATGCGCGCACACACTTACCTTAGACATGATTCCGAGAAGTACTCTTGACCATAAAATGCATATAGAGTCTTTTTTTGCCACGGCCCAGTTGAAAAACATGGTGAGGCAGGCGAAGAATACAAAATTTTGAATTTTTAACGTTCTGCCATAAAAGTGGCCCCTTTTATTCCCTTCCCTCCCAAT
This sequence comes from Ditylenchus dipsaci, assembly GCA_004194705.1. Lineage (NCBI taxonomy): Eukaryota > Metazoa > Nematoda > Chromadorea > Rhabditida > Anguinidae > Ditylenchus > Ditylenchus dipsaci. The sequence goes on along the minus strand of SADC01000318.1, from coordinate 341,848 downwards.
ACAGCCCTTAATCCCTTTTAAATTCAAAAGGCGCCAATTTAAATTTTTCAAATTTTGACTAAAAAACCATGATACCCCCTGTGGTTCGAAAAAATTTTTTTTCTCAGAACCAAAAAAACGCGCGGCTTTCTCATGAAATCGGGGTCGAGAAACACGAATATGAAGTTATCTCCTCCACCTGATCAGTCCCCGTGGGGGGGATTCGTCACTGCAACCGGGTAATGTAGGTAGACCAACAATAGTCGAAATAGTCAACTATGTTTTGTGTCTTGGAAGGGAAATAAAATTTGATTTTTTTTTCAATCTGAATTTGACGCTTGACACGGCGTGGGATATCACCTATCCGATTAGTGCCCACCTTTGGTTTGGGGTTCCGATAGATAAAATCGTAGTTTTGGTCTTATCAAACAGGATTTTTTATACGATTTCACGTAAGATAATAAGATTGTAATTCAAAATTGGCAAAATTTTTGAATTTCCTGCGAAAGTGCACAGTCAGAAAACATAAACGACGTATGTAAAGGTTGAAAAGACCGAGAAAGAAACATAAATGACACGAAAAAACGAAAAGCCTAATAGTCCCACGTTGAAACCGAAAATGGTCAAATCGCCAGGAAATTGAACGTTATTTGAAGTCAATGTCCCACAATTCGAAATTTTTGCGCCCAATTGTCAAAAGACGAGTTTTACTTGATGTGTTGTTTTAAAAATGAATTTCGCATTGGGCGAGTATTCAAAAATATCGGTAAAATTGTGTTGAGTTCTCCTATATATGACTTTCTTTTGAGATCAGCTGTCAAAAAGCTGAGTTGACGTTTCATTTCGCGACATTTCATTTCGTAGCTTTTATTGGGTCCGAAAGGTATTTTTTTTAAACTATTTCAGTCAAAATTGTTTTTAACGGTTTTAAACCATTTTCCTTCAACTTCTATGTCTATTTTATGGAAAAATGACTCAAATGCAAGTTTTCCTAATTTTTTGAAATTCAGTGATTTTTCAAAAATTGATTTTTTCCGAAAAGCCATATCTCAACATTGGGATCTTCAAAAAAACATTTTGTTACATAGGTTTTTGTAGCTCTTGAGCTGCGCTGCAATATGATGCTAAGAAATTATCGTAACCTTTGAAATTTTATTTGAATTTCTATCAGTTAAATTAACGAATACGTTTTTGAATACGTATTCGTTACTCTAACTGATAGAAATGCAAATAAAATTTCGGTATCGGGATTGTGGCTGAAAAATCATTCGGGATTACGAAAAAAAATTCGGGATCCCATCGGGATCCCGATCGAAATTTTGGGATTGGCCGATCTGTCAGTCCATGAGTAATAGTAAACAATAGGACTTTTGTCGGGTCCAAATTGCCGATCAGCGTGCGCAGTGGGGAAGCGGAGATAGAAATATAAGTTCACCCCTTTGGTGACCTTCAAATATAATTGGAACTGATCCTTAGCTAGCAAATACACTTCAGGGGCTATTGCGAGGCGGGAGAGGAGCCGCTAACTCACAGATCGTGGCCTGGAAACCAATGACCCGTTACGCCCAGGCTTAATCAACTGAGTCGTATTTCGTGCCCGTCACTTGTCTATTACTCTAGGCCTTCGGAGATACACGGGCCTCCGGAAAACTGGGGATCTTCTGGGGGAGACGAGTAGGAGTAATACCACAAATTTATTGCGCCTCAAACTTGGGTAATTAACCCAATATAACACAAACAAATAAATGCATATTATGGACCAACAATGGGATATATAGGTCCAACAACAAATATATTTCAACAGATTATATGGCAAGCAAATGGGTGGAAGCAGCAGCAAGTGCAAGCATGACAAAGTATAATGGGGAGCCCGCAAAGTGTAAATACATCAAAACATGTCAAATATATGGGAACCACAAGTTAATAAATTGGGACATCAAAATATTCTAAGTCCGGGAAAGACTTAGAAAAATACAAGCAATTACAATAAAATTACAGGTCCCGCAAATATTCTAAGTGTTGGGATAATACACGCAAAATCACAAGTTCTAGATTTGACCAAAACTACTAGGGCGGTATTAAGCAAAAATCGTGTTTTTTTTTATTTCATAGAAAAATGTTTACAGAAAAATTTGCTAGAAAATTATCACCGCAAGCTTTGTTTACGAAATATCGAATTCACTTCACGACAATAAATTGTAAACGTCTGAAATGGAATTTTTGAGACATCCTTTTTGCATAATTGCCGTAATACAGAGCGAAAAATGAGTAAAACTGATGGAATAATCGGCAGAACCTGTCAGATTCAAAATCTGTCCGAAAAAAGAGAAAATAAATTTAAAAAACCGCAAAATCATACAAAAATGAAAATATTTGTGGCCAAAAATTCTTTTGAAAATCCTCATCGGGATTTGGCAATTTTCGGGACCGGGATTTTCAAAATCGGTCGGGAGGGATTCGGGATCGGGAATCAGCACCGAAATCTTCGAATCGGGATCCCGTTCGGGAGGATCCCGATCCCGTGCACACCTCTCATTTTGAGGGCGTGCATCATCTATAGCCATATTGCAGTAAATTTTGCGCGAATTAAAATTTTATAGTTTGAAAAATTAGTCGGATCACCCAGAATCCCATCCCGGAATGGCCAGAATTCCATTAAAGTTGTTTTTTGGAGGTTACTAAAGGGGATTAAACTTTTTTTTAAATTCGATTGAGCGGATCAAATTTGCAGTCCGATGGGCTGAATCGCTCAAAATCTTACCCTGAACCATTCTCAACCCTCTTAAACAACCTAAGCATTGATTTAGGTGATTTAGATACTGGTTTGAATGGTTTGGGTGGTTTAAGATGGTCGAAAATAGTTCAGGGTGGAATTTTGAGCGAATCAACCCATCGGACTGGAAATCTAATCCGCTCAATCAAATTTTCAGAAAAAGTTTACTCCCTTTTAGTAAACTCTCAAAAAACCAACTTTCAGGGACTTCTGGACATTCCGAGGTGGGATTCTGGCGATCCAAGTCTTTTTTTAACTATAAAATACGAATTCCCGCACAATTTACGATATTTGACTGAAAATTTGAATTTGGTGGGGTAAATTTAAATTTGGTGGGGTAAATCAGTAATTTGGCGAGTGAAATTAGTTACTGCCATTCGAAAATATTATTGACAAAATCTATGTGGTCTCGCGCGCATTTAAACCTTTGAAACTGCCATGATAAGAAGAGACAAGGTTTTTTAAGTACGTAAAGCTGATTCTTTGTTTCTTCTTCTCGACTTTTTGATACCTTTTTTCAAGAATCGGACAAAATTTTAACGTTGAAGAGTGGTGCGTAAAGTCCAAATAGAAGTATAAAGGAAAGTATACCCAAATTTCAGACCTCGTAATTCCTTTTCATTATCTACCCGCCCTACTAGACTGGACTAGACTGAGTCAGAATTTAAGAAATACTTCAAAAATTGAAGTGAAAAAGTGTCGGACCCTAGACGAGAACGAACTTTTGGGGTGTACACTAATGCGGAACTCAACTGTATGAATGAATATACAGCCAATAAAATTTGTCTTTTGAATTGTTTTGAAATGTGAGAAATATAAACTGCGTCCATACTTGGACACGCAAAAAAAAGAGCGGCAGCGGTGGCGGCGAGCGGCGGGCTGCCAGAAAAACAGCGGCAGCGGCGGAAAAAGCGGCGGCAGCGGAAGGGCCGAAAAGCAGCGGCAACGGCGGGTCAAAAATGAGCGGCGGCGGCAGCGGCATGTGAAAAAATCTCATTTACTATTTCGTTAAAAAAATTTAACTCTCTTTTTTATTGAATTTTTGTAACTTCAAGTCATCGAAAATTTTTATAACAATACACTTGAAATTCAATAAAAATTTTACCGCATTCTCTTTAATAGTTCCACACGTGGCAATATTTTTCAATAACCCGAAAATCGGAAAATTCAAATTCGATCTCGATATTTTCAAGTGCTCATCCAAGATCTGAAAAGTGGAATCGGTAGAGCTCGTGGAAGTTAAGAAAACGCACGAATCAGATTTGCAGAATTCTTTCTCTAAGCTGAGATATAGGTTCTTAAAATTAGGAGTGTGGTTTAATAGGGAGTGCGGGGATAATAGAGAGAATATGGTATTCACTGTAATAATATGAGTAATGCATAAAGGAGAAGCACAGGAATAGATTAGAGAAAGCAATTAAATGTCGATTAATTGTATATTTGTAACGCAGTTTTGTAAAGCAAAAAATATTATATAAAACAAATTTTGAAGGTTCAAACAAGCGGCGGAGGCAGCGGCGGTGACTGAAAAAGAGCGGTGGAGGCAGCGGCGCAAACTAAAAATGAAGCGGCGGCGGCAGCGGCGGCTAAAAAATGCAGCGGCGAACGGCGCGGCAAGCGGCGCCGCTCGCCGCCCGCCGCTAGCGGCGCTGTTCGTCCAAGTATGACTGTGTCTAAGACTGTGAATTGTCCCAGACTGTGAATTTTCCAGACTGTGAACCAGTGATGTTCCCTTAGAATTAGTTTAGAGATCAAAAATTTACAAAAGGGTAATCGATTGTAGATTATTAATCCTTTCGATTAGTTTCCTGTAATCGATTATAAATTTTTGCTTATTTCGATTAGTTATTTCGATTACTTTTTTGTAATCAATTATAAATTTTTGATTCTTTTGATAAGTTTCATGCAATCGGTTGTGAATTTTCGATTCTTGTGTGTAATCGAAAAAATAAACCAGCGAAAAAGGTAATAAACAGTTTTTTTTTGAGTAAAAGCATCTGTATAAAGAGGAACTTCTGCTTTCAAAGTCATGTGTATCACAAAATGGCCTCTTTTACTGACTTTGTCTTTCGATTAAACAGAAGAATAAAAAATTTTGGCTCGATTACAGAAAAGTAATCGAAAAGTAAATAATTTTCAATCGATTACGTTTTTGTAACCGATCATAATCGATTAAATCAATTGAATCGTGAACACAGAACATCACTGCTGTGAACTATCGTGTTCCCGACAGTTGGGTGTCGTTCGAGAAAAAGAACCAACTGGGAATCGAACCTGTAAATTCAAAATATTCGCATCTCGATGTGTACGCACATTATTAAAGGAAGTAACTTTATTCCAGACAAACGCCGAGTCAACAGAGTTAAAGGTGTCCAAGTGATGCAAACAAATCAAAACGAGTTTCAACATAATTCCATTCAGTCGTCATAAATGACGTTCATAATGGCTTTTTTCAGAGATTTCTGCTTGGCGACACTAAACGAATTGAATTCGGCCATCACCAGTCCAAAAAGAGCGTGTTCGTGCTTTCCTTTTCCGTCATTGCACTTGCAGTGGCGAGAGTAGACGAGACATGTTGGCATTGGAAGAGACGACCGACCCATCAACCCTATCCTGCAATAAAAATTCATGGCAACCATTATGACAAAGTTTTAAGCATTCGAACCTTGACTCCAGAGATGCCATTACGAACACTGCCACTAGGAGTACTGACGTGATGAGGATTGTACTGCACCGCATGTGAGCTACGATTGGAACCAAAACAAGCAGTCTTGCTGGGCAAATGAGTTTCACCGCCATCCTTGGTGAAGAAAGAGGCACCACCACCATTAAAATTTAGAGGAGTCTCTCTTCCCTCACTGTTTCCGATACGATCTCCAGAGGCATGAACAGGCAAATTCTTGGGAGTCGAACTCTGTTCTTCGAAAAAGACTGCAGGACTGGTTTCAAGTCTTAAAAGGTTGAGAGCACTATAAAAAAGGAAAAAAAGATTTTACGATATTATTGGCGGCCTTTCCAGCCCCGGAGTTGCAGAGGGTGTAGCTGCACGTCGAGTACCGAACGAGGATGTAAATGTGGAAACCGCATCTACCACAGGCTAAATGAAGAAAGTTTAGGAGGTTCAAATCGAAATGTTTATTCCGAACCGTCTTCAAATTCGACTGAGTCATCTTACTCAAATTAGGCTGAAACTTCTGAGTTTGCTCCTAAAGTGAAATTGAGAGAGGTAAACCGACAATATTCTTCATACCTCCATCAGCGTACCATCATGAGTCACGGTAACATCTCGAGTTACACCAAAAGAACAATTAGGATCAGGATAAACAGTGCAAGCATTAAGACGAGGAGGCAACTGTTCTTGAATCACGGGCGTTCCACCCTAGAAGAACGATAATATATGCAGGAGTATAAGCAATTGTTAACAGACCTCTATGCGGGACATAATATTCTGGACGTCCTTGTCGAAACGATCCACCGTCAGATTGCTCATACCCTTGAGAATGGTTGGCAGCAGCTTGTCATCTGTGATCCCATTGCATTTCCCGTAGTCAATCCACTGCCCAGGAGTGCGACTTTCCTCGACTTGCATAAAAACTTTTCGCTGATACTGCTTGGACTCCGATGTATCCTAAAACAGATGGCTGAAAAAATTAAAAAAGGGATGATCAACAGAATCACCTGAGGCGTAAAGAATTTCTGCGGTGAAGAACAAGACGGACCGCTCACGTTCAAACCGACAACATCATGCACCAACTGCGGCTAAAATAGAAAAATTAATGTTTGCAGCGCTATGCTGAAAAAGTCACCTTCTTGCTGAGCAAACTCTTCAAAATAAGCTTAGGCTCCTTCAGATCAGTCTCTTGCAGGTCAACTTGGATTTCGCCATCACTGATAGCACCAGACTTTTCTTGAGCACCAACTTCGATATGCTCACTGCTGATTTCGCAAGCTTTTTCTTGAATTTCCGACATTTTCAGAGATAAATGCTGAAACAGAGCAAGTTAAAAAGAAAGAAAATTATTTTGAAAAATCGATCGCGGAGCTAAGCCACATTCACAATAGTTGCGTTGAGCTGTGGCGTTTGGCTGTGGTGTTGAGCTGCATGATTTGTTCACAATGGACAGCTAAACGCCACAGCTATATCGACCACTGTGAACAGGCCTTTTACGGTAAAACAAAAAATGTCCGAGAATCGACTACGAGCTCAATTTCAGAGTCTCAATTCGCTTGCGATTGAGTGTTTACTGAACGGACGATACGTAAAAATACCTCCTTTTTGTGAAAAATGCCTCTTTTTTGTAGAAATACGCCCTGGTACTGGCGGATTCGAGTCATCAATTATGGTCATGACATATGACGATATGAAACACTAAACCGGTGTTTTAGTCATCCCGAAAAACTGGTCTTTCGAGCTATATTTTTGTCTTTTTTGGTTAGACTCACTTGTTTTAACTAGTGACAAATAAGTTCGTGGACAACATTCGGGCTTATTGTTTGGGACAAAATTTATTTCGTAAAAATATTCCAAACACCGTACTTCCTCTAATATACCGTATTTTCTCTATTAATGAACCCGGGTTCATTATTTTTCAACCCATCGAAAATGTTGAAATTGTAAATCAAAAATGGCCCTAACTCTGAAATCCTAGTCAAAAAATCGAGGGGGGTTCATTATTAGAGAGGGGTTCATTAATAGAGAAAATACGGTAAGCCCATGCTCTAATAGAAGCCCACCCCCTATTTTTTGACTAAGGTTTCGGAGTTAAGGTCATTTTTGATTGACAATTTCAAGATTTTTGAGAGGTTGAAAAATAGAAGCCCATGGGCTTCTATTAGAAGAAATACGGCATATGGTTTTGTAGCCCCTTTCTTCCTCTTCAAAATGGTATATACACTTTCCCTTAAGCTACATCTTCTTCAGTTCGGTTTAATTTCTGGGTACAGACCTGAAAACCCAAACGATTCAATCCAACATCGTGTTCTAAAGGCAGTGTAATTTGAACGGGGGTCCTCTACTCTGGACTCATTGCACCCAGAGGGATTCGAACCAGTAACCTTGGTGATGAGTATATGGACCTCTACGCCACGTAAATACTCTAAATTATGATAAAAAATAATGCACCTAGATGGATTCGAAACAGCATCCTCGCCGGTGGCTATACAAGTGGTCGTCCACTTGGACCGAAAATTTTTTTACGTTTTCGGGTTCCAAATCAATTTTACTGAACTGATTCGAGCACGCGGAAGATGGTTTAACAGTGGTAAAATCACGTTTTATCGAGAACTTTCTCAGTTATCGTTAATACTTGATTTTGATAAATCAGGAGTTCACAATAATTCAGAAATTTTTCGATAAAACGTGATTTTACCACTGTGAAACCATCTTCCTCGTGCTCGAATCAGTTCACTAAAATTATCTTGGAATCCAAAAACGTGAAAAAAATTTTTGATCCACACTTGGATAGCCACCACCACGGTTGCTGGTTTGAATCCACCTGGGTGCAAATTTTATTTTTTGCCGTAATTTCAGATGTAAATGAATAACGTTTGACCTTTCCGGTCATTTGGGTGAATATACCTCTCCTTTTGAGTTACCTGAATATCAATCTGTCCAGGTGGTACCCAACCCTAGATTTGCGGTTGGGTAGGTAAAATTGCACTTTTGGTCACAACAAGCCCAATTCTTCACAAATTTTTTAGTTTGGAAAATGTATTTTTTATTTTCAGGTATATCCACCTGTACATCCACCTGGCTAGGTGATACCTACACCAGGTATTGAAGTTAGGTTGCGTAAAATCGCAAGTTAAGGCTTCACAAACCCAATTTCCCACACAAATTTAAGTTAGAAAAAATGGCTTGTTTTTTATTTGAAAGAAATTTTAATTTTTAGGGTTTGAGTTTGTTTTGGGTATGGTTTGGGTATTTAGGGTGGTTTTAGGTTACTTTGGGTGGTTAAGGATGGTTTGGGGTAGTTTGGACACAATCTGGAAATATCATCTACCTAGATCCCACGTTGAAATCAGTGAAAAAAAAATTCCTCTGAAAAATGTCCGCGGAAAAATTTTCAATCCCGTATCAGAATATTGACAAAAGGGCGTGGTGCGCAAAACAGATAAATTTATCTGAACCGATAAATTTATCTGCCAGATACAATTTTATCTGCCAGATACAATTTTATCTGTCAGATAAAATTTTATCGGTCAGATAAAATTCGAATTTTAAATAAAAATCATTAGTTAGAAAAATAAAAATGGGTTTCACAGTTGCAAATCTATAGAAATTTACAAGAATAATAGTGACTAAAATATTTGATGGGTTTCGCCAGAAATCCTGACTGAAAAATTTGGAAACCCATCAGCTATTTTAATCACTATTGTTCTTAAAAAGTTCTATAGATTTGCAAGTGTGCAACCCATTTTTTATTTTTTGAATGATTTTGATTTAAACATCGAATTTTATCTGACCGATAAAATTTTATCTATCAGATAAAATTTTATCTGGCAGATAAGTTTTATCTGTCAGATAAAATTGTATCTGGCAGATAAATTTATCGGTTCAGATAAATTTATCTGTTTTGCGCACCACGCAAAAGGGAAAGTACAAAAAGGTATAAAAGTTCTTAGCAAATCGGGATTTAAGAAAAGTATGCCTTAGCAAATAAATTCTTAGCAAATAAGCGCCTTAACGAAAAAATTCTTAGCAATTTGTCGCTTAGCAAAAAAATTTCTTGGCAAAACGACCGCTTAGCAAATCGACCACTTAGCAAAATACCGCTTAAATTTCGGGGTACAGCCCATAAAAAAATAAAAATAATTATCAAATAATTTGCGCAAAATCTTTTTTCAAACGCAAACAATTATTTTCGGTCGTCATTTTTGACTTCTCAATAGGGTTGTCGGCTTGGCCTTATGCATATTTGAAAATGTTTGGATGCTTTTTATATTTTAGCTCTAGTTTCATCATATTTTTCGTCTCTATAATAGCGCAAATGAAAGTTTAGAATCTTGGCTACGCATTGATATATAAAACTTGTGCCTTTGCAAAAAAAAATCAGAAATTTTAATCAAAACAATTTCGGCTTGGAAAATGCGATTTCGGCTTGCCCAAGCCGAAATCTGCTTGGGCAAGCCGAAATTGTCTTGACGAAATTTTCTGGTTTTTTTTCGCAAAGACACAAGTTTTATATATCAATGTGTAGCCAAGATTCTAAACTTTCATTTGCGCTATTATAGAGACGGAAAATATCATAAAATAAGAGCTAAAATATAAAAAGTATCTAAAAAATTTCAAATATGCATAACGCCAAGCCGACAACCCTACTTCTCAATTTCGGTCGGGTGCGCCGGTCTGCTGTTACTTTGTGGTCGCCCATTTGGTTTTTGGGTGAATCTAGGCGAATTATAGTTGCTATAACTATATTTATGTCTTTTTGTTTCAGATTATCAAAAGAAGAATCCAAATTGTTGCCTGGATACTCATAATGTAAGTTTTTTAGCCGCTTTGCCGTCTTTTTTTTTGTTGCTCCTGTTTAGGTTGTCGGCAAGGGCGTCATGCTGATTATGCGAGATCTGATGGGGCTGTCTCTGCGGTTCTGTTTTTCTGGTCGTTCACAGGATCAAGTTTTTTTCGGTAAAAATGTGGTTAGTTTTCCATTTATTTTTTGATAATTTTTACGCTGGTGTATTAGGGAAGTTCTCTAGTCAAGTAACCTTTTTTAAATCTCACTGCGACTACACATTGCCTGACAAATTAATCAGTGAATGTAGCCTCAAATTCGTAAACAAACCACATACGACTTTTTTGTCTATGTGGAAGCTACAGAATTTGTGCGGTTGTATGTGGTCGTAGTGTTAGGCATGTGCACGGGTTGGCCCTTTCCGGGCCGTAACTTGCATGACCCATCACGGGTTACGATAAAAACCTGTAAGAATACAGCCCGTGCGCATACCTGCATAACCTAACTTTCTATGTGCCTTCGTGCTCCATCCCAAGACAGTATGGCTAGGCCGTTGTAACATAACTGTCGGGGCACGTCAACTTCTTGTAAGAGGCTGCCTAGCGAAAGTGATTATAAGTCACACATTATTTACCACAATGATCTGCTGGAGTTCCTATTTCTAATTTTCAGGTATCATGCATCACTCAGGTATCTTGTTCTATCAAGGGAATCCTCTTTTAGCGTCTTTCGCCTGTCCTGAGGTCCTAAGCTACCGTCGGTGATTACTGTCATTATGACCTGCACAAATCATAATTCACACACCTAATTGTTAAATACAGTCGACTCTCGATTAATCAATTAAGACCCGCGCCTTTCGACAATCCGTCATCCTATTTTGAAAATAGGATGACGGATTGTCGAGCGGCGTGGGTCTATATAGTCAAAATTTCAACTATTTGAGAAACGATTGGGAAACGATTAACGATGGAATTATGATTTAAAATTGGCTTGACTTTACTTGACCCCCCCCCACGGCTGACCACTTTTGATGACAATTTTGAAAAACCGATTGCGTATTCGTGTTTCTCGACCCCGATTTAGGCGCGAATTTACCAATCGTTTCCGGTAAAGTGAAAAAAAATTTTTTTTTCAAACCACAGGGGGGTTTCATGGATTTTAGTCAAAATTTGAAAAATTTGAATTCGCGCCTTTTGAATTTTGAAGGGATTAAGGGCTGTATAGGGAGGGGAAGGGAATAAACGGGGCCACTTTTGAACAAAAAGGAAGATGTTGAACATAGTTTTGAATACTGGGGCCTACCGCATAAATAAACTCTGGTATGCATGCTTTTTCATGCATCCAGAGTCTTTTTCGAGTGATTTGTGTCTAAGGTATGTGTGTGTGCGCATCTCAACTCCAAGCCCCCAAGCCCCCTGCGCCCTCGAAGGGGCCCAGGGGGCTTGAGAGTTAGAGATGCGCGCACTCACTTACCTTAGACATGATTCCGAGAAGTACTCTTGATCATAAAATGCATATAGAGGCTCTTTTTGCCACGGCTCAGTTAAAAAACATGGTAAGACAGCCAGAATATAGCAATGTATGTTTTTTCTAACGTTCTGCCATAAAAGTGGCCCTTTTATTCCCTTCCCCTCCCTATACAGCCCTTAATCCCTTCAAAATTCAGAAGGCGCGAATTCAAATTTTTCAAATTTTGACAAAAATCCATGATACCCCCTGTGGTTTGAAAAATTTTTTTTTTCACTTTACCGGAAACGACTGGTAAATTCGCGCCTAAATCGGGTCGAGAAACACGAATATGCAATCGGTTTTTCAAAATTGTCATCAAAAGTGGGTCAGCCGTGGGGCGGGGGGGGTCAAGTAAAGTGTTACCTTAAAATTTAGACAAAGGGTGAGGGGAAGGGAAAATAATACATGCAGAGCATGTATATTTCACTACTTAAACTTTATTTTCATTTACCGTATTTTCTCTATTAAACGCCCCTCTTCAATAAATGCCCCCTCTCTAATAAACGCCCCCTTTTCGACTAGGATTTTAGAGTTAAGGCCATAGAATTTTTTTGGGGTTGAACAATAAACGCCCCGGGGCGTTTAATAGAGAAAATACGGTAAATCTTCAAAGGTTTACATTTTAAATTTGATTATTTTGTCTATTGAGAATGAGTGATTTACGAGCAGGAATAGTGCGGCTTTATCAAGAGGGGCATGGTGTAATGGATGTTTCCCGCCTGCTCAATGTTCCGAAACAAACGGTGAGCAAAGCTATGATGAGATTTGAAGAGACCGGCAGCAACGAAGACACGGCAAGGAGCGGGCGCCCTGTGACAGCGACAACAGATGAAAATATTCACCTAATTGCCGATAGAATCTGCTACTGCAACGACCACGAGGCGGGTCACATTCACAGCAAACTAAACTCAAACAGAAAGTTGGCAGTTGATCTCGGAATTTCACGGGAGTCTGCTCGGAAAATGATTGAAGAAATCTTTCACATGAAGTCTAGGAAAACTGCAGAAGGCCAATTTCTCAACGCCAACGCCAGAGAAAAGCGCATGGAGCGCTGCCCAAAGCTCTTCCGTCGTTTTGTTGCCAAACGCCACCGCAACCTCTTTTTCACTGACGAAAATTGGTTTGACATCGAGCAAGCCCACAATTCCAAAATGACAGGTCACTTTTGTGAATTTCGAGCAAATAGGGGTTAATACAAGATTTTGTCAGAATTTGGAGCGTGGATCCTTTACCCCCTGAGCTCAAATTCATCGAAAGAGCCCAGAAGCCGAAACAGGTGATGGTTAGGGCTGACGTCACGTGGGATGCAAAAACTCCACTCTTCTTTACTCTCTTCACTCCAAATTTTGAATCATAATTCCATCGTTAAGGGAAAGTATATACCATTTTGAAGAGGAAGGAAAGGGCTACAAAACCATATGTTTGGAATATTTTTACGAAATAAATTTTGTCCCAAACAATTAGCCCGAATGTTGTACACGAACTTATTTGTCACAGTTATATTTAATTCTTTGTCTTGAATATTTGCCTGTGTTTGTCGGTTGTGGGTGCAATATCACACTTTATTGTAGACTTGGACATCCACCGTAACGCACTAAAAAAATCTAAGCCTAAACTTGTGGGGGCTAAGCCTAAACTTGTTGTTTTAAACGGTAGTTACAGCGGCTTGAGTTCAGAATCCCCCCCCCCCCCCCCACGAGGACTGATCAGGTGGAGGAGCTAACTTCATATTCGTGTTTCTCGACCCCGATTTCATGAGAAAGCCGCGCGTTTTTTGGTTCTGAGAAAAAAAAATTTTTCGAACCACGGGGGGGGGGTTTGTATCATGGTTTTTTAGTCAAAATTTGAAAAATTTAAATTGGCGCCTTTTGAATTTAAAAGGGATTAAGGGCTGTATAGGGAGGGGAAGGGAATAAAAGGGGGCCACTAATCAGACAGGGGCCACTAACAAGAAGATGTTGAACATAGTTTTGAATACTGGGGCCTACCGCATAAATAAACTCTGCTATGCATGCTTTTTCATGCATCCAGAGTCCCTTTCGAGTGATTTGTGTCTAAGGTATGTGGGTGTGCGCATCTCAACTCCAAGCCCCCAAGCCCCCTGCGCCCCCGAAGGGGGCGCAGGGGGCTTGAGAGTTAGAGATGCGCGCACACACTCACCTTAGACATGATTCCGAGAAGTACTCTTGACCATAAAATGCATATAGAGTCTTTTTTTGCCACGGCCCAGTTGAAAAACATGGTGAGGCAGGCGAAGAATACAAAAATTTTGAATTTTTAACGTTCTGCCATAAAAGTGGCCCCCTTTTATTCCCTTCCCCTCCCAATACAGCCCTTAATCCCTTTTAAATTCAAAAGGCGCCAATTTAAATTTTTCAAATTTTGACTAAAAAACCATGATACCCCCTGTGGTTCGAAAATTTTTTTTTTCTCAGAACCAAAAAAACGCGCGGCTTTCTCATGAAATCGGGGTCGAGAAACACGAATATGAAGTTATCTCCTCCACCTGATCAGTCCCGTGGGGGGGGGATTCGTCACTGCAACCGGGTAATGTAGGTAGACCAACAAATAGTCGAAATAGTCAACTATGTTTTGTGTCTTGGAAGGGAAATAAAAATTTGATTTTTTTTTCAAATCTGAATTTGACGCTTGACACGGCGTGGGATATCCACCTATCCGATTAGTACCCACCTTTGGTTTGGGGTTCCGGATAGATAAAATCGTAGTTTTGGTCTTATCAAACAGGATTTTTTATACGATTTCACGTAAGATAATAAGATTGTAATTCAAAATTGGCAAAATTTTTGAATTTCCTGCGAAAGTGCACAGTCAGAAAACATAAACGACGTATGTAAAGGTTGAAAAGACCGAGAAAGAAACATAAATGACACGAAAAAACGAAAAGCCTAATAGTCCCACGTTGAAACCGAAAATGGTCAAATCGCCAGGAAATTGAACGTTATTTGAAGTCAATGTCCACAATTCGAAATTTTTGCGCCCAATTGTCAAAAAGACGAGTTTTACTTGATGTGTTGTTTTAAAAATGAATTTCGCATTGGGCGAGTATTCAAAAATATCGGTAAAATTGTGTTGAGTTCTCCTATATATGACTTTCTTTTGAGATCAGCTGTCAAAAAGCTGAGTTGTCCGTGTTCTCAGATTCCGGGTTCCGAGTCCGCAGCCACGCAATTTCAACCAGCAACCTTCAAATATGCTTGAGTTTGAAAAAAAAAAAGGATTTTCATTCGAGACCAGATACGGACAAGAGATGGGTCATAGGACGTTTCGCCAACGCCATTTCGCCAACACCAGTTCTGCTAGATTTTCTTATCGAAAGTCTTATTTTTTAACTTTTTCCTATGAAGCTAATAAAAGCTCTAGGTGAATTTATGCACGGTGAATTGATATTCCAATTATTGCTTCAATTTACAATCATTTTTTGTTGAAATCATCAGCACCAATTCAAATAGTGTTATTATGCAGGGATTTATTAAAAACGACGTTTTCTTGGGCCACCGTGCCCATCCAATAGACCAAGACTCAATTATGGTTATTATGCCGATCGAGCACATACATGTATGTCCAACTCTGCACCCAACTCAAAATTATTCCAATGTTATAAAGCGATGTCGTATAACCTGAATTTATCCAAATTTCGGGTCCATGACTCTGGTCGCATTCTATTTTTAATTATGCATTCTTTATTTTCAAATAACTAAGCATAATTTATGACAGGAGTGCAGAGATAGTACTCTATTATGGCTCGTTCGGGAAACCGGAGATGGAGTTGGCGTTGGTGTCGGAGTAAAGTGTGTTCACGATGCCAAACACTCCAACTACAACTCCGACTTCCTGAACGAGCCATTGCAATTTGTTATCTCAAATACAATTTATGCGCACCATTGCGTATCAAATTCTATCGGTCACACAAATATCTCGCCTTCCTGGTAGCTTTGTAGTGCAATTTGGTGCATGTCGTGTAATTGGAGACTAGCTGAACTATTGCTCATGGCTGAACCTCTTCTACTTTCGTGTTGCTAGGGTAGGTGATACCACCTATGATTTCAGAAGAGCTTCTCCTCATACAGTCATCTGAGGATTGTCTACAAACAAACATTTACCAATTTTTCCACAAAAAAATGACTAGTTACCTGTAAGTGGTATTTCCATCTGCTGAGATGGAAATATTAGCAGGAGAAGGCACTGAGACTTCGTCGATCACAATTACTGGCTTCTTCAATGAGAAATGCCGGTTCAACAAACTGAAAAGCAAGTAGTTACTTATCTGCAAGTAAACAGCCCCAAAATTTTATCAGTCTTACAGTCAAAACTCTATTTAACGAAACTCAAGTATCGATTTTGTTGTTGGATTATACTAAATTAGAATAAAATAAAACTCGATACAACGAAACTCGATTAAACGAAAAACTCGATTTAACGAAACGTTTTGGCGGTCTCTACTGGAAAAGTCGACACTCGATTTAGCGAAATCCACAAAATCATTAAAAAATTCATGACCGAAACTTAAAAATGACGTTTTTTCGAAAATTGACGTCTTTTTCTGAAAGTAACGTTTTGTTTCCAAAATCTGTCGTCTTTTTTTGAAATTTCGAATTTGCGATATTACGCTATGCCATTTCGAGCAAGACTAAGAAATTTAGGATTTGAACGAACCCCACATTGAAAGAAGGGTGCAGCCATAGACGTACCCAAGATCGCTGAGCATGAGTTGGATTTTCGCCCGAGCCACCTTATTTAAGCTACGTTCACATACTGCGACTCCGCCTCCGACTCCGACTACCTATTTGAACACGAAAGTCGGAGGCGGAGGTGCATGTGTTCACATACTGTGACTCCGCCTCCGACTGCGCCTCCGACTACTACTTCGCCTCCGACTCCGACTACTTATGTGAACACTAGGGTTGTACAATGGGAATATTCCCGGGAATATTTCCGGGAATATTCCGGGAACATTAGGAATATTCCCGGGTTTCCCGGTATTTTCCCCTATATTGGGAATATTACCGGGAATATTCCAATGTTCCCGGGAATATTCCCGGGTTTTCTATATTTCCGGGAATTTCTACAACTCTAGTGAACACTCGTGTTCACATACCCTCCTCCGCCTCCGACTGCGCCTCCGACTCCGCCTTCGCCTCCGACTACTCGATTTTTGCATATCAAACATGTTTGATTTTTTTGTATATTAAAAATAATTTTTTCGCACAGTTTGATGTTCCTAAGGTAAATTGGTGCCAGAAAACCAATTTTTTGAGCTAAGCGGAGTTATTTCCGCCAGTTTCACGAGTAAACTCAGCCATTTTCAAAATGAGCACCACTTTCCACTAAAACTATTCCAAACGTCCGAAATCACCATGAATCACGTCGGATCACCTCATACCATTTTGAACTACCCTTGAAATCGCAAATTGTCACAAATCACGCTAGGTTACCTTAAATCACCCTAAAACATGGTCCTAGTGCAGAAGCGGTTGCCAAAATTTGCCTTGGTCCCCCTGTTGTTTTTTGCGAAATATGCCTTGGTCCCCCTGTTCATTATAGTTATATTAATATAGTGATTGTAGTGATCATGGTGATTATGGTTAACATGATCACCTTTACCATGATCACCTTCAAAACAACAGGTGGGACCAAGGCATATTTCGCAAAAAAACAACAGGGGGGACCAAGGCAAATTTTGGCAACCGCTTCTGCACTAGGGCCGAAAATCACGCTAGGTTACCTTAAATCACCCTAAAACATTCTAAACCACCCAGAATACTGGTTTAGGCTGTTTAGCGGGGTTCGAGATGATCAAAGGTATTTTAGGGTGGTTTAAGGCAGTTTGGTGCAGTTTCAGATGTGTAGTTAAGGGTGTGGGTGGGAGCTGTTTTTTATCCCTGGTGATAAGACTCGTGAAACTTGCGAATAACGGGTGGTCAAAAAGTTTTGCATAAATTTTCAAAGTCTTATATTTTATAATTTTATTACCATAAGTGAGTAGTTTGAGTATTATCTTGTAGCGCAGTCCATGAGCTGCAAGAGTTTTTTTTCACAAAATCAATTTTCAAAATTCAAGTGTCGAAATATAGCTTTTAGAAAAAATTGATTTCATTTCAGAAGAACCACGTGATCAAGTACTTTACTTTCGTATTTGTAACGAGTTGAGGTGTTCGAGCAACTCACTAATTATATTTATACATGAAACTGTAATAACCCACTTTAAACATGCCATATGCTTTTATATAGCATAAATTGTATATATGTTTTCAATTAAAGAAAACTGATATAAAATCTTACAAATACGAATAAATAAAATTTAAAAATTTGGTGTTCACATACTGCGACTCCGACTCCCGACTCTGACTGCGACTCCATTGTGAACACGACACGGAAAAAGTAGTCGGAGCCGCAGTGTGTTCACAATGGCGTCGGAGTCGGAGTCACAGTATGTGAACAGTTGCATGAAATCGTAGTCGGAGGCGCAGGTGTTCACATACTCAGGAGTAGTCGGAGGCGCAGTCGGAGGCGGAGGCGGAGTCGCAGTATGTGAACGTAGCTTTACCCACTGACGCAAATACTGACTGCTATTGGAACCGCTCTCTCAAAAATTAGCCGGTAGATAAGGTTTTCGAACGCCATCAGGAGATGAAAGTTATTAATTTTTAATCTGAGTCTTGTGAGGTTCATTTCGAGGTGTTTGTTGGATCTGATTATTTGTCGATAAATAATTTAATGAATAAAAAGTTGCGAAAACTCGATTTAACGAAAATTTTAAAAACTTAAGAAAGCAAAACTCGATTTAACGAAAACTCTATTTTCCGAAAACTCGATTTAACGAAACTTTTTGGCCGGTCCCTTAAAATTCGTTAAATCGAGTTTCAACTGTATTAAAGTTTTTTTCAAAATTTTTGGTTCAAGTAGAATACCCTTGAGTAAATAAAAAGTTAGATATCCAGCTACCCCAGTACTTTTCACATTAATCCCCAAGGCAAAAAGTCGATTTTTAGTCAAAATTTTTTTCTATAAATGGTCGTCCGCGCTCTAAAAACATGTTTTCTACACGTTCCAACGCTTAAAACATTGAAAAAAGTGGTTCAAAATTTATTTTCAGTGAGTTCAAAATTAGGCTCTATATGTGTTCGGGGCGGGGGACCCCAACACATATAGAGCCCAAAATTGTGTAGTCCAGTCTGTGTTTTTCAATTATTTATTGGTATCTCTACTGCGGTACTGGATTTTCACAAACTTTAAGAAAGGACAAAAATTTTTGAGTGGATCAACTCACTTAAATGGCCCTTTTAAACCAGCTTGGTTTCCAAAAGTTCCTTTCTTTGTTCTAAATGGAGTGCCACTCCCATTTCTCATCATCTTTCCTTTATGTCTATCAGCCATAGCTGCCAGTGGCTGGCCTTGAGGCTTCTTTGCCCTTTTCCTCTTAGTAGATGGTTTGGCGGCTGAGGGCAGTTTCCAGGAATCTCTAGAGTTGTGAGACCTCCCAAAACCAACAAGCCGGCGGAAACTTGAGCGGAATTTCTGGAAGAATTTAGGTGATTTCCAAATAAATAGGCAGAAAAACCTTATTAATGGCACTGTAGATCACAAATTGAGTGAACTGTTGAGGTAGCCCAACGCACTGAACCAGTGGAACAACACCTCTAGTTCGGATGGCCAACTGTTAGAGAACAGACGATAAACCTTGAACATGTTCAAGCTGAAGAAAGGCAACCAGCATATCAGGAACACACCTGAGATTGGGTTCGATCAATAATTTCATTTTTTAAAAACTATAATCATAGTTATTCATTGAATTTAGTCATTCCTGCATTAAAGGGGCATACCAGCGCGTTACACGGTCAATTTCAAATTTTCAAAAAGGCGGGGACCACACTTTCAAGACACAAAACATTTGATTTGAAAATGTCCCTTCAAATTATTTTATTATCGTTACCGCAGCAGGGCGATAGTCTCTAATTTTACTTAACTTTTTAGATTTATTACTACAAAGAGAGCCTAAAAAAGAAATCAGAATTACTTTTATTGGAGTAATAAACCTAAAAAAGTGAAGGAAAATTAGAGACTATCGCCCTGCTGCTGTCCAAAAAATTCATAGCCTTTCATGTGTTGTTGATCCCAGGGTAGCTTTGCTTAGCCAATGATACTGGCCTGAAAATACAAAAAATTAAACGAAAAACAGCCACCAAAAACAAAAAATGACAAGAAAAGTCTTTCGGTGGCAAGTTTTTTCGGTAACGATAATAAAATAATTTGAAGGAACATTTTGAAATCAAATGTTTTTTTGTCTTGAAAGTGTGGTCCCCGCCTTTAAAAATTTGAAATGGATGGTACTTTCTTCTTACCGCAAAACACTTGAAAATTACCGCAAATCATTTTTTATTACCGCAATTTGATTTTCCCGCAAAATACTTTTTTATTACCGGAATAGACTTTTTTCTTACCGCAAAATACTTTTTTCTTACCACAAAAAATTTTCTCGTCGTTTTTAGTCCAAATTTTGCGGGAATTTGAATTTTTCAGTCAAGAAACAACTTGGATCCCTCAGAATCCCACCCCAGAATGGCCAGAAGCCCCTGAAAGTTGGTTTTTTCGGGTTTACTACAGGGGGGGGGTAAACTTTTTGCGAAAATTCGATTGAGCGGATCAGATTTCGGGTCCGATGGGCTTAAACGCTCAGAATTCCACCCTTAACCATTCTTAACCATCTTAAATCACCCTAAACCACCCAAACCGCTCCAGATAAGTATCTAACTACCCTAAATCAGTGCTTAGGGTGGTTTAAGATGGTTAAGAATGGTTTAGGGTGTAATTCTGAGCGTTTAAGTCCATCGAACCCGAAATCTGATCCGCTCAATCGAATTTTCGCAAAAAGTTTACCCCCTTTAGTAAACCCCGAAAAAACCAACTTTCAGGGGCTTCTGGCCATTTTGGGTGGGATTCTGAGGGATCCAAGTTGTTTCCTGACTAAAAAATTCAAATTCCCGCAAAATTTTGACTAAAAACGACGAGAAAATTTTTTGCGGTAAGAAAAAAGTATTTTTGCGGTACGAAAAAAGTATTTTGCGGTAAGAAAAAGGCTATAGGTGAAAACACCCCTCAACTGTGTAAATCACCCCCAAATTTATTTTTTGTCCCCAAATTTGAATTTCGCGTAAAATGTGTAAATCAGCCCCAAAATGTGTAAATCAACCCCCAAATTTAAATTTTCTACCCTGAATTTCAAATTTTTTACCCCCTCGAGTCTATTTTCACCCCTTCAAGTGAATTTTTTGTGCATAATACATAGGTTCAAGTGGTGAACATGATTATTGCACTTGCTCGCACTTTTTTCGCAGTAATTTTGTGTGCTCTCGTAGGCGCAGATACTTGAATCTCTCGTCAAAGTATGTAAATCTCCCATCAAATTCAAATTTCGACAGTCATACATTTACTTTTACCTCGTCAAGTTGAACTTTTGTTGCAAGATGCAAGAAAAGAGGTCGAAGAAAAAAAGTTGGGCGAGCGTTAGAATTTATTTGAATATGATCCATCGCTGTTATTTGTTATAGTACTGTTATTCGTTTGGCCAATAAAGATGATCTTGATTTTGATAGTGTCGTTATCATGATAACAAATGAAAACTTAAAAGTGATTGAAAGTTATTACACAAGAATTACAGTTAAATCTCTTTTTTCA
The DNA here is from genome assembly GCA_004194705.1 of Ditylenchus dipsaci. Classification (NCBI taxonomy): domain Eukaryota; kingdom Metazoa; phylum Nematoda; class Chromadorea; order Rhabditida; family Anguinidae; genus Ditylenchus; species Ditylenchus dipsaci. The sequence continues at coordinate 320,437 of SADC01000318.1, read as the reverse complement.
ATAGTCGAATTTCTTTCTTCAAATTTGGTGGCCGGTTAAAGGTTAGTTAGAGAGAAGTGAAATTTTTTGATGAGGGATCAGCTGAAAAGTATAAAAAGTAATAGAAGTTTCGAAAAAATTGACCTTCCCTTTGACTCGACGCAATTTTTTTTAATTTTGACTATCCGAGTCGACAACCCCAGCACTGAGTATCGTGAAGACAAGATTGGATATGGAAATTAGGTATCTTGCAACAAAAGTTTAACTTGACGAGGTAAAAGTAAATGGAAATATAATAAAAATTGCCCCATTTGCCGGAAAAGTTGCCCCATTTTCCAGAAAAATGCCCCATTTTCGAATTTCCAATCAAAAAGCAGAAAAGTTGCCCCATTTACCATAAAAGTTGCCCCATTTGCCACAAAAGTCTCCCCATTTTCTAATTTCCAGTCAAAAAGCAGAAAAGTTGCCCATTGGCCAGAAAAGTTGCCCCATTTGCCACAAAAGTTGCCCCATTGGCCGGATTTTCAAATTCACGATGGGGCCAATGGGGCAACTTTTGTGGCAAATGGGGCAACTTTTCTGGCCAATGGGGCAACTTTCTGCTTTTTGACTGGAAATTAGAAAATGGGGTGACTTTTGTGGCAAATGGGGCAACTTTTATGGTAAATTGGGCAACTTTTCTGCTTTTTGATTGGAAATTCGAAAATGGGGCAACTTTTCTGGAAATGGGGCAACTTTTCCGGCAAAAGGGGGCAATTTTTAATTGTCTTCCAAAGTAAATGTATGACTGTCGAAATTTGAATTTGATGGGAGATTTACATACTTTGACGAGAGATTCAAGTATCTGCGCCTACGAGAGCACACAAAATTACTGCGAAAACAGTGCGAGCGAGTGCAATAATCATGTTCACCACTTGAACCTATGTATTATGCACAAAAAATCCACTTGAAGGGGTGAAAATAGACTCGAGGGGGTAAAAATTTGAATTCAGGGAAGAAAATTTAAATTTGGGGGGTGATTTACACATTTTGAGGGGTGTCTTCAATTTTAGCCTAAGAAAAAAGTATTTGCGGGAAAATCAAATTGCGGTAATAAAAATGATTGTCGGTAATTTTCAAGTGTTTTGCGGTAAGAAAAAAATATTATTCATTTGAAATTGACAGTGTAACGCGCTGGTATGCCCTTTAAAGGGGGGGGGTGGAAAGCTACTTAGGTTTAAAAAAGGGGCTTCCATGGCGCAGTGCGTAAGTGCTCGCGTTTTTGGCCCATAATGGTGTTTTTTTTGGTGTTGCAGGTTCAATCCCACGTAGTGGCACACTTTTTTCGACTTGTTTGGCCAGTTTAGAGGTGATTTGGGTCGCTGATTCCGAATATGGCGTAAAAAAGTCTAATTACCTCTAAACTGGCCGAACAAGCCAAAAAAAGTGTGCCACTACGCGGGGTTTGAACCTGCAACACAAAAAAAACGGTAACACTTTACTTGACCCAACCCCCCCCCCCCACGGCTGACCCACTTTTGATGACAATTTTGAAAAACCGATTGCATATTCGTGTTTCTCGACCCCGATTTAGGCGCGAATTTACCAGTCGTTTCCGGTAAAGTGAAAAAAAATTTTTTTTCAAACCACAGGGGGGGGGTATCATGGATTTTAGTCAAATTTGAAAAATTTGAATTCGCGCCTTTTGAATTTTGAAGGGGTTAAGGGCTGTATAGGGAGGGGAAGGGAATAAAAGGGCCACTTTTATGGCAGAACGTTAGAAAAAACATATATTGCTATATTCTGGCTGTCTTACCATGTTTTTTAACTGAGCCGTGGCAAAAAGAGCCTCTATATGCACTTTATGATCAAGAGTACTTCTCGGAATCATGTCTAAGGTAAGTGAGTGCGTGCATCTCTAACTCTCAAGCCCCCTGCGCCCCCTTCGGGGGCGCAGGGGCTTGGGGGCTTGGAGTTGAGATGCGCACACACACATACCTTAGACACAAATCACTCGAAAAAGACTCTGGATGCATGAAAAAACATGCATACCAGAGTTTATTTATGCGGTAGGCCCCAGTATTCAAAACTATGTTCAACATCTTCCTTTTTGTTCAAAAGTGGCCCCTTTTATTCCCTTTCCCTCCTATACAGCCCTTAATCCCTTCAAAATTCAAAAGGCGCGAATTCAAATTTTTCAAATTTTGACTAAAATCCATGATACCCCCCCCTGTGGTTTGAAAAAAAATTTTTTTCACTTTACCGGAAACGACTGGTAAATTCGCGCCTAAATCGGGGTCGAGAAACACGAATATGCAATCGGTTTTTCAAAATTGTCATCAAAAGTGGGTCAGCCGTGGGGGGGGGGGTCAAGTAAAGTCAAGCCAAAAAAACACCATTATGGGCCAAAAAACGCGAGCACTTACGCACTGCGCCATGGAAGCCACTTTTTCAAACCTAAGTAGCGATTAATGGTTAAAAAGAATGCGCAGATCCTGGGATTTCAATTGAAGTATCATCGAGGTATTCATGACAATCAAATGTGTAAATTTTAGTTCAAAGAAACAATTGTGTCATTTTTCAAAAACGTTTTCAATACTTGGATTTGCAGAAAAAAGTGTGATGAGGGTATGTGTTTATGGCTCGTTCATGAAGTCGGGGTTGGAGTTGGCGTTGGAGTACCGTAAATGTTCTAATAGAGCCCCCTTCCTAATAGAACCCCCTCTCGACTTTGAGGGTCTGTTCGTCAAAGCAGAGACAACATTTTGCAAAGCCGTTTTTTGCATTTTCTTAACTCCCACGAGCTCTACTGAATCTGCTTTTTCGATTTTAGATTTTCACTCGAAAATCTCGAGATCGACCTAAAATTTTTCCGATTTTAAGGGGATCGAAAAATAGAGCCCCTGGGGGCTCTATTAGAACACTTACGGTATTTGGCATCGTGAACACACTTTACTCCAACTCCGACTCCAGCGAAATCTCCGTCTCCAACTCCAACGCGTTCATGAAGTCGGAGTTGGAGTATCTCTGATTAACGAAGACCTTTTATGCCGGAAATCGGTACATTTCGCCCCTCTATGAGCTATTAGTGGTGGCAACCTTGCAACTCTGAGTCTGAACTCTGAGTCTGCTCCTCCCCCCCCCTTTAAAGGGGCATACCAGCGCGTTACACTGCAAATTAAGGCGGGGACCATCAATTTTTCAAAAATCGTCCTGGTTTTCACTTGTTTCAACTCAAATCTGATATTTATGACCTTATACTACTTTTAGAAAGTAGGCAGAAAACTTTTGTCGGACCAGGTAAAACGTTTATAGAAAATTTTCAAGAGAGAAAGAAATAGCTGGTTTCACCTTAATTTCAGTGTAACACGCTAGTATTCCCTTTAAAGGGTATGCCCGTGCGTGAAGGGTGAAAGGGAGGATACCTGGCATCCCTTGGAACCGAGTTTAGGGTGCTGGATAACTGAGGTGCCAAATATTCAAGAGTGTCGGTAATAAATAATAAGGTGAAGATCAGCCAAACATAGAGGGTTTAGTGCGCCGGCGTGAAAAAAGGGTGAAAATTGTTAGTCAAAAGCAGGATTCTGACTTCCTAGCTACATTGTGGGTGAACAAAGATTTGGAATTTCTAACCAAAGAATCGGAGGTTTAGTTTTTTCAATGTAAAGGGTACTTATGCCGTTTACCTCCCACCCCCCAAATTTTTTAAAAGTGACTCAAAAACATGTCCTAAGCTACTTTTTTCTGCTTAATAAGATACAAGAAACATCTATAAACAGTTTTTAATTCAAAAAAATAATAAAATTTGCAAAAAATATTGACTTCAACTCATGAAGGCCAGATGGTCTTTTTGGTGTATTTTAAGGTCATTTTTCAATTTTTTTTACATTTTAAGGATTAGGCTTAGGCAAGGGTAAGCAAGCGTACGTTAGAACGGGCTCAAAATGTTTTAAAGTTAAAAAGTAAAAAAAAATCTTTGAGTCCGTCCGAACATACGCTGGCCTACCCTTGTCTAAGCCTAAAGCCTAAATGCACACCAGGGGGACCAAGTCAATCGGTGGTAATGAGCCAAACAACACTTTTATTCACCTATACATGTGCATACCATAGTTTCTATATGCGCTAGACCCAAAGAAGTAATACACATTTGAAACGGTACACGGACAATTCACGCCCGGGACGATTCACGCACGGGACAATTCACGCCCCGGGACAATTCACGCCCGGGACATTCACGCCCCGGACAATTCACGCCCCAGGACAATTCACGCCGCCAGATAATTCACGGCGGTAAATTGATATCCTGGTCAATTATGTCTGGTTAATTAATTCATGAATAGGTTACAGGTTCGAATCACGCTGATGGTAAACACTTTTTTCTGGACTAGCACCAGAATAAAAAAAGTTTTTAAAGGATCAATGAGCCTCAGGGTGGATAGGAAAACCGCCTGGTACCTGTCCTAAACGGGTATTTACGTCTAAAAATCCTAAATTTCGGAATAGCCTAAAGTAATTATGTGCTATGTAATAATTGTGCCCTTTCCAGAATCTTATCCTAAACATAGTTTGATAATGGCAAAATTTGCAGGAAGCCTAGCTTTGAAAAGTTTCATGTCCCGTAGGTTATCCAGGTGGTGCTGAGATAGTACTACCAAGGTGATGTCACTCAAGTTGCTGTACCTAGGTAGAGGTACTCAGTTTGAAGTGTAAAGGTAGTGGTACTTAGTGGTACCGATTTAGGGCGACGGTAAACTGATCTGCAGTAAATTGATCTGCAAGTAAATTGATCTGCAATTTTCTAATCCCTGTGGCGGACATCACCTTTATTAGAAAATTTGGGCGCTAGTAGCGAATATCCGCCCCCCCCCCCAACCTTATAAAAATCGCTGTAACTACCCTTTCAAACAACAAGTTTAGGCTTAGCCTTAGGCTTGGGGGTAGGCCAGCGTACAAAAGTTGTGACTAATAAATAGTTTGCGCACATTTTCCGGGGTCTGGGACATATATTTGGGTAGTCTTTACTTAAGTTTTAGAAAGAAAAAAACACATTTTAGGCTGGATGTCCACCTGAACCTCGGGTACTTAACCTAGGTTTTAGAGTTCAAGTCGTCAAAATCACAGTTTTAGTGTTGTAAAACCATGTATATTGTGAAATTTTGGATAAGAAACTAAGGTTTTCGATCCCACATAAAACAACTGAAGTTTAGAATTTGGAGACAGGTGAATCTTCAGGATATGTACCTACCCTTATTATCCCGATTCTATGTGATTTAGATGGTTTGATGAATAGAAAAGTTAATAAATAAAGTAAGTAAACGTGAATTCTTTAGGGGCGTGAATTGTCCTGGGGCGTGAATTGTCCGGGGCGTGAACTGTCCCGGGGCGTGAATTGTCCGTGCGTGAATCGTCCCGGGCGTGAATCGTCCCGGGCGTGAATTGTCCGGGCGTGAACTGTCGCGGACCCATTCGAAACTTATTACTTTTTCCGATATTTGATTGAAATTTAGTCAAAAATGACCCTAAAATGACCATCTGGCCTTTAAGAGTTGACGTCAAAAATTATTTCAAATTTTTTTGAATTTTTATATTGGAAACTGTTTAGAGATGTTTCTCGTATTGTATTGAGGAGAAAAAAGTAGCTTAGGACCTGTTCTTGGGTCACTTTAAAAAAATTTGGGAGCGGGCGGGGGGGGGGGGTTGAAGGGTTGTAAACGGGATAAGTACCATAGGACGTTTTTTATTTTGTATTTTTATATCTTTATATAGTAGAGTTGTAGAAATTCCCGGAAATATAGAAACCCGGGAATATTCCCGGAACATTGGGAATATTCCCGTGAATATTCCCAATATAGGGGAAAATATCGGGAAACCCGGGAATATTCCCAATGTTCCCGGGAATATTCCCATTGTACAACCCTATTATATAGTATTTCACGTCACGTTTTTATTAATTTGTTTTTGGCATTTTTATCGACAAACCCCTGTAAGCTCTCGGTTACGTTGTAGCCCAGAATCTTGGCTATCGTTAAAAAAAATCAGAAAAATGAAGATTTTGGCTGGAGTTATAATGATTCTGAGGTTAAGATCTATCTCGCAGTTATGTCTAAGGTAAGTGAGTGCGCACATCTCTAACTCTCAAGTCCCCTGCGCCGCTCTCAAGGTGCGCAGGGGGCTTGGTGGCTTGGGATTGAATATGCACAAGCAGGTACCTTAGACAAAAATCACTCGAAAGTCACTCTGGATGCATAAAAAATATGCATACCAGAGTTTATTTATGCGGAAGGTCTCAGTATCCAAAACTATGTTCAAAATCTTTTGTTTTACACTGAATTGGCCCTTTTTAGAAAAAATATATCCAAGTAGCGCCAGATTTTGCTTCATCACGGGACTAAAAAAGCCACTGCTCATAACAGTTACGACAGAAAAAAACAAGTGTGGTCAAAAATTCTACATCACATGCACGCTACTTGAAATAACTATTGCATTTTCGGTGCTGAAAAAAAGTTTGACAATGTAACAAGGAAAAGATATCAAGGAATCAAGATGAAAAATTCGTCGGACTTGGTGTAGAGTCGAGCTTGAAAAGGTGCCACTTTACAAAATTCGAGGGGTTGATACTTTGTTAGGTCTTAAACTCCTAAAAGCATACCCATTACAGTGGCTACCAGCTTGGTGGCCCTAGTCTCTCTACGAATAGCCATTCCCTGCTTAGACTTGAGCTTGGCTAGTAAATCTAGCGCCCAGTCCTTGAGTCCAGCTAACTTCTTCCTAGCAATATATACACTCTCTCGTCTGGCAAAACTGTACATTTGGCTGAGAGAAGATCTGCTAGGCCTTTCCAATCACTGATAATCTCTGACAGGCGACGCATGGCTTTACCTCTCTGAAAATAGAGGGTATAAGCTAAATTTGAAACCAGTTTGTCGACTCACTAAATTCTGCGGCCTTAATCTGTTTTGTCCTCCAGTTCATCAGGGGTTACAGACCCTGGTGGCTGGTAGGAATGACGTCGAATATTTGATTTGTCATGAGCTTTTAGTTTACTTCCAAATCTACCGTTTGGTGGTTCTTCACCACTAGGAGAGTCACCCACAATGATGGAGATTCGCTTGCCTTTGCCTTGAAGTGTGGATTGAAGGGCTTCCGAGAAACGGCGAGTGGCTCTAAAATACAAAAGGCTGTAACTGAAAACCCATTTTTAAAGACATTATCTGTGAGAATGAACCACCCTCTCGAGAGACCTGACAATGAAGATTTTTTTCTACTTTTTGTACTATCATGTAGCAAATTTCATATGGAGTCTGAAACATTTGAGATCTCTTGTTTTGATGAGAAAATCTTCGAGAGCCATGCATTTCAAGTTAGTCGGTTTTTGGGTACTTTATTTTTTGACTTATTAACTTCAAACGGCTCTAGCTCCCCTTTTCTTGGATCGACCCTGATCACATGATAGCTCATTTTGCTCTTCAGAAAAGGCTTTTTCAAATGACTGTATCCTATTTGCTCCTAACATATCCTGCCAGGATACACATCCTAAAATACCCTAATTAGGATCTTCAGAATATAGTATCCTATTTAGGATCCAGTCAAAACATCCTAATTATAATTATTTCTAAATTAGGATGCGTTCATTTTTCTTCGCTGTATATGTTGTTCTGTCCGATCGCCTTTCTTTTTCCAGATTTTCTTCACGGATTCGTGTTCAGCATGTCCTATTTACTTTAGAAACTGCTCTTTACAATCCAACTCGTCTCCTTCTTGTCTCCTTCCAAATTGCGTTCAAGACAACAAATATTCAAGAAAGAATTTCTTTACATTCCAATAATCACCTGAAGTATTGCAATTTTTTACTAAAAATTTATCGCCGAGCGTTTCTACAGAAAAAAAAGTAAAAAAGACAGGTTCCTACGCAGAAAATAGATATCGAGCCTGATTCGAAATACTTTTTTGGGCGCTACTGTAATATACCCCCCCCCCCCCAAAAAGCGCTACTGTAATATACCCCCCCCCCCCAAATCGACCTACTGTAATATACCCCCCCCCAAAAGCGCTACTGTAATATACCCCCCCCCCCCAAAAACCGACTTTTTTAGGGATGGTCAAAAACCATTTTTACACAATAATTTCGCCATAAAAGGACCAGAAAAGCAATTTAAATGGGATTGCGGGCTGTATTGGGAGGGAAGGGAATAATACAGGGGCCACTTCTCGAGATGGTTGGGATCCTTAGAGTAATAATTCTCTAAGCGTCTAAGGGTGCTTTCAAACCCAGGAACTTGTGGTGCAGGCATAAGTATAAGTACTTTTCATGGACCAAGCCACTCCCAAAAAGTCGGTTTTTGGGGGGGGAGTATATTACAGTAGCTATTTTGGGGGGGGTATATGACAGTAGCGTCCTTTTTTGTCCTCCAACCTCAACACTTCAAATAAGGGTGGTTTTTAATTTTGTTCTTTAATCAGGGATGATAATTTTTCCTTTTTGTGAATGAAAAAGGGCAAAAAGTTTTCCTTTTTTTGTCCTAAAAGGCAATTTTTCGCCTTTTAGGCCCTTTTTCGCCTTTTTCTTAATTTTGAGTTCACATTTTAAATGGGCATGACGGAATTTTGCAGCTAATTCTCTTAATTTTGCAGCTAATTTTTTTGCAGCAAAATCTCGTAATTTTGCAGCAAATGTTTCATAAAACGACTTAGATCGCCCAGAATCTCACCCCGGAATGGCCAGAAGTCCTGAAAGTTGGTTTTTTGGTAGTCTACTAAAGGGGGGGGTAAACTTTTTGCGAAAATTTGATCGGGCGGATCAGAATTCCAGTTCGATGGGCTTAATCGCTCAGAATTTCAGGTTTATGTTGGTTTTGAGCGTTCTAGGGTGGAATTCTGAGCGTTTGAGTCGAACTGGAATTCTGATCCGCCAAATCGAATTTTCAGAAAAAGTTTAACCGCCCCCCCCCCTTAGTAAACCCCCAAAAAACCAACTCTCAGGGGCTTCTGGCCACTCCAGGATGGGGTTCTGAGCAGGGTGGTATACTCGACGATTACCTCAGCCATCAGCCTCAGCCGGCTGAGGTCTGAAAATTTTCCTCAGCCTCAGCCGTCAGCCGTGCCAAAATTTTTATCTCAGCCATCAGCCTCAGCCGGCTGAGGTCTGAAAATTTTCCTCAGCCTCAGCCGAGCAAATTTTTACCTCAGCCATCAGCCTCAGCCGGCTGATGGCTGAGTTCGAGCTCAGCCGGCTGTAATATAAAACTATTAAAATTAACAATTTTATTGGTTTGTGTATAAGTAGCCATAAAATAGACAAAGCTGGCTTTTGAGGTAAAATGACTTATGTTTGGTGAAAAAAAGTCTTTTTTCTGCGAATTTCAATTTTGTGAAATTAAATTCGTATTCTTCTATTTTTTTTCAAAACGATGACACCATTAAGTAGCTGTGCGATTCTGGTTACTGATAAAGTATCAATTATTGCATAACGTCACGAAATGTAAAATAATAAGTTAAAGTTATGAACTGAATTACTTTTCTGACCACCCTTATGCTTTGGTCCTGCTGTTTACAATTTTTTAAGAGAATGCAATAGATATAATTTTGTAAGAAACCAGAATTGCAGCGCTACCTGATGGCATTATTACTATAAAAAATTGGAAATTTCAAAGCTTTTAAGACAAAAAGTTAAGTTTAAAAATTTTTTCTGTTAAGAAAATTTTGAAGAATTTTTCTGCCTCAGCCGTCTGCCAGGTCTAAAAATTTCCTCAGCCGTCAGCCTCAGCCGGCTGAGGTCTGAAAACTTTCCTCAGCTCAGCCGTCAGCCGGGCTGAAATTTCTACCTCAGCCATCAGCCTCAGCCTCAGCCGGCTGATGGCTGAGTTTAACCTCAGCCGGCTGAGGTTAACACCCTGGTTCTGAGCAATCCAAGTCATTTTATGAAACATTTGCTGCAAAATTACTAGAATTTGCTGCAAAATTACGAGAATTAGCTGCGAAATTCCGTTTTACTCATTTCAAATTTTTTTCAAATGTCGTGTAGCCCTGGATCTCAGCTTTCTTACGAGCTATCAGACTCTATTGTATAATTTTGAATACCTCCCCCCTCAAAAAGCGCTACTGTAATATAGGCCATGCTAAACACGAATCCGCGAAGAAAATCTGGAAAAAAAAAAGCAATCCGACAGAACAACATATACAGCGAAGAAAAATGAGCACATCCCAACTTAAAAATAATTATAATTAGGACATTTTGAATAAAGGATCCTGATTAGGATACTCTATTTAAAGGATCCTAATTAGGATGTCTTATATGTAAGGATCTTAATTAGGATATTTTAGGATGTGTATCCTAGCAGGATATTTTAGGAGCAAATAGGATACAAAACCTATTACCGTAAATGTTCTGATAGAGTCCCGGGTTATTTATCCGATTAGGGTAAAATTCTCATCTCTGGCTGTGCGCAAGCGAAAGTCTTACAGTTTTGTGTTGAAGCATCGCTTTGGCACTTCCAAAGCCAGTGAAGAGCAGTAAGTCTCACTGTACTGTTGTCTGAGAGTGACTGCCTCTAGAAGCACAGAAGACGGTCGGTCACTTCGCTCATCTTCTTCATCATAGGTTGTGCATTCTTGACTGGGAAGGTCTTGACTGCCTGATGAACTAGGGTGCACTGCCTCCAGGATGGTTTGCAACTGAATATAGATTTGCTTTATGTGAAACACGGAAAAAGTAAAAAATAGAGACACCTGTTCCCTTTCACTGTCATTCAGGGAGGAAGCGTGCTCAGCCGCGGTTTCTTCGATTTTTCTCAAGAGCGGTTTCTCCCAAGAGATCATGTTGCGATTTTTGGCCTCTACTCCTGAAAAAAGACAAACAGTGTGTTTCAAGAAATTCCCCACTTTTACACGGCCATAATTTTATGCTGTGACGCAGATCGTAAATTCTGTAACCCAGTTCGGCTCAGTTTGTTCTAACAATTTTTTCGCTATATAGTTGTAAAGAGAGCAGATATACATAGGCCCTTAGGAAACGAAGGAAGAGGTGGCGGCGTAGTGTAATGGTAGCCACGACCCCCTAAAATTCAAATCTTAGTGCATTAGGAAAATTTGGCGCCAAACGAATTTTTTTCAAAAACAATCATTTTTAGACCCTTTCGGAGTCTTTCTGTTTCGTACGCCTGATCTGGTTTTTTCCTTGTTGCCTTGGCATATTCATGACCAAAATATTGCTCACACGAAGGGTTTTCAAATGAGCCATTACTTGCCCATGAAACACGCAAATTATCAAAATCATAATTAACTTCTGTGAAATTTTCAATATTTCTTCATTGTCTGGTTCGCTAAATTGAGATCCTGAAAAGTTTTTTCGACTATTTATGCACAAACGAAATCAGGAACCCTTTAGAGTAGTAAATAAGCTACATTTTCGTACCAAGGAAGTATGCAAAAAATGCAAATTTAGGATGCCTAATGCAAAAGTTAGATGGAAATGCAAAAACCCCTATTTTTACTCGAGAAAATGCCAGTTGTTTGCTTTGATTGGTCTCTAGTTTTCAAAATTCTGACTTTACAAAAATCGTTCTGACTTTTCTGGTAGCTGAGTATACAGGCTACATTTTGGTATAAAAATTGTACGAAAAACTATGTGGTTTTGCACTTTTTGTCTGTCGTTTATTTCGGTATAATTTGTTTACCATTTCAGGCGAGCCTAATGGTCCGAACAAGACGTGCTACTGCAGTGCAGAAAGACCCGGAAACAAAGCAAGCTAACTCTCTAAGGACTTCTGAAGCAAGAAGGGCTCTGGTCGAAGCAAGAAGTGCCAAGATGAGCGTCAAAGAAAAGGCCATCGCAAGAGCAGAGGAGGCAGGCAAGATCCGTCTTTGTATGCTGATTTACCTTACTTTTTAAGCTGCGTTTAGGGAATCATCAGCCACTAGGGAGGACGTGCGACAGTGCAAGTGCAGCCTCAGGTTGAATAAGAAGCAGGATAAAGTGTATGCCAAGTTCCGCGAAGTCTTCCCTACGATGGACGTAGAAAAGGTTTGTGTCCTTGTGTCGGCAAATCACACAATAAATTTATTTTTTCTAGATAATTGCAGCCGACTTGAAAGGGGAGAACAAGAAAGCGTGTAGGCTTTTCTGCGAGGAGTTCAAGGATTCAGTGGCCTAGTACAATCTGGGAACAATTTTGCGGATGGATGCAAGCAAGATATACGCTAAGCCTAACACTCTTATCGTTGCAAAGGTATAATTTGTACGTTGCAATACTTCCTGATCTTTCATGAATTGCTTTCAGGCAATATTTCTGGCAATTGAAGGCGCTTGAAACGTGGAAGGCATCAATGAAAAGTGGAAGGAGAAATTCTCAGAAGATCACAGAAAGACCCACGCTGAAGCTGACAGAAACGCTATCTAGCCGAAGAGTATATTAGGCTAAACATCGTTCCCGTTATTCTCCTTACAATTGTGTTTGATGTGATTGTTAAATTTCAGAGATTATGATTTGTTTCGTCAATAAAGAAACTTTATTGTTGAATTGAGTCTGGCTTTCCTTGTTTTCCCAATTTTTACTACCTAACTTTTGCATTTTCTTCTGCTGCTCTAGAAATGGAAATTTTCGTTTAAAAAATTTGAATTTCATAAAAAATAATCTTGGAGTTTGTTTGTCTTGAACTGCACTATGATTTAAATTTTGGGGGGCGTGTAGCGCATGAGCCCGGACAACTGAGAGCTGCAGGTTCGATTCCTGCAACCACCATTTTGTAGTGTTGGGGAGTTGAGGTGCAAGCAAGAAACAAGAACAAGAAAAGCATTTTTTTGCAAGAACAAGAATCTTGCAGAACTTTTTTGCAAGATTCTTGCAAGAAAGCAAGAAAATTTTTACAACACTACAATTACACAAAATTCTTTATTCATAACACCCAAACATGCAAACAAAACGAATCAATAAGTGAAATTTATATCAGGCAGAGCACCATTCAAAAAAATGAGTTGCTTGGCGTTTATTGGGTCCAACTGACTGCGCTTGTAGTGAAACATGTCCCTCGCATGGCTGAAAAGTTGTTCGCTTGGATGAGACGTCGACAGAGCAGACAGAAAACGATAAGCAGCCTTAGCGAGAATCGCGAAATGTACCGCGTTTTTCTGCCAGTAGAGGAGCGGGTCGGAGTGCAATGGTATTGGCTTTTCGGCGTTGTACGAAATCAATTCCTAACGCAGACATTTAAACACAAACAATCACTAATTTCACAAACGCTTACAAAATCTAGATTCTGCTCCCAGGTGGTTGTTGGTCGAAGCGCATTGTTCTCCTGAATTCCATCCACTTGGCGGGCAAACAGACTTCTCGGCTTTTTCACAAGCGGTTCCCTCACTTCTGCTTTCACATCAATAGGTTGCACTTGCTCTTCCACTGGCTCTTCCATTGGTTGATATTCGCTGACCAGCCATTGCTTGACCATGCTCCGGAATTGATTTTCGCCCTCGAAGCAACGATCCTTGAATCGAGGGTCAAGGAAGAGTGCCAGACCATAGTTCCTGCAAGTGTAACATGTTTTAAACTAAGATTTTATTCTTACTACGAAATTATCCTTTTCGTAACCCAACATTTCAAATCTTGATTCAATCTTCTCGACCAAAAGACACTTTTCATTTAGCAGACTTGGCACCACACCTTCGTTCACCTCCCTGAGCAGCATTCGAGAGATCGCTATTTGCAGTCCGAAGTGGCAGTCGTCCTTACAGAAGTCCGTGTTGAAGCATCAGCCGGCTCGAGAAGTAGGATCAATTCTCTAGCATCTTCCACTCATTTGCAGTCAAGTCTCTGGCTTCAGTTGATCATGGCGGAGGAAATAGATTTGCACGGCCTTTCTTTGTTCAACCAATCGTTCCACCATTTCCAGAGTTGAATTTCATCTAGTCACAACATCCTAAAAGCAAAAAAAAAGGGAGATATCAACACAGTTGAATATTTAGTTACCTGCTTGATACGATTAGGTTTCATGTTTGCATCTTTCTAGATCCTCCAAGCAAATCCTTGGCAAGATTGGATGAAGAGAAGTGACCGGCGATCTTGCGACACTTGGTCAGACAATCTTTAACTGCTGATCCACTCGCCGAGACAACTGACTTGACGTCAGATTTAGCTTGTGAGCAGCACCATCGGCATGATCAAAACTACCTAAACATGTCAAATAGGTGATATAGATAAAGTTCATCTGGTCAGCCTACCCTCGAACACCTTCTTCATATTAGCTGCACCGTCTCTGAGAAACACATGACATCTGGATTGATTGATCTCCCACTCGCACAAGATTTCCCGAGTAGCTGCGTTGATGTTGTCGGCAGTGTGGCTCCCTGGAAGTTCCCTTATCGCAAGTACGTATTTGACCCTAGTCCATGATCGATTGATGCCTTGTGCTGTGAGACTGAAACATAGACGTAGCAAATAGTAATCAAAGACCCTCAAGTACCTGATAAAAGAGAGACCCGAATGCGACAACCAGATGTCCGTGTGAAGGAGAGCAACTCACACTTGTCTAGTTTTGACTTGATCACTTTAACAACTGCTTTGTAGGCCCTAGGTAGAACGAACTCGGAATAGTGATGGCGCTTCTTGAGATTTTCGGTGGAGTTCATGCTGTTAAAGAGAGAGACGAACGACCTGCTTTCGATGGAATTAAACGAGATGCAGTTCTCCGCCACGTGATTGATTACTTTCTTGTCGAGAACGCTCAAGCCACCTAAATAAGTGTCTTGCATATATTTAACACACATTGAAAATTGCACAAACAGTTGTTTACAAACCTGAAGCACGAATAACGATCTGATCCATAGCCACTGCTTCTTCAGAGTTATTCTCTAGCTTCTCAAATTTATCTTGAACTCATCATGCTGACTCAGATGGCGGACCAGACCAACGACACTTCGATTAGCAATCTTGAACTCGTATTTCTTGGCATTTCTGGCACGACAAGCTTTGCAGACGACTACTTCCGATTCTTTTAGCTCGCCAGGTGCTTTTCTCTCGTACAGATCGATCTTCCAAACGTTGTGAGTCATGAACTAAAATTGAGAACATAGATAAATCCGATGGAATTACTGACAAATGGTCGCAGCAACCTCTATGCACATCAAAATACACAAATAGCTATTTTTCTTGCAAGATTCTTGCAAGAATTCCGAAAGTGTGCAAGCAAGAAACAAGAACAAGAATCGCGGTATTTGCAAGAACAAGAACGCAAAATCTTGCAAGATTCTTGTCTTGCGCCCAACACTACTTGACACTGCCAGATAAGACGACTTAGGCCACTTTCACTGCAGCAAACTAGTTCGATGAGATTTTAATTCAAGCTGGACTAAGATGTAAAACTTAAATTTTTAATGCTTTTAATTTTATTTTATTTTAATAATTCCCTCCCCAATGCAGCCCTTTGACCCTTTTAAAATCACTTTTCTGTCCTTCTATGGCAAAATTATTGCATAAAAAGGTTCTGAGTGCTTATAAAAAGCTGGCTTGGGGGAGGGGGGTGTAGGTGGGTACAATGGAATAGTACCAAAACTTTTTTGTTTTCTTCGTTCTGCTTGGGAGAAACCACAATTTATAAGCGAAAAAGTGAGTTTTTAGAGATCTGGTTTGAAAGATTAATACTCACTATAAAAAAGTCTGACCTTTTTGTAGCCATTTTGTTTTTTGTTGTCTGTCCAGTTCGTCAAGAATGCTCACACCAACACCATAGATTGGGTTGCTTAAAGAGATTTGGGGCACTTTGATCATCATTCCTTGATTGTTGTGCTCTTCAATGCTCGCTGAATCAATCGACTCCTGCTGCAAATTGTCTATGCCTGTGGTGTGTAGCTGTGATTACTGCTGTTGTTGCTAGCTTCAAAAGCTGGTGAAGAGTTAGGCGAGTTGGTGTTAAAGTTCTAAAAGTAACCTGAGTATATGGATGAATGTGTACATACAAAGTGGGGCCAAAAAACGCGAACACTTTTAAATCAAGTTTGTTTTTATTCAAATTTTCATTTTTCATGGACTTTTCTTCAGATTGTCTCTCACTGGATAGCTTCTTAGCAAGTCCTGTTCAATTTCTATTTGTGTAATTATGGTATAACAATTTGGGGTAAAAGGATGGACGGTTAAAGCCACAGGTCATAAGCATATGGGAATAGACCACGCAGTTAGTTAGCCCTTTGCAGCAAGCAATGTTTAGTTTTATATCGACTCAACCTGTACCAATTTTATTTACTTTCCGACGAGTTTAGTAACTTTCTTTCTAAATTTTCGGAAATTTGGCAGGTCTTAGCTTTTGAATCTAACTTTCTTCCAACTTTTTTTCTCAGTATGAAGAATCACATGACAAAATTTTCACGGCAAAATCACTTTAGAAGTATAGGTAACTTCCGAAGGCTTAACCAAGGAAGAAGAGAGTACAATTGGGGGATTAGAGTTTCGGCTATATTTTTGGAAATGACGTTTTTCACAATTTTAATTCTTATGATCATTCACAACCACCGCTCAGATGAAAGCCCAGAATCTTAGTTATACCCTAGAAGATGAAATTTGAACATAGTTTTGTTAACTGAGGCCTACAGCATAAATAAGCTCTGGTAAGCATACATTTTTCATGCATTCAGAGTCACTTTCCAGAGATTTGTGTCTAAGGTATGTGGGTCTCGAATTTAGAGCGACTTAAAAGATTTTTTTTTTCGAGCAGCCGTAATTTAACGGTAAGGTGCCTAAAAGATAGCTGAGATGCTGAATTTTAGGGTTCCGGAAATATATACGACAAAAGTTTGTAAAAAATGGCACAAATTGGACTTAAACACAAAAGTGGCGACACACGGACACAGTCCAAATACTATATAGAGATACACATGCATAACTTCTATAGCTTGTTAGGAAGTACAGGAAATTAGCTTTTTAATGACATATGTTGTAGGGTACATGATAACATTATTTAAAATGATTAGCCCAAAGAAAAAATCGTGTCATTTTTCCCAAAACGGTTTTTTTTCACTAAAATAGGCAAAGTTAGGCGGGTTACATCTGTTTGTTTTTCAAACCATACATATCATTGAAAAAAAATTTAAACCGCGCTGAAAAATGCTTCAAAGTGTAGCAAAACAAAGTCTTCAGAGGGTTAAATCGACCGTTTCCAAAAAATTAACAAATATTTGAAAAAGCATTTTAACAAAAAAATTTGTCACCGCTTGATTAATCCGGAATTCTGACACCGAATTCGTGTTCAGCATGATTTATTTGCTTTAAAACTGCTCTTAAAAATTGAAATTCATCGTCAAAGTTCATATTTCTCACGAGACAAAAAACATTCAAACTGGGAATATTTGATCGGTAATTGTAGAGTTGCTGAATGGATAATTATCCGGACAATTATCCGGATAATTATCGGATAATTATCCGGCTAATTATTCGTAATTAGCCGACCATATAAAATACGGCTAATTATATTCTGTTGCTCAGAAATGAATAGTTGTTCAAAATGTTGTTGTCCTGATATGGGAACTTAAACTCGGTGTTATGTTTTTCCAAAATCATAACGTATATTTTGCCGTTATCAAAAATCAATGAAAGAATGTTGGGGAGCATTCGTATGGCTAAACCACACAATCTTGAACTGGTTCAAAATCAAGTTTTAACCACTTTTTTCGATATTTCAAGGTTGATACGTGTAGAAAACATGTTTTAGGGCGCGGACGACCATTTTTAGAAGAAAAAAAATTGACCAAAAATCGACTTTTTGCCTTGGGGCACTAAGGTAAAACAACCTGAAAGGGTACGCCGGTCTATTCGAGAAGGAGCACACGTCAAACGCCGAAGAGGAAAAACGGAAGTGGAACAGAAATTGAAGATAAATAAAATTTTGCCGATATTAATTTATTCCTCGATGATTATGATTGAACCTCCATGATATGAGTTGATATGTATTATAGTTGTCAATGAAGTTGGTTTGTGTATAAATTCAAAGATTTAGGCAATTTTTGATCAATTACCGATATAAAATCATAATTAGCTGGTTTTCAGCTAATTATGGATAATTATCGGATAATTATCCGGATAATTATCCGGACAATTATCCAATTTTTAATTACCGCTAATTAAGCAACTCTAGGTAATTGTCTCGGGAGGAATTTGAATTTTGACTATGACTTTAAATCCTTAAGAGCAGTTAAATAAGCAAACCGACCATGCTGAACACGAATCTGGTGTCAAAAATCCATGTTAAACAAACAGTAAAAAAACGTTATCATTAGAACGTTTTTTTCAAATATTTGATATTTTTTTGAATCGGTCGCTTAACGCACTAACGACCTTGTTTTGCTATACTTTGAAGCACTTTACGGTCCAGTTTCAGTTGCTCTTTCAAAGTAGCCTAAAAAACTACCCCGTCTTCATTTCAGACGCTGCGCGGGAGCCTTTGGAAAAAATTTCAAAGATGTCCGCGTTTTTTTGCCCCATCCTGTACTATAGCGAGCTATCAACGAAGTAAAGTGCTGTTGGATAGTAATATGTTTCGCAAAAAAGCTCTGATGCTTGTTTTGTCACTTAAACAGAAACGTTATTCAGTTCGTAGCAAAAAAAAGCAATTAGTATAATTAATGTTTTTCGATAAGAAGCCTGCAATAATATTGTTCATGACATTTTAACTTTGCAAAATTCCTTGTAAGAACTCACAAGTTTTCAATCGAGTAATTATCGGCTCTCTGAGACCATATTCTGAAAGGCCTATCTAAGGACTTAAATTTTTTCTCGAAAAAACCTTCTCGAATAACCTTCTCGAGAAACTTTCTCGAAAAAACCTAAGAGTTTGAAAAAAAAAATAGGATCTAGAGCTTGAGGCTTTTATATCTAAGAAGCAGTGCTGGGCAATTATTCGCTCTTGGCTCCGCTTTTGGCTCCGCTCTTGACTCCGAGATTCTCTGTTGCGAGCCAAGAGAATCTCAGGAACAAAAATTCGAGATGAGAAGCCAAGAGCATGAGCAAAAATTTTGAGACTAAAAGCCAAGAGCAGGTGTGAAAAATTTGGTCTTGAAGCACTCTAAATTTTTTTTCTTCGAGCATAAAATTTATAGTTTGATGTCATTTTGAACACATTGTTAGCTGATTTTCATTTATTTTTTTTAATTCATGTCAGATATAGCTAATGAACAAAATTGATTAATTGAAAAATATATAAAAAGAAAACAATAAATATTTGATAATCCGTTCTTTTGACCGGCTATGACTGCTCCGATCCAAAAATGTTAAAAAAAACATAAAACCCCTTACAAGTCAAGAGCAAAAATCATAAGATGTAATAATTGCTAAGCCAATTTTGTCAATATCGACAATTCTCTGCTCTTGGATCCGAGATTCTCCGCTCAAGCCAAGAGCAGGAACGGAAATTTTGAAATGACCAGCACTGCTCACAAGGGAACCACCCAAGCTGTCTTTCTGATGTGATTTCAAGACCTATATAAAAATGTTCACCACACTCGGTTTAGTGTGTAAAATTTTAATATTGTTGGCGAACAAAGGATTTTCTGGCTACGATTTTGATTTTTGTATCAATATCATTGAGAAGCAGATGCTTTTAAACAGGTGTAAGTTTATGAGAAGATGCTCAAAAAGTTTGAATTTAAAATTTTTTAATTTACCTGGTACAGTCGACTGTCAATATAGTGACCCTACTTTAAGTTTGACACCAACTTGAGCCCGACAATTGTTTTTACCATGATTTTTGATAAAAGGTTGCCCAGTTATTAAAATTAGACAGAGGTTTTCTCCTTGAATATATAATTTTATTTTTGCTAAAAACTGTAGGAGCAGTTTTGGAGCAGCCCCTGAAGTCATTTCGCAACACCCACCATTAGAATTTGCGTTGGTCCCGCAGTTAGTTTTTTCGCGAAAACTTTCATCTCGCTTTTTTTCGAGCTTTTCCTTTTTTTCTAAAAAACTTGTAAAAGAAAAAAATATAAAATTAAAAGAGACAGATAAAACTTAAGAAAAAAAACAAAATAAGGGAAGCTTTTCGAGGGACCAAGAAAAACTGCTGGATGGGTGTTTCAACATTGACTGGGGTAAGTTTTCCGAAATTTAATCAAACTGGAATGAAAATGACTATAGCATCGAACCACAGGGTCTTTTTCAAATTTAAATTGTTTTAGTCTGCAAAATGTGTTCTTTATGATTGTTTGAAAGCTCTCCCGGTGCGATTGAAGAGCCACTTTTTCGGTTTTTGAGAAAAAAATTTAAGTGTGGAAAAATCAATTTAAACAAACCAAATAGTTTTGACAAGGTGACACCTATTTTGACTGAGATTAAGATTTATCGTTTAGCGCTATAGGTACCATTTTTGCTACCATTTTTGCACTATGTTGTAGCGCAGTTCAAGAGCTACGAAAACTTTTACAGAATTGTTTTTAAAAATCTGAGTGTTGAAACAAGGTGTTTTTGAAAAAAAAGTTTTGAAAATCATTAACAAAATATGAAAAAATGTAGAAAAACTGAATTTTAGTCATTCCCGTTTTTCTTAAAATCCATATGTCAACACTGTTACATTTAAATTTTTTCTGTAAAGTAGGAGCTCAAAAGAAAATTATTTTCAAAAAAACAAAAGCGGTTCTTCAATGGCACTCGTAGAGCTTTCAAACGAGCATAAACTTTTTAAAAGTGTGTGGACAAAAAATCGCGGACCAGAACAGTTTTACCGTATTCTCTCTAATAGACGGGTCCCCCTGCGTTAAAAATCGTGTTTGTGGCATTGCGTTTGACACTTTTTGAAAACTTTTCTCGAGCAAATTATCAATTTATACCTCAATTCGTAGCCAGTGAGATGAGCTACAAATTGAGGTAAACTTGCTCGAGAAAAGTTTTCAAAAAGTGTGTCAAAAACGCAACACCACAAACACGATTTTTAACGCAGGGGGTACCCGTCTATTAGAGAGAATACGGTAATTTAAAAAACAACCTGTATAATAATTAATGGCTGAAAAATTAATTTTAAGCAATTTAAGCACCTAATAAACAATAGCAAAGAGTATATGTGATAAGCAACAGGAAAGCGGGCAAAATGAGCGAAACCATCGCTTATGTATGCTAAATTTGTAGCTGAAAGAATTTTCAGTGCCACCCATTTTTCTTCTTCTTATCCTTAACTAAGGACAGCCCACTCACTAAGCTTAATGCATGGATCAACGCTTAAAAACCTCTTACGATATTGCGAAATTGCTTACGCAAAACTTTTACAGCTAAAAAATATTTTGATTTTTCGTTTCTAACTAGTAAATCATGAATTTTGTTGACAAATTTTTAGAAGTGTGAACTTTTCAAGTTAAGTAGTGATTATCCGCCGTTTACAACTAAAGTGCAAATAAATTAGAGCCAAGCTCTAGGACAGCTATATTTTGATATTAAAAATATCGGATCTATCCCACTACAGTCAAAACTCATTATAACGTCAAAACTCGTTATATTGTATTTGGTTGATCTGATCGTAACAAAGCCAAAATAAAACTCTATATAACGAAAAAAAGTTTCAGTCCCAAGTAATAAACCGACATTCGATAAAACGAATTCTCACAAAATCCAACCACTAATTGTCCTATCAAGATATTTTATCTGTTTTTTGCCAGTTTTTGTCAATTTCTGTCCGTCTTTCACTCAGTTCTTTTTAATTTCCTCCGTTGCTTCTGTGTATTTAAATTTTTTAGCATCAAAATGGATTTTCTCATTTCTTTCTTTAGCCGACTGCAAAATCGATCTCTACAAGGTACTACGCTTTCTTCACGGCTCCTGGAAGAATGTCAAACTAGAGAGATCGCCAACTGCTTCAGGAAGGCCGGATTCATCGAGGTGAGTCTCTTACTCTTTGCCGATATACATAATGTTTTGATTTAGTGCATGCAGCCAGCGGAACACATCCATGTGGAGCAATTGTCGGTGGAAGGCGACGACGAACTGAACCAACTGCTGGCCAAATTGCAGCGGCTGAATCTGGTGGATGGCACTTTTGATGAATAGTGGCAGACTAAGTTTTGCCGTATTAAAATGGTACTTTTAATGAAAACGCGATATAGCGAAAATTCTGAGGTATTTAAGAAAAATTAAACTCTTTATAACAAAACTCTATATAAATAAAACTCGATATAACGAAGTCCTGAGCCCGATCCCTTGAAATTCGTTATAACGAACTTCCACTGTATCTGGTGCTAAAGTTGCCTTGGTCCTCTCTCCCTGTTGTTTTTTGAGTATTCCGCCTTGGTATCCCTATCGTTTTTCAAGGGTACGTATCGTTTCCCCGAAAGTTCATTTCCCGAAAGTTCATTTCCCCGAAAAGTATCATTTCTCCGAAAAGTTTGTTTCCCTGAAAATATTCATTATTAAAATAAAGTTGTGTTATGAACAGAATTTTGTTAAACGAATAAATATCGATTTGATGTTTCGTCTTGTGTGTTACTTCTGCTTGTTCGTCTGCTTTTTAGATGCTGATTTTAATGACAAGTTTTCGGAGTTGTTTTATCTATGGCTAGGATGGTGCAAAGAGTGTTAGAAGAGGTAGATAATGGCTATGGTATTCATAGCAATGAGAGTGATGAAGAACAGCACGAGGAAGCGGTGGTGCAGCAAACAATCGGTGAAATATTAGTTCGCGACACTTTTGATTCACTACAATCGGTTCGCCACACTATCGATTCGCGACAATTTTTTTATTTTTGGGAATGCAATTCATATCCCGATCCAAGTATCCCGATTCTTGTCACACCTCTAACTTGATACCTGAGGTGTCTACCCTCGTTCTAAGTGAATCATTTGTAACACTAATATAACACTAATATAACTCTTATAACACTAATTTTTGTAGTCCATCTGACCATGGTGGTAGCTGGATCATCTGGATGTCCATGTACCAACAAAACTAAGTGGTCGTCCACTTAGGTCGAAAAATTCAAAATTTCTTTTACTTCTTCAGGTTCAAAAACCTGTTTTCGGACTAACTCTTTTTTTGATCCGAGTACGACCGCTTGGATCAAACTGCTATAATCTATGGAGGGTGGATCACGACAACGGAAGCTGTATTAAGGCCATTCAGGGTGCCACTGGACCACTGAAAACAGATCAAGACCAGTGAAGATGGACCAGTGAGGGTAGATCTGGACTGTTGAGCGCGACTTAAGAGCGGGGGGTTATTAGAGAGTGGGGGTTTTTTTTTAATCCCTCTCTAGGGTGGGATATTATTAGAGAGTGGGGGATTAATAGAAAAACACAGTATATAATCTTTTCTCCACCTGTGACAAAAAACAAAATTTTTGTTTACAATATTGTAAATAATAAAAAACGTGTTAGATGTAAAAGAAAAACGGAGTTAAAGCACAACAAGAAATTGGAGATAGAAAAATATTTTGAAAACAACAAGGGGTACCAAGGCAAAATACTCAAAAAACAACAGGGCGACCAAGGCAATTTCTGCAACAGATGGTGGGATAGAGCCAAAATATCTATAAATTCTAACATTTACGTAGGAACCCAGTTTAAAAAGACATTTGAGAGCGTTATATTGAAAAAAAAGTAGCAGCACGTTCGTTTCTTGATTTTTTTCTGGTTCCACTCAAAAATTAGGTGCAAAAAATATGCTTTGGTCCTCTCAAGTAATTTTTTTTCAAATTTCTTCAAAAAAATTTTTCAAATTTCGATTGTGTTTTTTATGAAGGTTTTTGTTTGATGTGATGTCCATAAACTTTTTTGCTCAGTGTTGCATGAAAGTTTGCCTGTTCAAAATGACCTTCTCTCTTGCGAGACAATGCGCTCACTAAATTTTTCAAAACAATGACTATCGTATTTCGGCACTTATTCGGTTCGAAGGCGGGTTTTTTTAGACATTTGAGAATAGTGTTTAAACATCTTCTAAGGAATGTTTACATGCTAAAAACGATAAAAACTAAGTTTTGTGATACCTTTCTTTATAAGAAGCTGATTTTTTTTAAAGTTTTTGACCAAAATTCGACTTTTTGCTTTGGGGGACCAAGGTAAACCACTAGAATAGAATACGTGGATACCTCCAAAAACTCTAAAAAGATGAAATTCGAACATAGTTTTGTTAACTGGAGCCTACCGCATAAATAAACTCTAGTATGTATGCCTTTTCATGCATCTAGACTCACTTACTTTAGACATGATTCCGAGAAGTACTCTTGATCATAAATGCATATAGATACTCTTTTCGCCTAGTTCCAGGAAAAATCAGCTTTTTATGAAAAAAAATGTCACAAAAGATTAAGAGTATCGTTTTTAGCATATAAAAATTTCTAGAAGATATTTAAACACTATTTTCAATGGGGTAAAAAATCCCGCATGTGAGACTGCTCTCAAACGTCAAGAAATGCTATCTACTTTCAAATTTCGCTCAAGACAAATAAAGATTTTTCCGCGAAATAATTTGTTTGTTGTCTTGAGTGGAACTTGAAGGTTGATAGCATTTCTTGACGTTTGAGAGCAGTTTCACATGCAAACTAACCATGCTGAACACGAATCTGCTGTCAGAATTTCAGATTGTGATCGTGAATATTTTTCAAAAAAAAGATGTTTTCATTTGGATTGCTAAGCCTCTGGCTCGAAGCCATCGGCCGTAAAAGGAAGGGGGGGGCGGTAACCACCCCAGAAGAGAGCGCAGGGGCTTGAGAGTTAGAGATGCGCGCACTAGCTTACCTTAGGCATGATTCCGAGAAGTACACTTGAAGTACACTAATGCATATAGAGTCTATTTTTGCCAGGGCCCCAGTTGAAAAGGATGGTAAAGCAGCCAAAAAAGTGGCCCTGTATTATTCTCTTCCCATCCCAATACAGCCATAATTCCATTTAAATTGCTTTTGGTCCTTTTATGGCAAAATTATTGTATAAAAATGAATTTTGACCACTCCTAAAAATCTTGATTGGGGGGGGGGTGTGGTTTTACATCATAGTTGCGTCGATTTGTTTTTTACTAAAAAATTAATGAACCTTCTAACCCAGGTCTTCTTATTAATATGATTTGTCTATATTTTGGGACTCGAAATCTTATTTTTCTAAAAATTTAGGTCAAAATCTTATTTTTTTTAGCACCAAATCAGCAATAAGCCATAGATAAAACAGCATATTCCGCCGAAATAACCGAAAATGTCCTTATTTTGAGAAAATGCCATTATTTTCAAAAATTTGAGATCCGAGCTTTGTTCTAACCCAAGTTTATAACGAAATTTCTTTGAAAAAAGGCATTCAATTCAACGAGATAAAGAAAGACAAATCTTACCCGATACATGTGACTGTCGTCCACTTGCCAAAAGTGTATAATTCTGCTTTCCAGACAAAACAATTGATTACTAGTGACTATTGTAAGTTGATCATTAAGCTGTTCATAGCGCATTACTCAGCCTACAAAATGCTACTTTTCAACAGAACTTTTTGCCGAGATGTCAATTTTTAGTAAGCAAAATCGGCGCTACCATGTCAGCGAAAAAATTAATTGCGAAATAATAGAATTGCGATAAGGCTGAATTGCGCAAAAATACAATTGCGCAAAAATTAGAATTCGTAAAAAATTGAATTTATTTTGAAATTATTTCGCAAAAATAGGGTTTTCGAAAAAAAAGGTTTGACAAATATTTGTTTGCTAAATAAATGGTTTGTTCAGAGTTTTCTACTTTAAGCACTTTTAGCTTTTTCCTGAATTTTCGGGTGGTCCACTTGGATGTCCCCCATCCTAACCCCAATTCCTGGGTAGGTACCTCCTTGTCAGGAGGGCGTCCACCTGGGTGACCTAAAAAATGGAAGTAAAAAAATTAAGTTTACACTTAGTGGGACTAGAACCAGTAACCTCGGTGACGGCGACCCTCCCCAGCAACCCCTCCCCCAATTTAGACCAGGTGGTCGACCACTTGGATCAAAAATTTTTTTTTACGTTTTCGGGTTCCAAAACAATTTTTCTGCACTAATTCGAGCATGCTGAATATGGTTTGACAGTGCTAAAATCACGTTTCATCGAGAAATTTTTGAGTTATCGCTAACGATTGATTTTGATGAATCAATCGTTAGCGATAACTCAAAAATTTCTCGATGAAACGTGATTTTAGCACTGTCAAACCATATTCAGCATGCTCGAATTAGTGCAGAAAAATTGTTTTGGAACCCGAAAACGTAAAAAAAAATTTTTGATCCAAGTGGTCGACCACTTGGTTTTCCGGTGGTCCACTTGGATATCCATGTAAATCGCCACTCCAAATTTTTGAGGTTACAGGCTCGAATCCTGGTGGTAACAGACATTATTATTTCTTTAATAACAATTATAAACTATTCTGTAAAAGACCAGTAAGCCTCAAAGTGGGTAGGGTAACCAGCTGGTACCTCCTCTAGACCATTAAAACCAAGTGGTCGTCCACTTGGATCAAATTTTTTTTTACATTTTTCATGTTCCAAAACCTATTTTCTGGACTAATTCGGGCATCCTGAAGATGGTTTGATAATAGTAAAATAAGGTTTTCTCGGATATTTTCTGAGTATTGGGGAATAATTGATTTTACTAAAACTCGATTTTACCAGAACTCAAAAAATACTTTACAAAACGGCATTTCACCACCATCAAACCATCATCAGCATGTCCGAATTAGTTCAGAAAACAGGTTTTGGAGCATGAAAAACGTAAAAAAAATTCCACCTGGATATCCACTTGAACCACGGGTACCTACCCTAGGTTTTGGAGTTTCTCACCAGGACTGCTATAGGGCTCGATGATTTCCATTTCGCAGACTAAAACTAAGAGATTAACTACGGTTATACTTACACAAAAGGCGCAAGGAATGTGCCGTGAACAAGTATCAAAATAATGAGCAAATCCAATGATTAGCAAACCAAACTATCGCAAACTTATATTTTGCGAAATAATTTCAAAATAAATTCAATTTTTACGAATTCTAATTTTTGCGCAATTGTATTTTTGCGCAATTCAGCCTTATCGCAATTCTATTATTTCGCAATTAATTTTTTCGCTGACATGGTAGCGCCGCAAAATCAATAAGCAATTACGAAAATTGTTAGTGTGTGTGAATAGCCGTAGTAATTTTGAGAAAAGATTATAAGAGACTACGGCCACTGAGGCAGTCAATTAAAATTGCTATTATTACAAGCCTTAGTCGGGATTAAAAACAAGGATGCCCATGGAATAACAAACTAGGGATTTATCTGGCAAAGGCTCAAGAAATTTGCTGACGTGGTAATTCTATTTAGCTTGTTAAGAAAGAGAAATTTTAATTTTTTGTAAGGGTGTAGTCTTAAAGGATATTAGATAAATTGATTGACCAGCAATTATATTCAGCACATATATTCGGGCTCATTTCTTGAAGTCCAACTCTCACATTCTCTCATCTAACAGTCGTAAATCTGCCATGCAACTTTTGTGGTGCTTATCTTGGTGTGCAAATCGTGTGGCGCAAAATACGTCGCTTCTAAATCATCTATCGCAAATCATATTGCTCAAGTCTTGCCACGCCTCAAAAATTTCTGTCAAATTTTTTTGTCCGAAAGAAAAAGTCTGAAAGTTCTAAAGAAAAAGTTATCAAAAAACTAGCCTTTAATAACTGATTTAACAAAAATATTGTGATACATTTTAAAAAATTTTTTAATTTAGGAAATGAAGCGCACTTGAATAACGTTATAGAGTTTTTGTAAAAAGATGGAAGCCCTGAAGTAAATACAAATCTCAAAAGCATCATAGAGATATATTCTTCTTGTGCGATTAACATAAACAGCTCTTGAATTTTACAAACTTTACGTTATATCGTGATTTTTGATACAGTCAAGTCTCGATACAAGATATCCCCCGATATAAGATACACCTCAATATAAGATACACCTGGGTCCGTCTCAAGTTGAATAAACCTCCTTAAATATGTCGCTATGTAAGATACACCTCGATACAAGATACACTTGGTCCGGTCCCGAGGATGTATCTTATACCGAGATTTGACTGTAAATACTTTCTCAATTCGTTCAAACATAACACAATCAAAGTTTAGACGTAAAACTATCAGAAAGACTTTTTTGTTTCAACTTTGCAGCCCGTTCCTTATACTTTTCAATTCACATTCGTGAATCCCATGATATAATTGCTCGTGTCAAGAGCTATACAATAGCTTGAGAAGAGTTTTCCATTAAAGGACCCTGTCTCTTCCTTATCATGGGAATTTGAAAGATTTGAATGCGCGCAGGACCACACACATTTTGCCAATAAAAATCCGAATTATTATTTTTGCACTGATTGCTCAAAAATAAATTTGAAAATTTGTTCAAAACTTAGAACCATTGACTAGTCAAGCCCAACGTTGCTTGACAATGCCAGATCGGGCAACTCATCCAACTTGCACTGCTCCACAACTGTCACTGTCATCATGTGACATTATATCGCATAGAACATGACATTTTAAATTTAAAATGCAAAAAAAAAATAATTCGAAAACATTATTGACAAAATCTATGTGGTCCCGCGCGCATTCAAACCATTGAAATTGCCATGATAAGAAGAGACAGGGTCCTTTAAGGACCCATGAATCACCTTGATGAAACATCAAAGTGCACTTGTTCGGTGCTTCTTGTTTTACATAGTCTTTGGGCTCAAGCAAGATAACTTTTGATTTACCTTAATGGAATAAAAAATAACAACTTTGGCATTATATGTACAATCAATTTTTCACCAGAAGGTACAGCTCCTGACATCTGAGCAATTGTGGAAGCATACTATAGGGTATGAAACTTGATTTCTTGCGAAAGAGAGTCTCAAATTTTTATCCAGATATTTTATTGATTATTCAAATTTTTGAAAAAAAGTATAACCTCTTCAACTCAAACCAGCCAACTAACTTATTCATTGAAATTTTTATTTATTCACACTTTCTCCATGAAAACATTATTATTCATAAAAACACAAATGTGATTTAATACATATTTTTACAAATTATAGTGTTTTAGAAAAATTTCATTCACAAGAATTCATAAAACTATAGCTTTTTTTACGTTGAAATTAATCACATATATGCTGAATATTTTGTGTTTTATGCATAATTCAGATGTTTTATTGACCAAAAAAATTTCGTGAATGAGTGGTCCAGAACCGGCCTTTTGTATACTACTAATATTGTAAATATTGTAGTGAGTATGATGTCAGAATTTTCAATTTTCTTAGCAAAAAAGTTTTACGTGAAAAAATTTCATATGAAAATATATCTATACTTTTAAGTAAATTTTTCCAAAAAATTTTAAGAGTGTGCCTTTTATGCCTTGTATAAATCCTCTTTTTACACGATCCAGCTGGAAAGTTTGCCACAAGGAAATTCTTCCTATTTTTTAATTTATGCGATATACGATAGCAACTCAAACTCTCACGATCATAAAAAACTCATAAAAGCTAAATCGACCTTGATTACTTTCTAATTTGTGTTTTCTTTTCATTCTGGTGAAAATATATTTGTTTTGTCTGTTACTTCAAGCTATCAAATTATTAGGTTGATCACAAAGTCTCTAGCCCCTCTCAAACTATTCGCTACTAGCGCCAAAAATTTGAAAGCTTAAATTTTTTAATTAGAAATAAGCAAAAATCAAGTCAGGTAACAGAGCGTTACTGACGTGTGGGATTAGATCATGTAAAACACGATTATGTGACTGGGTTTTGCTGGTATTGAAATTTTTTACTTTAGGTGATAAAAACTTTGATTGAGTATCTAGTGTTACAAAAACATCTTATCACAATTTTTAGCGCAGCCTAAGAGCTACAGAACTCATTTTACAAAATAGTTTTTAAATACTTGAGTGTTGAGATATAATTTTTTTGGAAAAAAATAGAGATGATGACGGGACGGGATCCCGATCCCGCCCGATCAGTTCCCAGAATCCCGATCCCGATATTCGTTGAATCCCCAGTTCCAATTTTGTTTCAAACAACACCACTTTTGCTCTAAAAAACCACCAATTTTTAACTTTTTTAGTATTTTTTTGATTTTTTTCATAAAAATCTGAAGTTTTTATTTAAATTTCTTTGTTATCTATGCTTTTTTCAAGAGAGAAAAAACTTGCCGCTATTCCATTGTACCCCCAAAAACCAACTTTTATAAGTACTTAAAAACCATTTTAAAGGACCATGCTCGTGCAAGGCCCAGCAATTGTTGAAATTTGAACTGGCGGGGACCCAAAAACATTTTTCGCGGCGGGACATTTTATTTAAAACATTTTTGTCGCTTTAATTTTTAATTCCGTCAAACCCAGCAATTGTGGGTGCAGCGTGAAGCATCAGTACTCAACTGAACCCATGCCATTGAGCCGGGTTGGATCCCGATGTTGAAAATGGACTAGACCTTTTCGGAGTTGAAGCGACAAAAATGGTTTAAATAAAATGTTTCGCAGCGAAAAATGTTTTTGGGTCCCGCCAATTGAAATTTCAACAATTTCTGGGCCTTGCACGAGCATGGTCCTTTAAGTAATAATTTTGCTATAAAAGGGCCAGAAAAGTAATTTTAAAAGGGATCAAGGGCTGTATTGTGGGGAAGGGAATAATACAGGGGCCACTTTTTTGGAGGAGGGGTACAATGGAATAGTACCAAAAATCCTTTGTCCCTCCCCCTCACCTCTCAAAATTGTTTGAGTTCGAGCCAGATTTTAAAGTCCAATTTTTTTTCTACTTAAATAAAACTTTTCAGTCATTTATAATGGCTGCAAGGTTATATTGAACTTCAATAATTGAAGTCATCATTTAAAGGGGCATGCTCGCCGCCGATGGAAATATTTTGAAAGGCGGGTACCAGGTCAATTCTAACGAGAATTATTTTAAAATAAATTTTAGTATAGTGCCCTGCAGAAATTATGAGTAATCAAAAACACTTCCTCCATTCAATAGCATCGGTGGCCTGGTGGGATACTGGCCGCGGATTGCAAATATTGGTCGTCGGTTCCATTCCCACTGGAGGTATAATTTTTCCTCGACTTTTCCAAAATTTCGTAAAATTAATTCTCATTTGAATTTCGCTGGTAGTAGTACTACCGAAGTCAAAGTCACACTCACTCAGTTACTCTTAAAGAGAGGGTGAAAGCTGTAAAGGAGATAGTCTCGACATGAAAAGATTAATCCTAGGTTTTGTTTTTATATAGTACCTTAAATAGGTGGTCTTAATCTGGTTTCAGAGCCATATTTTGTCAAAAACCTGGCGTTGAAATGTCAGACAAACTTCTGCGGAATTGAAAGTTAGATTAGATCATCAATATCACAGAAAATGCACTAAAAGTCGAAATGAAAAAAGGGAAAACCCATCGAAAAAGGTTAATTAGTCTTTTATTGAATTTCAATTTTTAGGGTATTTTTTGAAGAAATTTTAAAATTCTGATATTGATGATGCCGATCCAACTTATAATTCTGTACAAGGTTGTCTGAGATCGCAAGACCGAGTTGTCGACAAAATATGGCTCTTACAACCACACTAGAAAAACACAGAACTTGGATAAATTCTTTCGTGTCGAGACTATCTCCTTAACAGCTTTCTTGAGTCACAGTCACAGTCACACTAAAGTCAAACTCACACTCACATCGAGTGTGACTGTGAGTGTGATGTCAGGTGTGACCCTTACTGTGTGTGAGTGTGAGGTGTGACTGTGGCTTTTGAAAACACTGGCTGGTACCCGGGAACTTGTTTAGCTGAGGGGGCGCATTTTTTACTAATTCGAAAATCATGTTTAAATGACTTCTAAGTGATTTTTATATGCTTAAAACGATAAGAAAGTTATTTTCTAACACTTTTTCACATAAAAAATTGATTTTTGAAAAAAAAATTTGACTAAAATTTAACTTTTTGCCTTGGGGGACCAAGGTGAATCACCTTGTACTAAGGTATTCTACCCCGTTTTGGTCACTGGTGCTGGGCAAAAAGAGTCTTTTATGCATGTATGATCAAGAGTCTTGCTCGGAATCATGTCTAAGGTATGTGTGTGCGCGCATCTCAACCCCAAGCAACCAAGCCCCTTCGGGGAAGCAGGGGGCTTGGTTGCTTGGGGTTGAGATGCGCACACACACATACCTGAGACACAAATCACTCGAAAGTGACTCTGGATGCATATAACATGTATGCATACCAGAGTTTCTTCATGCGGTAGGCCTCAGTTAACAAAACTATGTCAAATTCCATCTTTTTGGGGTATCCAGGTACCCTTTCAGGTTGGATTGCCTTGGGGGACCAAGGCAAAAAGTCAAATTTCGGTCAAAAAATTTTTCTCGAAAAAATCAATTTTTTATGTGAAAAAGTGTTAGAAAATAACTTTCTTATCGTTTTAGCATATAAAAATCACTTAGAAGTCATTTAAACATGGTTTTCAAATTAGTAAAAAATGCGCCACCACCCCCCCCCCCTCCCCCAGCTAAACAAGTGCCGGTACCCGCCTTTCAAAATATTCCCATCGGCGACGAGCATGCCCCTTTAAGTCGAAAAAAGAAAAATTTGAACTTAAAATCTGGCGGGAATTCAAAAAATATCGAGAGGCAAGGGGAACCAAGGCAATTTTAGAATTTTTTTCTCAAACCACAAATCTGATTATGGCAAACATAGCGAACATGAAAAAATATGATTCGTCATTTGTAGTTAGTAAAAAAGTGAGTTTGAGGGGCTATGGACTTTGTGATCAACCTAGTAGATCCAATGTCTGTTAATTATTCATTTATGGAAAGAACGCATAAATTCTTTCTTGCATTTTTCCTGAAAAAAACTATTTTCGGTATGTTTTTTTGGCGCTACCGGAGTAAATCCCCCCCCCCCCCCAAATGAAATTTTTTTAAAGTGTTTCCAAACACCCTATATCGACCTAAAATTGCATCAGAAGCTTAAAAAAGACATTATTTTCGAGTTCTAGGCAATAAAAAATTGAGTTTTGGGACCACCCAAAAATACCTATTTTGACCGTTTTTTGAAGGGATTTAGGGCTGTATTGGGGTGCAAATGGACCAAAAATGGGCCAATTTAGTGTAAAAAGGAAGATGTCGAACATAGTTTTGTTGACTGGGGCCTACCGCATAAATAAACTCTGGTATGCATACATTTTTATGCATCCAGAGTCACTTTCGAGTGATTTGTGTCTAAGGTATAAGGGTGTGCGCATCTCGACACCAAGCCCCCCAGCCCCCTGCGCCCCCTAAGGGTGCGCAGGGGGTTTCACCATGTTGAAAAACATGGTACAACAAGCAGAAAGTCGAAATTTCAAATGCTTTAAGTGGCTTGAGAGAATTGCTTGAGAATTAGAGATGCACGCACTCACTTACCTTAGAGATAATAAGGGGTATACTCCGGTAGGGTCGTTTTTTTAATTAAACATTTACAAGTTTGAAATGTTCAAGTGCAGATGCATGAAAATGCTTGTTTGTTGTTCTGTGCTGTTGTCCTGTTGCTGTTCTTCTACATAAATAACAATGGTCGCCATCAGACTGACCGAGTGCCTACACCAGTAAACTATGAGAACACAGGTGATTTTTCACCCATAAAACATTTTAAAGGAGCATGCTTTCCTGTTGATAAATCAATCGTTGATATTTGAATTCCGGGGACAAAATCCTAGACTATGGTTTTGGCACGAATTGTTTTTTGAATGCAAGCAATTTTTATTTCAAATATTCTTTTTGAATTCTTTAATTACGTCAAACTCAGCGAGTGTGGGCACAGCAAAAAGTATGAGTACTCACTGAACCTGTAACATTTAGCCGGATCGGATCCCGAGGTTGAGCATGAGTCAGACCTCTTTGGAGTGTCGTGGACTTCGAGTTTTGGTTTCGCTGAGCATCTGGCTCGACCTTCAATCGGCTAGGGGAAACTTGCCAAAAACGAAATTTGCCAAACGTATGTTTTGCCAAAACGAAATTTGACAAATCGAAATGCGCCAAAACGAAATATGCCAATACGAAATTTGTCGAAACGAAATTTGGCCAACGAACCAACAGGAGGGACCAAGGTAGTCTTTACGTTTTTTTTCTACCCCAAACCACCCCAAACCAGCGAAAACCATCCAAATCACCCAAAACCACACAAAAATCATACCAAACCACCCAGAACACCGAAAACCACCAGAAACCATTCAAAACTTCACCAAACAGAAATTTAAATTTATAAATTTAATTTAAATTTTTAGTCTGAACCAACCAAACCAAGTGGTCGTCCACTTGGATCAAAAATTTTTTTCACGTTTTTGGGTTCCAAAACCTATTTTCTGGACTAATTTGTGCACGCTGAACATGGTTTGACAGTGGTAAAATCACGTTTTATGAAGAAATTTTTGACTTTTGGGGAATAATTGATTTTGGTAAAATCAATTATTTGCCAAAACTCAAAAAATAACTGAGAAAACGGCATTTTTGCCACTGTCAAACCATGTTAAGTGTGCCCGAATTAGTTTAGAAAACTGTTTTAGAACCCGAAAACGTAAAAAAAAATTTTTTTGATCCAAGTGGACGACCACTTGGTTTGGTTGGTTCAGACTAAAAATTCAAATTCCCGCAAAATATTTGTTTGGTGTAGTTTTGGATGGTTTCGGGTGGTTTGGGTTGTTTTGGGTTGTTTAGTGTGATTTTGGGTGGTTTTTGCTGTTTTAGGTGGTTTTAGGTTGTTCGGAGTGGTTTTAGGTGGTTAGGACACAGTTTCGAAAAAAAACGTAAAAACTGCCTTGGTCCCCCCTGTTGGTTCGTTGGCCAAATTTCGTTTCGGCAAATTTCGTTTTGGCATATTTCGTTTTGGCGCATTTCGATTTGGCAAATTTCGTTTTGGCAAATTTCGTTTTGGCAAATTTCGTATTTGGCAAATTTCGTTTTTGGCAAGTTTCCCCTAGCCGTGAATTCTATGTAAAGCTGAACTTTCTCGGAGATTTTTTATTTACGGAACCAAGCTCAAGTGAACGTTATATAGGGCTGAACCTTATGAACTGTGGTCATTATACAGTACACTTTAATAGTCTTCATCGGTGCTTTAAAGGGAGGGGGGGGGGTGGAAAGCCATTTAGGTTTGAAAAAGTGGCTTCCATGGCGCAGTGCGTAAGTGCTCGCGTTTTTTGGCCCAAAATGGTGTTTTTTTGGTGTTGCAGGTTCAAACCCACGTAGGGCACACTATTTTTTGGCCTTTTTGGCCAGTTTAGAGGTAATTTGGGTCGCTGATCCCGATTCTGGCGTCAAAAAAGTCTAATTACCTTTAAACTGCCCAAAAAAGCTTCAAAAAGTTTCAAAAAAAACGTAAAAACTGCCGTGGTCCCCCTGTTGGTTCGTTGGCAAAATTTCGTTTCGAGAAATTTCGTATTGGCATATTTCGTTTTGGCGCATTTCGTTTTTGGCAAGTTTCCCCTAGCCCTTCAATCTGTGGGTGAGTGTTCAATGTGTAAAACAGAAATGCCGGAGCAAGTCAAATACCTCTGTTCATACCGACTCTTCTTGAATTTTCTCGGTATTTGTGTGGCGATTTGTCAATGCTAAGGCGAGAGTTTTAGAAAATTCTGCCCTAATACCAAAATCTCTACCTATTTAGGTAAATCTGTGTACGTTAAAATTACTCTTACCTACTTATTAGACCAAAATCAATTCTGAAGTCAAACCAAAGGCTTACCTACTGATCAGACCGAAAAAATTTGTAAGGCCAAGCCAAAGGCTCAGCAAATCCAAAACTCGAAGTGCACGACACTCTGAAGAGGTCTGACTCATGCTCAACCTCGGGATCCGATCCGGCTAAATGTTACAGGTTCAGTGAGTACTCATACTTTTTGCTGTGCCTACACTCGCTGAGTTTGACGTAATTAAAGAATTCAAAAAGAATATTTGAAATAAAAATTGCTTGCATTCAAAAAACAATTCGTGCCAAAACCATAGTCTAGGATTTTGTCCCCGGGAATTCAAATATCAACGATTGATTTATCAACAGGAAAGCATGCTCCTTTAAGAACCCTCAAAAAGGTCATGAATAAAATTTAGGCATTTTACATAACCGAAAACTTACTGAATTTTTTTCTACACAACATAAATAAAAGCAGAGAAAGATGAATTCAAAGCGGAAAAAATTTATTTTTGAATAAAACTTCGAAAATAAAAAATGATTTGAGGTCTTAATAAGGGATAAATCTTTTCAAAGAGGACATATGGCAGCTCTGCTTTAGAGTGATTTTTGTCAAAGGTATGTGGGTGTGCGCATCTCAACTCTACCCCCCCCCCCGAAGGCTTGATGGGTTAGAGATGCGCGCACTCACTCACCTTAGATATTATTCCGAGAAGTACTCTTGATCATAAAATGCATATAAAGACTTATTTCGCCCAGCTCTAGCAAACAAAACATAGTAGAATACCTTTTCATGGGTATCCAGTCGTCCTATATTTTCGACTACAAGGATGGGATCATGGTTTTGGTCAAATTTTTGTCAAATATTCACTTCTCGTAAATGGTATTCCCAACAGTTTTTTCGTGTTTCCTACCCATATTAAGTGATAAAACGATGGTAGGAGTTGATGAAATGCGTTCTTGGGCCACGAGGCGGGGGGTGGTTGGTAAATGGATTCCTGCCGACACGGGTCTGTAATTAGAGAAAAGACCGTATGTAGCTGAGAAATCCTTGAAGCGGGTTAAATAATCCGGTCGGCCGGATTTATGAAGTTTTACGGTATAAAGTCAAAAATAAATTTTTTCTAGGAAATCCCTCCACATCCAACAATTCGTATGAAAGTGAAGGGCTAGAATTAGGTGCAACACCAAGTAAATTATACAGTGTATCAACAGAGGCTGCTTTTAAACGTACGGAAGCTACCAAATAACCAAGCTTTACCAACTTATAGAATTGTGCTCTGCTGACTTTGAAGAACCAGATCAAGAAAATAATAGTAAATAATAACCATAAGTTTTCTAAACTATCTCAAAATATTGTTAGCATGCATTTTTATTATACTTGTTCAGCCACATTATTCACATGAAAATTTATTTTTACGCAATTTATTCGTCATAGAAAACAAACAATAAGATGTACACGTGATAGAAGGACCCCTTTGTTAGGAGAAGGCGCAGGAGGAAAAAGATGAGATTTCAGCAGCAGGAAAGACACTTTTATATGAACAAAAAGAGTCGTTCACCTCAACAATATGCATAATTAGCTGATCTCTGTTTCTCTGGATGCCATTGATTTTATTGTGTTCTGAAGCGGATTAAACCTAGTCTCGAAGTGGCAATTTTGCAGAGAAGCCTGGCCTTTGTAATTCGAAAGTTTACGTCAGAAAATATTTTGTGAAAAACCTTCAGAAATTTTGAATTTTTTTTAGTTTCTTTGTCTTGGCACGTGAGTACGAAAAATAATCATAGCTTTTTATTTACTGCAGTTTTTCGTAAGTTGTAACCATGGTGATTTTTCATCCATTTAATCATTTTGAGAACCCGTAAAAGGGTAGGGTCACATTTCATTTCGCGACATTTCATTTCGCTACATGAAATGTCGCGAAATGAAATGTGACTCTACCGAAATGTGACTCTACCGAAATGTAACACTACCTAAATGTGACTCTCTGAAATGAAATGTGACTCTACCCAAAAAGATCATGAATAAAAATTTGGGCATTCTGGCTACAAAATTAGTCAATCGGTAAATTACAGATCCCCAAAAATAATAATGTGAAACCAATGTAAAAAAATGACATAAAACATTTGCGTGCGAAAAAAAACGCGTGAACTGTGATTTGAATTTGCCACTGATTATTCAGTACTAAAAATCCCCTAATCCTTTAACCTTGGTTAAGTCTAAGCCTCCTTTTACTGTTTGTTGGATAGGGCCACATGTTTGTTGGGCCACTAAGGTAGTCTAAAAATCGATTTTCTAAAAAAGGTTATTTAAATTTTTCTATAATAAAGCAGGGTTAGAAATATATGGCCGATCAGCCATTTGTGATCTGTTTTTGTGGCCGATTAATTTATCAGGTATCGGTTACATTTTACTAACCCTGGTAAAAAGCTTGTAAAAGTATCTTTGACACAACAATAAATTCGGATCAAAATTGGATTTCATTTATCAATGACTAATGCTACACCTTCTGTTGCTTTGCGTTTTCTCCCTTTTTTGCACCTCCTGCCGATTGGAATGTCTGAGATTTCTTCTGGATAGCTATACTTTCCATCACAGCACATGAGAGCAAGAGCATGTTTGCAAAAGACTTGATCCTTTCTTCCTTTGAAGCAACTGAAAGTGTAAAGACCCGTGAAAAGAACTGATGGCTGTACCATATAGATGCTTGATCGGAGCTCATGATAAGAGCAGTGAAAGTGGCTTGATGCACAAAGTTGACGGAAGCTCGATACTGGGACGACTAAGATCCTTCTAAAGCTTACACAATCACTTTAGTTTGACCTGTAGAATACATAAACCTTCAACTTTTGGCGTTTTTTCTTGGCCCCTCTCGCCCTTCATACTCTCGAAGTTTATCATTGACCGGCGAATCCAACTTCTTCGGCTTGACCTTCTCGTGACTGCAATGTTCAACTAATGTCAATCGAAACATTCTCTGAAAACGGATCAGTCACATCATCGCTCTGCAGTTGTAGCTCTTGTTGTATCTGATTATACCTTCAATGAATGTGTCCTTCGGCAGTCTAGTAGTTAAGCGTTCTGTGCTCGAGTATGCTCTCGAGTTCAAAACCGCATGGACCCTTTTTTATTTTTTGTTGTGTTTTTATGCTTCTCAATGATTTCATAATTTTTATATCTACTTAAACGATATGGCGATAATGCTTTTCAATGAAAAAATGAGAAAAGCACAATTACAGCTGACAATGAGCACCCTTTAGCTAGTCATTGGTATAATGTAGAGCTGTTTACGTACTTTTCTCATTTTTTCATTGAAAATCATTATCGCTATATCGTTTAAGTAAACGCATTTTTCACCCCCAAAATGGACTTTTCCGCAGAAAAGGATCTTTATGTCAAATAAAGTTCCTTTCGATTCTCTATCGAATGGTATATAGAGTTTTTCCGAATCGCATCGTCACTACCATATGTTCCCTTGTAAGCTAAAAAGTCACAATGTAACAAAAAGGCACTTTTTAGCCAAAACGAGGCACTTTTCAACAAATCAAGGTGCCTTTCAGCCAAATCAAGGCACTTTTCATCTTTTCTCTCTAAAACTCAAAAACAAGGTAGTTTCCAGCCAAAAACAAAGCACTTTTCATTCAGAACAAGGCAGATATAAGATTTATACTTTTTTCAATAAAGGAAAAGAATTATGATTTTTATAAAATTTTGTCATAAACAAATTTTGCCTTGATTTGCCGAAATTTTACACATGAAAAACGCTAAAAAAATAACTAAGCCTCTGCATTTTTTGCTAAAATGAGTCAGTTAAAGATATTGTTGGTGAAAGTGCCTTTTCTATTTCTTCCTTTTCTTTTATTTTGCTTTTTCTGCCCTTGTTCAACCATAACAAAAAGTTGAGAGGCATTGATTGATTTCGGCTGATGATAAACGGGTATTGTTTAAGTAGTTTTTTGTATATTTTTTTTATTCTATTTTTCGAATATTTTTAACGGTTTTTTAAATTTATTTCAACTTTTGAATGCCCTTACAATTACTGTCGAATGTCTGAGACAATAGTAATTATCAACGATTTTTAAATTTCACGCTTTTTTCAATTGTCTTGTTATTAAATGTCTACTAGATATATATCTACTAGATAATAGAATCTAGCGAACATTTTTATGCTAAGAAAATATATAGGTTTGTATAAAAGTAATTAAGATGAAGAAGTTTTTGCTAAAGAAGTTAAACAAGTTTTTGCCAAAAAAGAAGTATTTGATCCCATATTGGTGAAGAATATGTTTGCGCTAAATATTTTTCTTCACTTTAAGTTTTTGATGTCACACAAAAAATTAATTTCAAGTCAAAAAATCAGATTAGTACAAAATGAACAAATTGGCCTTTAGGGTGGGGGTGTGGGCGGTAGGAACAAGTAAATAAGTAGTTCATTTTGGAAAATTTTAATTTCTGAAAATTCTGAAAATTTGATACTTGCATATACACACCTAAGCATCCACTCCCCCTCCCAAGTAACTTTTTAACAAAAGCGTTTCCAAAGACCTTATATCGACGTAAAATAACCTCAGGGGCATAGTGGTTGCGCCGTCCGTCGCCGTCTTAATTTTTTCGTCGCCGTCCTGCATTTTCATCAAATTTTTTTATAACGGAATGCTTTTTATTTTACATCATATAGTCAGTTTTTATTTTTATACCTTATTTTGGGTGACCGTCCAAGTTTTCTTTCACTTTTGTTTAAAATAATGAGGCCGTCCTAATTACTCCAATTTTTTGAAAAAAATTAGAAAAATTAGGACGGCCTCATTATTTTAAACCAAAAGTGAAAGAAAACTTGGACGGTCACCCAAAAATAAGGTATAAAAATAAAAACCGACGTATCTAATTGAAAAAGAGCGACTTATTACTAGGGTTGTCTTATGCCCGGGCGTTTAATAATCGGGCATATGCCCGGCCATTTTCCAAATTTTCGATCTATAAAAAAACTTATCGGAACAAAAATATTTGTTTTTATAAAAAAAGGGTGTTGAGTTGTGTTACAAAATCAGCTTGATGTGTATAAACGCTGAGCTGTTTATGTTAATCGCACAAGAAGAATATATCTCTATGATGCTTTTGAGATTTGTATTTACTTCAGCGCTTCCGTCTTTTTACAAAAATTTTATGACGTTATTCAAGTGCGCTTCACTTCCTAAATTGAAAATTATTTCAAAATGTATTTGTAGTCATTTATTACAGTATTTTATAAAACAAATCGATAATGTGAAAACTAGTTTTTTGCTAATTTTTCTTTTGAGATTACTGTTTTAAAGACTTTAAAACTTTTGACGATTTACAGGATAGGCAAAAGCTGTGCATGGTTTTTATAAGAATCGGTGCCAAGGCAAGATTTTTGCGATTTTTTGGATGAAACATGGGAAAAAATGTTATAAAGCAATTTTAAAAACTGAAATTCTCTTCTGATTTTTTCCCCTTCTGAAGTTGTAACACGAATTTTTCAAAGCTTTTTGCAATATTTGGCAAACCCTCAATTTTTACACCAGATTCATTCTCAGCTCAGTAGATGTGCTTACAAAACTGCTCTTAAAATACCGTTGTCAAACTATAAATTCCACTTGAGCCAACAAACTAGGGTTGACTTATTGACTAATCAAACATTCAAATACTGAAAATCAAATACTTGTTGTCCTGAGTGGAATATAAAAATCGACAGGCATTAAACAAGTTGAGTACGGACTCTAAGACCTGTGCAGCCAGTGCCGCAACTTCAAATTGACGACTTATTTCAATTGATGTTTTCTATACCTTTTCGCAATTTTTTTCATTGGGGGTCATGAAAGCAAACATATAGAAGACGTTTCGGCGCATCTTTAGATGAACTAATTTTTTTTATTTTTTTATTTCTCAAAGGCTCATTTTTTCGATTTTTTTTTCACAGGATCGGTTTTCAGCGATTTTGTGAAAAAAGGCCCGTTTCAAGCCCTCTGCGTCCCGAAGGGGCGCAGGCCACAGCGTACAAATTCAGTTTAAAATTACTAGTTTCGTGTCGAGACAGAGCGATAACTTTTGGATTCCGAATTTTCACTTTTTCAATTTCATTGTTAAAAGTTAGACACATTATATCAATCAAAAGCTGAGCTCCAGCTTTATCTTTCTGTGTTTTTATTTTTCTCATTGTACATTCAAATTGTGTGCATTTAGTTAACTTTGTTTTTAATTATTTATTTTAGTGATTTATTGACAGACTGCTTTGGCCCCATATCTCTTTCCATATATATAGAAAAAAGTGAGCCTACAAAATATAGCCCTTCATCTGGGCTATCGATGAGTGGTTTAAAATAAAATTTGTCTAGTTTCCTGACAAAGTTCCTAGCCTTTAAAGCCGCATATCCATTTTACGACAACATTTCACCACCATATTTTTAAAGAATTTCACTATCTTTTTGTGATTTTTTGGTAAAAGTGACCACGAAAAAGGTGAAGAAACAGACTAGAAAAGAACAGCCACTAAAACTTTGGCAAATGCTGCAGAAAAAATAACAAAATTATATTTGAACAATTGAACACCAAAATTGCACTAGAAATTCAGTTTAGTGACACAAATTAGACAAAAATTTCATTTTTGATAATGTCAATCTTTACGAATCATCTTTCATGCAATAGAAAATAAAAAGTTTCGAAAAAAAATTCGTAAAGACGCGTTAGAAATTCGAATAATTATCAAAAAAACAAAAATTCAAAGACACAACGCCAATATCTAGTTGACAGCATATAAAGTTTGGACACGCTGTGAGGGGGCTTGAGAGTTAGAGATGCGCGCACTCACTTATCTTAGACATAATTCCGAGCAAGACTCTTGATCATAAATGCATTTAGAGAGTTTTTTTGCCCAGATCTAGTAACCGAAACGAGGTAGAATACTCTTATGTATATAAAAATAAAATATCCAGATACCCTCCAGTACTTTTTGCCTCGGTCCCCAAGGCAAAAAGTCGATTTTTGGTGAAAATTTTATTTTCCAAAAATGGTCCACCAGGTCCTACCTGTTTTCCACATGTTTCATGAAACACACAAAAAATGATCTTTTTAGGCAGCCTGAGGCTTCATGATAAGACCCTCCTGCCCACATTTATTTTGAATAGACTGTCACAGTTATTGAATTCATTAAAAGTGTATTTGGCATCAAAATGATAAAAATTTCTATCATTTGCTACTTAACGGCGATATCTAAAAAGCATTGCCAAAAAGTTAGAGGCACTTTTTGCGAAAATCCCGTGATCTGAAAATGACACCTATTTTTTACATGTGTTTATTTCACTGTTCACTCTACAAAAATAAAAAGTTAAATATGCATTAAAAAGCGCATTTTCTCCTATTTAAAAGGAAATATTATTATGTGCGTACACATATAGTCAGAAAGATGTATCCCTTTTTGTGAAATATGTTTGAACAGTTCAGGTCACTTTCTAAATATGGACTTTTCGCCCAGTCCGTCACCGATAGAAGCGGATGAGACCCGCACTATTGTGTTCAGCATGAAATTCTGAGTCTAGCTGCACAGGTCTTAGAATTCGTACCCGACGTGTTGAACAAATTAAAAGTAATGTTATGTGCAAATCAACTA
This sequence comes from Ditylenchus dipsaci, assembly GCA_004194705.1. NCBI lineage: Eukaryota > Metazoa > Nematoda > Chromadorea > Rhabditida > Anguinidae > Ditylenchus > Ditylenchus dipsaci. Next base: position 277,303 of record SADC01000318.1, on the reverse strand, counting down.
AGCTGAGCATGAATACCATGTCAGAATTTAAGATTTACCAAAAAAAATTCAAGATTTTTTTCCCATTATCGTATGCACGATGGATGAGTAATGAAATTGCTCGAGCTTACTGATCGTATGCCTTTTTAAGCATAAAACTAAAATTTTGAGATAAGATACCATGATTGATGGCTTTTGTCTCACCCTTTTTACAATTTCTTTCACCCAACACAAAAGCAAATCTCTCCTAAACAGTTCTACTTCAATAAATTTGTATACGCCTACTAAAACTAACCAAAAATCACGTGCAAAAAACATTTTATTCATTAGAAAGCAAAAAGAACAAACAAGCTATTTAAAGACACAATTCCTAAAATGTAATGCAGCAGTAGTAATAAAGTCTTGCTAATACCACAACTTTTTTGTTTTTTTGTTGCTTGCTGCTATACTCTTCTAGAAAAAATAGTAGTGGTTGCAGTAAAAGAGTAGTGTTTAAAGGGCAGTAGTAGGCAAGCAGAAAAAGTCTGCTATGGGAATTAGTATTTAATTTTCCAGGTGTGTGTGATTAAAAAAGATAGTAGGGGAGCGAACACTTTTTCACCGTTCTAAATGTTATTGTGTAGGCAGTTTTGGTTTGTAAACTATATTTTGATAAAAAAAAATTGCTTGTTTGTTAGAAAAAATTTACAACACTAAGTGTTTTAAAAATGTTTAATCATTTTTTCTGTAGCGAATTTAGTTTTTTTTGTGGCAAAAATGTTTTTTTTCTGTGGCTAATTTACTCTATTTTGTAGCAAATCTGATTTTCGTCTTTAGCTAATCTACCGTATAACCTCTTTTAAACCCCATGGGGGATTAATTTTCAACCCCTAAAAAATTTCGAAATTGTAAATGAAAAACGCCCTTAACTCTGAAATCTTAGTCAAAAAAATGAGGGGTGGGGGATTATTAGAGGGTGCGGGATTAATAGAGGTTATACGGCATTTGAGGTTGTATGCTTTTTTATTTATATTAAATTCTAAAAACTTTAATGATGTATGATAATTAGGAAGTATTGTATCCTGAGTCCATGAAAAACTTGGAGTTCATAAAAAGTACATCGATTGACTGCAGGTGAAGTGGCTGGAGTCTTAATAATTTTTTAGGTCTAATTTAACGCACAAACCTGGATCTCTGGGCCTCTGCTCCATTACTTTACAACATCTGATGGAGGAGTAATGAAATTGCTCAAGCTTACCGAATGTACCAAATCAATAACACGCGTGATGATAATTCTGTCCACCTTAGCCAAACTATGCTCCACCCCTTTCCGAAGAAGAGCACTTCAGTCCGTATGTCGTCGCAGTCGTGTGAAGATTAGAGTGTTTGGATTTTCTGCCAACTGGCTATGATCTTACAAGAATTGACATTTTCGGTTGGCTCGACCAAACCGAAGACCAGAATTTTCGGTTCGGTTTTCGCGAAAATCGGTTTTCGATCTGAAGAAACCAAAAATATGTGAGGATTTAGCGGATCGGCAGTTCCATGTACATTTTCTTATTTTAAAAAATTAAACAAACATACTACCTCAAGTAGATGCCCCACAGGCGAAAATCGAATTTACCACAAAAAAATTAAATTTGCCCCAGAAAAACATAAATTAGCTACGAAAAAAAATTAGCCATGGAAAAATTTTTTTTGCCACAACAAAAACTATATTTGCTACAGAAAAAAATGATTAACCTTTAAAAAATTCCTCTGTTGCCGTGGGTCAGTTATCGAAAACTATTAGGTGGTTTCAAGGTTTTAAAATTTTGGATTGTTAGTTGTGCTACTTTTTGTAAGTCTTCATAGCTAAGGAGCCAGGTTCTCAAGAAGCTTAGGATTTTTCAAGAATACGCAAAAATTTATTTTCAAAGTTCTCTTGCATCTCACAAGGAAACCCCTCGAGCTGTTTTTTCAGGCAGGCATGACTTTGATTGGTAACAGAGAAACTCTTTTTACATTTTCTAGAGAAGATTATGACTGGTGCGAATGGGCAAAAGAATTGTTTGAGTATCAGTTAAAGTTAAATCGTTGACGGCAAAGTTGTTAAGTCAACCCCCTCAGTTCCGTCCATCTTTAAACTGCTTATGGGCTCCATATTGCAAAATGTTTAAAAAGAGAATTTCTGTAATTTTGTAGTTTTATCAAGGCCACCGCGACCCCTCAGAAAATTGGAAATTAAGTGTTTGGGCTTAAATGAAAGCTTACGATGTGCTGAGTACGATAACACCAAATTCGACCGATTTTTCTTACTATATCGCCGAGCTGTGGCCTCCCGAAGTTTGGTACTCAGAAAAACCAGTACATTTCTTAAAACATTTTATACTTAGTGAAAATATGATGATGTACACTCGTTCAAGACTTTATTCGACGCAAAATGAGCTGCTCTTTCTAACAAGTACAAAAATTCTATATTCTGTAATAAATTTTGGCTAAGGAAGTGTGTTTTTTTCAAAAAATCCCCATTTTTCGACTACCAATTTTTGGCGTAAAAACTGCCATAAAAATCGGAAATCAGCGTGCACCCTTCTGAATTCTAGTGCATCAGAAAGAACATTTCCTAAGGCACGTTTCTGGCAAAGAAAAACCCGGAAAAAAATGAGGGAGGTGAGACGAAAAAGGCCTTTGAAGTTGGCTAGTCATCACTAACTCTTTTCAGTTTTTGACGTAAAATTTTTTTGTACTAGGTAAACCTGAAATTCTGACACCGGATTCGTGATCAGCGTATCTTATTTGCTTCTAGAACCACTCTTAGAAGTGTACTTTGAATGTCATATTTCAAATTTTTCTCAGAATAATAAATATTTGATTCACCAATTGTTGACTTGTTTGAAAGTTTATTGTGCTGAGAGGAATTAAAAATATGACATTCAAAGTACACCTCTAAGAGTAGTTTTAGAAGAAGAGAATTTCAGGTTTGCCTAGTGAAAAAAAATTTGACGTCAAAAACTCAAAAGAGTTAGGATGACTAGTAAACTTCAAATGCCTTTTTCGTCTTGCCTTCCGTAATTGTTCCGGGTTTTTTTTGAGAAAGCTGTCTTATGAAATGCTCTTTTGAATGCACTGAAATTTAAGAGAATACACGCTGATTTCCGATTTTAACGGCGGTTTTTACGCCAAAAATTGGTGTTTGAAAAATGCTGATTTTTTGAAAAAAAAACACACTTTTAACACAGAAATTTATCACATGCTATGGATTTTTTGTACTCGTTAGAAAGAGCACCTCATTCTGCATGGAATAAGTTTTAAAACAAGTGTGAATTATTATATTTTCACTAAGTATAAATCATTATGAGAAATGTACTGGTTTTTCTGAGTACCAAACTTCGAGAGGCCACAGCTCGGCGAATTAGTGAAAAAAATTGCTCGAATTTGGTGTTATCGTACTCAGCACATCGTAGGCTATCATTTGAGCCCAAACACTTAATTTCCAATTTTCTGAGGGGTCCGACGAAACTACAAAATTACAGAATTTCTCTTTTAAGTGAATGCGTTTTTGAAGTGGAAACTTTGTAGGGGATATTCCGGCCTGCAAAATGAGTATAAAGACGCATAATAAAGAGTTTGTTTAAAAACAGATAAAATCAAAAATAGTGCCAGGAGTTAAAAAAAGATCCCAACACTCGCCCGATTCAACTTCTTTTTCAAGCATAAGAATAAACTTTTTATTATGCATGTTTATACTCATTTTGTCCGACAAAATATCCTCTACAAAATGTGTATTTCAAAAAAGCATTCACTAATGTCTTTGTTTAAGCTAGAGGCTAAAAAGAATTCAAAGTTGGCCGGAAATGAGGCGGCTGACTTGACAAATTTGCATGTACAGGTCGGCTAAACTATAGTTTATCACCTTCTCCCAAAAACGTTCGAAATGATGTTTTTCGCCATTTAGAATACTGAAACGTTCCGCGCATGCCCACGCTAATAAGGAAGGTGCCCGCCAACTCAAAAATTTTCGCCTAATCATTAAACTTCTGTGCGGACTTTTCAACTTGGTTTTTAACATAACAAGACCTAGAATTTAATTTTAGGTATAGTTTTGTTAGAAACCAAGTTCAAGCATCCGTACAGAACTTCAATGAATAGGATTTTTTTTTGAATTGGCGGCGTGCAAGACGGGGCCATGGCGAGGCCACGCTAATACGAGGTGGTGCCCGGGAATTGAAAATGTTTCCTAATCATTGAACTTCTGTACGCATTTTTCAACTTGGTTTTTGAGAAAACAAGACCTAGAATTTAATTTTAGGTGTAGCTTTCTTAGAAACCAAGTTAAAAAGCCGTACAAAAGTTCAATCATTGGGAAAGAATTTTGAATTCCCGGTTACACTTCTTATTAGCGTGGGCATGCCCCTTTAAACCAGGGCTCCGAATGAAAATTTTCAAAAAAAGGACATTTGGGTAAAAAAGGACATACCGTAAATTCTTTGATAAAAGACCATAGTCTTTTATTTTTCAAACCCTAAAAAATCGGGAAATTGTCAATCGAAAATGGCCTTAACTCTGAAATCCTAGTCAAAAAATGTGGACATGGTCGTTTATTAGAGAGTGGTCTTTTATTAGAGAATATACGGTATTGACTAGTGCTGCGTGCGATGCGATATATCGCATCGCAAACATCGCATCGCAAAGTTTTGAAACATCGCAACATCGCATCGCAAATCTGAAACGACATCGCAACGACATCCATCTGATGTAATGATTAGTGCTGCGTGCGATGCGATATATCGCATCACAAACATCGCAACATCGCACGAAATTTTGCCTTAAACATCGCATCGCAACATCGCATCGCAAAGTTTTGAAACATCGCAAAATCGCATCGCAAGTCCTCGGACCCAAAAACATCGCATCGCAACATCGCAAAAACACAAATGCGCAGCACTAGTATTGACTGTTTCTGAAGTAAAAAGGTCATTTCATCCAGTGCTTCTTGCCATTTTGAATCGAAAAAAAAAGATTTCGACTGAATTTTCAAAAATGAAAAAAGAGTTAGGGTGCCAAAAAAGACAAATCTTTTTAAAGAGGACGATTTGGAGCTCTGCTTTAAACACATTCTTAGTAGCAGGAAGACACTCTTAGACAAATAAAATTCGTGACTAAACCTGACCAAAACCATGATACCCATAACTTATAGCCGAAAGATCAACTTGTCTCTAAAAAAGGTCCAAAAACGTCCCAAAAAAATATAATTTCAACATAGTTTTGAGGACTGAGGCCTATCGCATATAGAAACTCTGGCTCTGTATGTGTTGGGAGTACCCCCGAAAAAATATGCCTTGGTCCCTGTTGTTATTCAAAAAAACCTTTTTCAAATTTTGTGATTTTATTCGTGATTTTGGTCATTTTTGGTCAAAAAATATTCGGTAACAAGTATCTTCCCAATTCTAAAAACGATTTTTAAGCATGTATCAGTGCTCGAAATAGCGAAAAAACATTATTTTGGAAGTTTTCGGGAGAAGGTTTTATACTATAGTGCGGCCAAGTATTCTTCTGCCTAAAATTTTTAGTACTTTAAACCTTTTAGTGGCCTTACAATAAATATAGCGTGTCTAAGACAATGGTAATTACTAACAATTTTTACATAAATTTTTTTTCTAATAATCATCCTGATATTGAATAAAAATTCCCTTATATAAGAAAAAAGTAGACATTTGAGAATAAGTCACCAGCATCGGAACCCTTATATCCCGCTTAATTGAATTATTCCAAAATTTTTTGCGCCTACCGTGTTCAGCGTAAAAACTGCACAAAACGTTATACTTGAGCCTCATAACAAGGTAAGTTATAAGAGACTATGGGATTTTCGAAGTATCTTGTACAAACTTACAAAGATTTTAGATAAAAATCTCAAAAATGTTAGCAATCCCAACCTTTCTTTTTTTCAAAATATCGAAGCCATTTTTATTGATTGAAAATTCGTAAGCTGTTAGTGCGTGAGTCAAACGAAAAATTTGTGTTTTATTTTTATTTTCTCTGCCTGTCTTATTTCAAGTGTCTAACATGCAGCAGTAGAGCTTTTTGATGTTTTTATCCTTTTTGAGTTGTAGTTCTGTTTTTATACTCGCTGGTTTGTTTGTTAGCTAGCTGGCTGGTGTAGTATTAGAAGTAGTTATAATTTTGAGAGAAGTAAATGTATTTTTTCGTCTTTTTGGTTTGGAGTTGAGAAAATTTGTTAAACTCACTTTTGTCTACTACTATTAGTATAGTTGTTCTTAATTACTTACTTTATTGACAAAAAAAAGCTTGAATAAATTTCACTGAACTATAGCTAAAAATAATTGTATAGAAAAATATATAATGTATTTTGTATAATAAAGTACCTAGATAGAGCACGGGATCCCCTCCTCTTTGCCTAAAAGTGGCCAAATAGGTCTCATAAGGCTGTTTTTTCCTCTAAATGTGCATTTCGTCAACATTTTTTCATTTATTCAAACCCGATGAAAATTATTCCCGACTAGTGTTTTCAAATAGTTTAAGTAGTCAAATTTTTGATTTGACTATTCAATTTTTTCAGCCCGGTTCACACCCGCATAGATTATATTATATGGTCTAAATAGTTTTCACAAAAAAACTAGGCAGGACATAATAATTCAAAGGATCATGAAACTTGATAAGCACAGCAATTTGTGGAATTTAATTTTTCGTGCGACCACCCTAATTTTGTTCGTAGCGCTGAGGTCGTTTTATCCAGTGCTTATTGTCATTTGAAGCGAAATCTTTTTGACTAGAATTTTCAGAAATAAAAAACATTTAAAGTTTCAAAAAAGCAAATTTAAAAAAAAAAATGACTCGGAACCCTTTTAATAGTTATTCGTCATATGTTTTGATAATTCGGAGCCTTTTTTGAAGTTAAATTATTGTTGATAAATTTGTACCTAATCCAGCAATATATTCGCAGAACAACTCTTATTGGCTTACGGTGGTTATATTATTTTTAAACTTTTATTATATATTTCAGAAATCACTTTGAATAACACGTTTTAAAACTAACTGACTGAATGCTTTACACATAGCTATGTGAACAAATACTTTTTTTTACAAATAACTACTAATTTTGGCACTAGACTCAAACAGTAACTAAACTATACTTTTTTACATATTTTTTAAACTAACTGGAAAGGTGAATGGCCAATTAGCATTTTTTTTAGAAATTTCAAATATTTTCCAATCAAAGAAATTGCAATTCCAACCACATAAGTTCGAATAAAGTAACAAAAAACATCGAAATTTGTAACTTTTTTTATCTATAATAGCTATGGTATTTGACGTCTAAAATACTTTTTTTCTCGAAATAAATGTATAATTGGTCAAAATTGAAAAAAATGTAAAGTAAATCCTCAAAAAGAAGGTAGCCTTTCGTGCAAATAACTTTTTTTATCATTGAGAGTGAGAGAAAGAGAGGTTTGCATGTCAGTTTTCAATACTATAATCCAAATTTCGCATAAATATTTGTTTTGCTTTCATTTTGTTTTTCTGCTTGCTAAGTCTTTCAGCATTGATTTTTGTAATTATTTTAAAGTGTATGAACTAGCCTTTTTAATTTTTTTTCTTTTTTCGACATCAGTTACCACTTTCGGCTTTTTTTTTAATTTTGAGAAACCGATTTAGTGTGCTCAGAAAAGTGATAGGGCTATCTAGTTGAACTTCCTTGCAGTAGGTAATTTAATAATGGTCAAAAAGGCATTAGTCCTCCATATTTTTGTGACGTTATTTGTGGCATTTATTCTATTTGCATAGAAAGCGGGGCGAAAAAACGCGGACATATATGATAATTTTTGTCAAGTGCTCCGGTGCCCCGTCTGAAATAAAGTTTTTATGCGAAGTCAAAGATGTTGAAATAACTGTTGTGAGGCCGGTGCCGAGTCCTCTTATTCTGCCGCAAGCCCAGGTCTAGATCTCTTAACTTGAGATTAACGCGGCTCGCTGCACAGGGCTAACTCACTGAGTGGTTGATTCCCATATGCGGATGCTCGCACTTTAAGCTAACCTTTTGACCTAGGGCTTCAACTGTCCATCCTTGTTGCACCAAGTTCAATCAATCAACAATAAAAACGAAATAAATAAATAATATAATAAACAAATGCGGCTTACAACTCCAAAAAAATCATAGATGTCCGAGTTTTTTTGCCCCACGCTGTATACAGTCAACTCTCGATATAATGCCACCCCTAGGGACCGGCCCAAACTGGCGTTATATCGAGGGTTCACTTGACTGAATTTCAGTCAAAGCGGACTAAATCGGTCCATTTCTGGGTGGCGTTATATCGAGAGTCAACTGTGGTAAAAAGTTAAGACAACTGTAATTAACTATTTTCTTATAGTAAACAGCTGAAGTCAAGTGTAATTAACTTTTTTCGTAACGTCATAACTGTAAATTGACTGTTCTTAACTATCTTCTTCAAACTAACAGATGAAGTCAGCTGTAGTTAACTATAAAGACAAAACAAAAAAGTACAGGGTGTGTCAGAATTACGCGCACTTTTTTAAAAAATTTGGCGAAGTAGCTCCTTGCCCGTGCTTTAGACACAACTTTTTTCTTATCTAACGACACAGATATAAAAAGCCAACAGCTTCAAGAATCTCTGAAAAATTCTTATTCCGCCCACAAATTCAACAACAACAGACAGCATACATAATAAGAAATGATCGCTCAAAATACAGACATTGATTCTTCTTGGAAAGTCTTCCAGGATTTTGTTAATTGTGTCCAAGTCCTAATTTGACCACTCCACTTGCAAAGTATGCTTGAGAGCCTGAAAAGCACAAATTAGCAGCTTAAACGCAATAATAGCAAACATAGCGGTCAAAATAAATCAAGAAGATGGATTTTTCTTTTGATACAAAAACTTTGAAAAAAGTGCGCGTAATTCTGACACACCCTGGGGTCGTATTCAGGTAGTTTAGTAGAGTTTTGGATCAAGAGTTACTCGTGATCTACTCGACGTGTTTCAGACGGGCCGAGTAGGTTCAAAGATCGCGAGTTACTTTGATCTACTCAACTCGTTTCAGACACACGAGTAGAGTTTTGAATCAAAAGTAACTCGCGATCCTACTCGAGCAGCGAGTAATTTTTGATCTTAGTATAATTGAGATCTTCTCGCCTAACTCGAGTTCTACTCGCCTAACTCGAGTTGGGCGAGTAGAACTCGAGTATAGCTAGTAGAAATAAATTCTACTCGGATCAAAAATTACTCGCTGCTCGAGTAGGATCGCTTTTGATCCGAAACTCTACTCAACCCGTTTCAAGTGCGAGTAGGATCAAGAGTAACTCTTGATCTACTGACTCTACTAACCTACCTGAATACCACTCCAGTAGTAAGAAAGTAGATCGTATAATCGTCGCTTAAGGTGTTCATCTGTCGTTTACGCAACCCCAAAATAAGCATTTTGAGTCGAAAATCAGCAAAGCGTTACAAAGTGTTGATTTTTGCATTTACAGCATATTATTAATGGCATATCTTTATTTTTCGGCAGAATGGGCTGTCGACTAACATTTCTTACACACAAACATTTCTTATTTAATATTTATTTAGAAAAACTATTTTAGCTATTTTTTATGAAAATCGCTAATCTGAAAGAGTTATGAGCAAAATTATTTTAATTCTACAGAAGTTTTATGTGTTTCTATTCCTCCATCCTAACATTTAGGCAATCAACTTTTTTTTGCAAAGGTACCCATTGCCACGCCTACTTTTCTGCTCATTTTTCCATTTCCCTTTGCCTATAACGCCACACTATGCATAGGCCGCACCGCACAACAATCAATAAATCAATGCCCACCACACAACAACACTTCAAAAGCTGAATCGATGCCTGCTGAGTTGTTTGTGTGACCATCTCCATTTTTACTTATCTAGAGCTTTCTTTAGGCAAAAACTTTTTACTTTACGAATTTGTACGATCAGTTAGCAATCCAACTTTAAATCATAACTCGGCAACAAAGCACATTTTCAATTTTCTACCTTATGATTCAAACTCTTCATAAAAATTTAGTCAGTAGTTAAAAACCGTAGTAGTTGGTGAGCTTTGAATTGAGCTTTGAATTTAATAATATATTTTAAACAGATACTAGCCAATAACAGATTCATTTTTTCACTAATTACACAAAAAGTAAACTACTACGGATTACAATATTGTTTTATTTAAAAATACCGAGATCTTTGTTTTTAAATACAAATAATAAGGCACACTTAATTTATATGCCGTAAAGCTTCTAATAGAACGACATGCTCTATTTGAACGACAGGGGTTGAGGCTAAAATTAGGGGGTAAACTGCTTTTTATTGCATTTTTGACGTAAAATCACAAAAATTTTTGGGAGTTGAAAAATAGAACGGCATGTCGTTCTATTAGAAGCGTCACGGTATTTATTGTGTTTGTCTTAATAACAACTTGAAAGACAACTTTGACCGGTCTTGCTTCAAAAAAGCATGTAAAACAAGGTTTTCAAACATTTTTTTCACTAAAGACATATATTTTTCGTTTTCTTAATTATTTTAAAATTTAAATTTGTTCATGGAGGCGTTTTCGCGCAGCTCCAAATAAACAAAAATAATTAAATACTTTTTAATCAACAATTTACATTGTTACTCTAAGTCAAAAAATCAAGTTTTGGTCAAAAAATATTTTAAAAAATTTTAGCCAAAAAATGCCAAAAAGATGTTTTCAGCACATTCAAGTGGTTGAATCGCTTAAAAGACGAACACGAATTTCTTTACGACTCGAATTTTTTGCATTTTTTCAAATTATTATTTAATTTTAGGCACAAATAGCTGTATTTTCCAGCTATTTATTCTACTAACCAATGTTTAATGATTGTTAATTTCCGTCATTGCTAAAACTACAATGCTATATTTCCCGTTTTATTCCATGCCGGATGGTCAAAATAATGGGGACAACAGAGTTCAGTTAATAACACTGGTTATGAGCAGTTGCAGCTCCAACTCGACCATATGCATCAGTACCCGCACACTAGTGCTGTTTTTAACAGCATTACTTCACCCTCTTCTTTTATGGAGTAGGTTATGTTTTTTTATGTTTTAAGTAAAATTCAGTTATACTCTAGAGAAGCACTGAAAAATTAACCATAGTGAAACTCGATTCTGTGATGGTTTTTAGTTTTTATTCTTTTGAACGTTTTTAACTGGAAAATCTTGGTTTGAAAACCCCAGCGTATGTTTGGAAGGGCTTTTAAAAAGTACAAAAAAGTAAAAAAAGATTAACTCACGCCGGCCTGCTTTGGTCCTAAGCAAAAACCTAAAATACAAAAAATGAGCCCTACAATTTAATTTCTAATATAATCCATAAATAAGTGCTTTAATGCGATTTTGAAGAATATTAGATGGCCGCAGCGAAGAAAAAATTCAGAAAAAAGCTACCGTGTTTTTTTTGGAAATTCTAGACTCTAATCTACAATTTGGCCCATTTTTTGCCTTGATATTGTGGTCAGAGAACCACATCCGGGCACAAGTCATTGGTAAATAGTGCTAATGTAGCACTTCAAAAGCACTTCAAAAAATACTAATTAGTGTGGCACTAATTTAGTACTAACAAGGGAACCTCACATAGTGTCCGTGGCTTATTGACAAACGTTTATACCATTTAATAGCTCTTCGAAAATCGTTGTTTGACTTAGACATCCGTTTTCGCCCACGGCTCGATTTTGTAAGGTAACTAAGCGTTTTAAATATTTGTTAGAATATATACATTATTCATAAAACGATGTTATGATAAACCATATGTCCGGATGGCGCAGTGGGTAGCAGTGGGTTGGTGTGGCGACACTCTCGGTTTCGGCCCCTACACTCTGCTTTTTTTTGTAATATTTTCATTTTGCCCTTTTTTGATTTGTCATGCTTTCAAATGTATTTTTGAATTTTTTTTTCACAATTTAATTGATATTGTGTTATTTTGGCCACGAATAAAGAAATGAATTTTTTTTTAACGATCATTATCATATCAATGGAATTTTTTTTTTCGGGGCCAAAATACCACAATATCAATAATAATCAATATCAATAAATTGTGAAAAATAATTCAAAAATACATTTGAAAGCATGACAAATCAAAAAATAAACAAAAAGCAGTGAGTGGGGGTCGAACGTAAAACCCCAAGTGCACCTAAACACAGTCATTTACCTTGATATCTAAAGGCAAAAATTCAAATTTTGGCGAAAAAAGGGTGCACTTGGTGGTCTGTAGGGTCGAACTCGAGAGTGTCGCCGCACCAAACCACTACAACCCACTGCGCCCTCCGAACACATGGTTACCACCACAATTGTTTAATAAATAATGTGAATATTTTAATAAATTTTTAAAACGGTTAGTTACCTTACGAAATCGTGGGCGAAAACGGATGTCCAAGTCAAACAACGATTTTCGAAGAGCTATCGAATGGTATATAAAAATCTGAAATTTTTTGTCAAGGGCTTCCGCGCACTGATATGTGTAATATGTGTAGCTCTTGAGCTGCGCTACAACAAAGGGATAAAATTTTGCAGTGACGCTCAAAATTCAATGAAACATTTGACCCGTTGAAGTGATAAAATTGTTGGTAAGCTTCTCAAAATAACCAGACAAGTGTTTGGAGCCAAATGGTGACTTATCCAAAATAGTCAAGCTGAAAGCAATATGCCATTTGAAAGAGGAGATTCAGTGCTACAAAACCTAATTTTTGGAATTTTCTCACCGTTAAATTTTTATTTTAATAAGTGAGCTCAAAACTTGTCCGGAAACTTTTGTTACACCAGTTATTTGCCCAAGATTTTGTGTTAGATAAGAAATAGTAAGACGACGGAATTATTAAGAATTTTTTTATATTTTCGCGTTCAGGCTCTTTTTGTACTTCAAAAAAAAACAAAGGAGAATGAAAATCGATCAATTTTTATCTATTTCTTTGCTTTTGAACAAAAAAAAAAGCTTTTGAAAAAACCAAAAAATAAATAAAGAAGGCAAAATTGCAGAAATTTTTTTATTAGATTTTTGTTCGACTGCAATAAATTGCGTTTTGTTTCTCATTTATTGTTTTGTTTGGACAGCTTAATGGCGAAGAAAGCTCATAAAAGACGAACACAAAAGTTAAAAGTCGGCATTTTTTAGACTTTCATTAATATTATCTTGATTTTGAAAGATCAAAAAATATTAATGGATCGAAATTGTTGGGAGTTTTAAATTTTTTTCTTTGTTTTTTAGTGTTTTGCTTTTCTAAATTAAACAATTTAAAATAAAACTGATTCAAAAAATTACAAAAAATAGATGAAATAACCTTGCACCGAATATTTTTACCTTCTTAATTAACTGGTTTTCGATAAGCAGCTATATTGGCATCCGTCAGCCCTATAATAATCTTCTAAGACTATTAACAAGGGGATATCAGGTTAATTCCTTGGATATTTTAGTGAGATTATCCGTCGTTCAAAATTTAACTGACCATATGGTTAGCTTGTCAAACAATTAACTCGCCAAATATAATTTTACCAAACAGTTAGCTGGCCAAATTTTTTCACGGTAAGTAGGAAAGACCACTTTATCAGGATTGGTAATTCAATTAAAAATTCTATATTAATCACTTGTTAAAGAGAGAGTTCAGTAGTTTTGACGAGATGATCTTTTGGGTGGATAAAATTGACCAGTGAACTGTTTTCCGAGATAAAGTTAGGATGTTAATCCTTTTGGCAAGTTAACTGCTTTGATTGCAATTTTTTATGGATTTAAAATTCTAGCGAGTTAACTGTATGGTGAATTTTATTTTGACTAGTCAAACCTTATTGGCGATAGATAACTTCTAATATAAACTCCATATATACTCCACCGACATTTTCACTGAAAATTTGGTCGTGATCTATTTAAGTTCGGCCGTAGATTTGCCTCTTCATTCTACACTACATCAAAATCATGTTCTCACTAATATTTAAGCTGTTTTTGCCTAAAACATGTATTAAAAATATTTTCATGACGTGCACAACCATTTTTAAGAAAAAAGAGCCCAAATTCGACTTTTCGCCTTAGTGCTTCAAATTTCGGTCAAAAGTTTTGTTTTTTAAAAGCTTTGTAAAAACTTTATAAAAACATGTTTTTTGCATGCTTCAGGCCTAAAAGAGTCTCAAGCAGCAGTTCAAATGTGATTTTGAGCAAGTGTAGCATAAAATAGTAAATCTACGGCTAAGATTAAAAATTCTCCGGCCAAGCTACAAAATTCTACAGTTAAAATTAGGGAATAACCCCAAAAATCTACCATACAAATCTAAATTTTCCATACTTTATTATTACTGTTCAGATTGCCGCCCTTTAACTACCTTTCCCCTACTCCAGACAGTCATTTCAATTACCAATACTTACCTCAGTCCAAACAGTGTTCCCCAGGCTTCGACTTTAGCTGTTTGCCTACTCCCTCTCCATCCCTTAAAAGTGAAGTAATAGGATCACTGGCTGCCCCACTGCTCCCCTGGAGCAAGTTGGATGTGCCGCCATGCAGTCAAAGCATGCCTCCTTCAGCCCATATATTTACCGCCACTTTGCCACCCCCTCCATCCCAACTTTCCAAATGCTACTCGCCCTGGATGGATGGCTCCTGGACTCAAACACCTCAGTTGAGCTTCAGTAGCACTCCATCCACATCAGGCTCTGCCAGAAGATGGAGCCAACCCGCCACCTTTTTAAGCTTGATCAATCAACCTCCGGACACGTCAGCTCCCGTATCTACGGTAAATGAGCTTCACATTTCTAGCTCAAACGACCCCAAATCCAGCCAGAACTGGGCACCTCAGAGATCCAGCAGTCTTGGCGCCCATTCCTTAATGAACATTCTAAAACCTCAACTGCAATTGACCGACTATTTGGTTCGACCATTTGCAGGGCAGAAGCATCCACCGAAAATGTGCTCAGAGCCCAAGCAGCCCAGTATTCAAGAAGAAGACGAAGAACAGCCCCGGCCAAACACGTCATCAAGACCAGATACTCTGGAGGTGAGTCATCTAATTGTGTATTGGGACATAAATAGACGTGGTTTTAGAAATGGTGTATTTATGTTGTGGGTGTAGATTGTAGTTTGAGAGTGGAATTAAACGTGTGTTTTTGTGTGTAGTTAGCTAATTTTTTGACTAATTTGTTTACTGCATGGTCAACATTAGGGTTTAAAGCTTTTTTAGAGCTAGCGTAATGTATTTTAATGACGCACGAGTCAATATAAGATAAAATTCAATGTTTCGTGCAATCTATTATTTTTAATATGACCTAGAAGCACCTTATAAAAAAAATATGGCGAAAAGTTTGACAAAAAAACAAAAGTAATTTTTTTTATTGCTAGTGAAATTTTGCCAGCACATGCGATTTTGAGATTCGGGCAGGACTACACAATCTTGAACTCGCTCAAAATATATAAGATTCACATGACTCACACATGATTCCGAGCACACATGATTTTTCAAAAATGCTTATAGAGACTCCTTTTGCCCAGCTCCACTGACGAAAACAGTGTAGAATACCCTTAAAGGGGCATGCTCGTCGCCGATGGGAATATTTTGAAAGGCGGGGACCAGCGAAATTCAAACGAGAATTAATTTAACGAAATTTTGGAAAAGTCGAGAAACACAAGAATAAAAAAGACAAACCTAAATATAAAATGTTCGACCTGTTGCCTGATCCAATTTCTGGTGCATATCTTGTTGAAATGAATTCTTCATTAAATTTTCGCCTTGATTTTGGTGAATTTTCTCATGCGCTTACTTGACAGCTTCTAATTTTTGTCGCAGATTGTACTAGTGTAGCTTTCAGCGTTTTTTTTTTGTATTTTTCATCGTTGTGTAGCTGGAGCCAACTTTTTTTCTCTGTAGCTACTGAAAGATCACACTATTATTTAATTTTTTCGCAATTGCATTCAACCAAGAAATTAACGTGCTAGTCATTCGCTAGTCTTTTTATATCCTAAATATTTTTATGCTTGTTCGTTTTCTCTTTTTAAAAATATTTTTTGTTTCCGGGTTTGAGAGTCAAGCAGAAAAATAATGTATGTTTAGTCATTTCACGTGACATTTATAATTTTTTCGCTACTTATTGCTGAGCAGACGCCCACTGCTATAATTCTCTCTAGCATTTTTGTTTGTGGTTGTCAAGGTTTATTGAGGAGTGTGTGTGTGAGTGTTTCACCCCTTTACCGTAATGCCTAGGTGTGTGTATGTTGGCAGCAGGCAATTATTGTCTTGCTTACCAAAAAAACAACAAACACCAGAGAACAGCACTGACTCTGGCAAATAAATGGAAATGAAAACTGGGGACTTACTTATTTGTTTGTCTTTATTCAATAGGAAGGTCCCTTTTGACCTTTAAAACAGTGGTTGAGCAACACAATAAAAAAATGCAGGTGCTTTGAGAAAATCCTAAATTTAACACACTAGGGTTGGATAAGTTCACAATAACTTTCAAAGTTTTTAACGATTTTCTCGGAGAATTTGCAATCATTGTCTATCATACAACACGCACCAAAATAAACTTTTTTCTGACATTGGAGGTTAAGGAGGTTAGGCCTATTTTTATTCCGTCAAGCGAAAATTCAAAAATCAAGAGTTTTAGTGGCAGTAGTCAACTGTATAAATATAAAAAGTTTTCCTTCATATTTCTACAGCTTACTACAGTTAACTAAGGATCTTTTTCATATTTTTACAGTTAACTACCGGACATAGCCTAAATTAGGGTGAGTGTGTCTTTTATTCACTGGAACATCATCACTGATATCACCGTTATCAATAATTCTAGTAAATACAGTTTTCGGTATGAATTTGTTTTTTTAACAGACACGTGTATTAGTAGATCTAGTCGAAAGAATGTCTTAATTAGTTCACACAACAATGAGTAATCAATCTTAGTTTTTGTTTTCATATAAAGCACAAATCATAGTTTTGAAATTTTAAAATACAATTAAGACCTAAATTTTTTCTGTCTATTACTCATAGCTCTATAAAAATTCAAAGCTCAAAGAGATTTATTCTCTTTTGAATGTCCTGCTACAATACCGAGGATAGTAAGACACATACTAGAGTTACGCATTGCCAATATTGGCGCCAAGATTGAATTCAAAATTGGGCCGAAATTGGCCAACTTGCCAATCTTGGTAATTTCAAAAGTAATGGCAAAATTTACCAAAAAAAACTGTCTTTAATTTTCTTTTTCTATCTATCATTTTTTGATGTCCCAGTAAATTTAATAGAGATTGAGATATTTTTTTTCTTTTGCTTGGCACTTTTCGTAAGCTTTGGAGCCACTATAAAATTGACAAATTTCGTCAAATTATTAGCGAAAAAAATTAAAAAAATGTTAACAATTTTGCACTATTTTTTTCGTACTTAAGAATGAGGTATTAAAGACAAAAAAAGCCATGAAAATCTAAAGTTTCCATTACTTTATAATCCCAATTTTTGCCTCTGATACACGCACAAAAAGCACTTTTAAACAAAACACTTTTGCCTTCTAATTCCGCTGTTTCTTTCTGTTATTTCATGCATCTGCCTGCCTCCTCCACCCACTTATTTCCTAATTGAAACATCAGTCAATAAAGAGGGAGAAGAACACTTTTATTGGTCCTGGTAATGTCACTCATCCTGCACAACAAAGAAAAATAAAAAGAATCTCGATTAGTCAGTCCAAAAATAAAATAAAAAGAAGCATTTTTACCACTTGCCCTTTCAAATTTTTAAAGCCACGTATATTAAATTTCGATATGAAGAGTTTTTTTTGACTAGACAGACAGTCAAAAAAAGAAGGGAAAACAACATTTTTTTGTTAGTGTCTACACTTTTTAGCCATTTCTCACCCGAAAATTGTGTTCTATGAGCCACTTTTGTTTGTCGGATGTTTTGTTTACTATTCTTTTGGCATTGGAAGTTTTCGACATAATTTTTTTGTATTGTGAAATGGCATCCGTATGTTAGGCTGATTTTTAGAGTTGCAAAATACTTTCTGCTAAATTTTCGAAATTTTTTCAAATCAGCGCTTGAAAATTTATTTCCGCTTTTTTATTGTGAGAAGTTTTTTGGGTTAAAATTGTTCTGAAACATTAGAACCAATTATTTTTGAGTGGTGATACAACCTAAGGCAGGCCATAAATTTTTTATCAAGCATTTATCAAGAACGCTCAATCTTTGACAGAAGCATCCCAGGAGCTAAAACCTTCTTAGAAATTAAAATCGCTCAACAGACAAACAGTTTTTTTACTTTTTTCTTGCTTTTTCTGAATTCGGATTCTTTAAAAAATATTGGCTGCCGGGGTACTTTGCAATAAAAACGTTTTGACAAAAATTTACTGTATTTAACAAAACAGAAAATTTTCCAAAAAAAAATAGATACCGACATTAAGCAAACTCCTGGATGCAATGGGATAAGTGAATTTTATAAGTTTTATATAATTTTCTGTAGTGATAATAAAAAATGTCATTATTGAGAGAGTGGACTGTTTTACTCACTTACCGTAAATGCTCCAATAGGCCGACATGTCGAGTTATATTTCAAACAACCGAAAATCAGAAAATTTTGAGCTCCATCTCGAGATGTTCGGGAGAAAATCCGAAAATTAAAAAGTGGAATCGGGAGAGCTCGTGAGATTGAGAAAGCGCAAGAAACAACGTTGCCAAAAAATTTCTTCATCTTAGAGATAATTCATTAAAGTAGGGGGTGTCGGGTTATTAGAGACTGTCGGCCTGCTAGAGCATTTACGGTAATCACCATTTTTTGCGAGATCAAGGTTAGTTAAAGTAATTTTTATCAGATTTAATGTTATTGCAATCTGAAAACAATTTTTTTTTCGTTTTTATAATGTTATTTTCTGAACACATAAAAAGAGTACCTAGAAACGTCATTGATTAGTGTTTGATCGCCATCTTTTAAGAGACTAAGTATTTTGTTTAGTATGTCTTTTTATATTGCTTAAGGACTTATTATAAAATTGTAGCTTACTGAAAAATATTACGAACATTAATAATTTTCACTCATTATTGAGGAGTTGTCTGACAAAAAATATCAGACTATGGACTGTAAAATGAATGTTATACAAAAGCAGGTATAAATCTGCTGACCTCGACTAGAAATGAAACTTGTAAATTTAAGAAAATGCGATTTTTTGTAGAAATTAATAAATTATTGAGGGTTTAGCCAAAAAGATTAAAATTGACTTTTTCGTTTTCAGATATCTCCTGTTGCGTTTGAGTTTGCTCCAGTTGCTGAAAAAGCTGAAAATTCTAGTTCTGCTTTCAATTGCTGTGAGTTCAGTAGCATCCCGTCGACTTCTGCTCAACTTTCTTTTACACCTTCTTTTTCCTATGGCTCTTCCAGTGCAAGTGCTTTAGGGACTGCAAAGAGTGCTGAACAGTATACCAAATTTGGCAAGAGAACAAGTTGTGAGGAGGCAATCTGCTCGCCCTCTTCAGGTGGATTCATATTTTTACTTTTTTGAATATGTTTATAGTTTTTCTATAATTATTTCAGTTGTTTTGTACAAAAACTTTTTTTAAAACTAATTTTTACAGTCAACTCTCGAAATGGGCACTCTCAATAAACTGGCACTGTAAAAAAGTGTGATATGGCTGGTGAGCAAAGGATAAGAAAAAGCCTCTGATAAACTGGAAGTCCAGCTTGGTCACCAGGCTGCCTGTTTATTGAAAGTCGACTGTTTTTTTACAAACTTTGCAAGATTTTTTTGCAGAAGTGGTTTTCTCTCTTCAAAAGTGACAAGATGTCTTTAAAATAACTTTATTTCCAATTTTTTTATCCAACATTCAATCTCATGTTTCCTGCATTCCTTTTTTTCGCTGCGCTGTTGCTATGCCTGCAGACCCATGAAATTGCTTTGAGCTTGATGTCGTTGCCAACGTACAACTTCTTTGCTCTTCGAACTTCTTGATGCTTTCATAGACAGTATTTACGAAGTTCCGGTTTTTTTGATATTTTTTGCTGATATCCTGTTAAAACTCACGACCGCTAATTGAATGTTTTTTTGGACGATCATTGGCTTTTAGATTTTGTGGTTTGATTTTTTCTTTCTCTTTTGCTTGGCACTTCTCGTAGCTTTTTACTTTTTTAAATAGGTACATTTTGTCACTTTCAGAAAGGAAATTAATGCAGAAAATAATATTTTTTTCTTTGAAAAATAAAATAAAACTGTCTATTAAAGGACCATATTTGTTGCCGACAACCGAGAATTTTAAATGTTTAAATGCGCGTGGGACACTTATTTTACTCCGATCATTTTTGGCACAATGTTTTCGAATGCTTTATTGCTCTAGAAATGAAATTACTTGGCCCAAAATAGTAAAGGATATACAAGTTACCAGGTAGTGTAGTGGTAAAGCAGCGACGTTGGTCAACGTTTTTGGCGGGTTCGATCGCCAGTGCTGCTCTGTTTTTTCAATGACTTGATTATAAGTTTACTAGAAAATAATTCTGAATATTTTCGGAGTAAAAAAAGGTGTCTCGCGCGCATTTAATTATTTGAAATTCTCGTTGACGGCAACGGCAATGGTCCTTTAAAATAAAGCAAAAAACGAATCGCAAAGACTATCAGTAAAGTTAAAGATAGAATATCTTAAATTTCAAAATCTAAATAATTTTTGTTTTAAATTTTTTCACAAATAACTTTCAGATATTATTGGTAGTGCATCTTCAAATTTGTCGCTTGCTTCCACTTCTCCAGCCATTCAAGATCCCTTGTCACCAGAAGCTATCTTTTACTTCAAGAATTCCATCAATTCCAGCTTTGATTCATCATTTGATACCAGCACTAGTCCCCGCCAAGAAATGATCATCGACCATTTGCATCGTCGCTGTCATGAAAGACACAAAATTGTGCGCAAGTCTGAGCAAATTAAGTCGTGTGCAAGTCCACCCCTGAATTTGGGGCCAAAATCGCCAACAGAATGTCGAAAGCGCCACAAAAGTAGCGACAAAGCCAGTCATTTCGAGCAGGATCTGCATAAAATGCCTAACCTAGTACCTGAGGTATATTTACTGAGGTATAAAAATTCAAACAGATTTAAAAAAATTAATTTTCAGACACCACCTCTTACAGCCCAAGACATAGACGATGCTGAAAACACAGCTCCACCACCTATGCTAAACCCATTTGATTCACCATTGTCGCCCATTCAACCATCTACTCTAGCTACTGTTGGTTTTTCTAAACCTGAAGAATCAGTGTCTCCAGTTTCGCCTACCTTAACACTATCTACAGCTCCTAGTACCCCTAAATCTTCAAAAATACCCTCAGAATCTTTCCTCACCAGTTCATTTGAAATAAACTCATCCAGTGGCGTAAGCAGCGCATACTCTTCAATCACCATCTTCAGCCCATGTGAAGCTGATTCCACTGCCGAACCAATTACCTTGGATATTTCAGCCAAAAGGCCATCCACCAAAGCTCTTCCGGCTCATGAAAGACGCCGAAAATACGCTTCTAAGCGCAGAAGAACACCACCTAAGGTTATATCAAGCCAAGAAGCAGTGTCTCCAGATGAAAAGCTAGATGAAAAAATAGCTGTTAAAGTGAAGTTTCCGAGACCGAAGACCAAGCACAGCCATTTGTGATCAAACTCAAGCTGAAAAGGTCTGAAGAATCCAGCCAAGAAGAGAAAAGGGTACCCCCTATGAGGTTAATCATGCCAAAAAGTCAATTAAAAGGACTAAAAAGTACAGCTGAAGAGGAGAAAGAAGATTCCAAAACTAATTATCTTCTGGCTAGTGTGAACAAAAAGAAGAAAAACCGAGAACTGGAAAGATTGACGCAGGATTCCGAGATTAATATGGGCACACCAAAGTCTCGTTTCGCGAGTTTGCCGAAAATTTTGAAAAAGGAAGCAGCAATCCATGAAAGGCGGTCAATCAAGCAGAAAAAAAGAGAAATTTGTGTCTAACGGAAAGTTTGATAAGTAAAAAGAAGGGTCTGAAGATAGTATCCAACTGGAGACCTGTAGGCAGCGGATTTTATCAAGCTATCAGAATTGCTAATGATAGCTCAGCCGTCCACAGACACTGCTTCCACTCTATAAGGCATTGGGCTGAGAAGGAAGAGATCATAAGAGTCAGGGACTGTGTTAAAATATGCTCTTCCGAAGGATTGGAGAATATTGGCAGGATTATGCATTTACACTATGACGAATCATCAAGTATGTTTTTGAAAAAAAAAGTTGAATAAAACCAGATACCGTATTTCCTCTAATAAGCGCGCACCCCCTACTTTGAGGGCCTATATCTCAGCTCAGAGAATTTTTATTCCAAAGCTGTTTGATACGTTTTCTTAACTCCCACGAGCTCTACCGATTTCACTTTTTAGATTTTAGTTGAGCACCCAAAAATCTCGAAATTGAATTCCAAATTTTCCGATTTTTGGGGGTTTGAATAATAAGCGCGCCGGCGCGCTTATTAGAGGAAATACGGTAGCTACTATTTTTGTGAAATTTCAATGTTTAAAGATAAACACCTACAGATAGCTCACTCCATAGTGCACACCCAAGGGACCGGCGCCAGGTGTGCCCTAAGGCGGGGGGTTAATATGGAGGGAGTTGACTGTACTTATCTAACAAAACTATGCCTAAAATAAAATTCTAGGCCTTGCTTTGTTAGAAACCAAGCTGAAAAATCCGTACAGAAGTTTAATGATTGGAAAATTTCTTTGAGTTGGCGAGAAGAAATTTAAACATGTCAGCATGCCCCTTTAAGTCGTAATATTCTCGTCGTAAATCAGCTGTTTTGAGGTCACTTTTTCGAAGTGTTGGCTGGAGACTCAAATTTTCTTGACACCTTTCCGCGGAAGCCCTTAACAAAATTTTGCATAATTTACCAAAAATGGTAAATTATGCACGACTCACCCTGTGGTCGTATACTGTATTTTATCTAATACCGTATTCTCTCTCTCTAATAGAACCACATGTGGTTCTATTAGAGAGTGTGGTTCTATTTCTCAACCCCTTGGGGGTGTGGTTCTATTAGAAAGTGTGGTTCTATTTCTCAACCCCCCTTGGGGGGTGTGGTTCTATTAGAAAGTGTGGTTCTATTTCTCAACCCCCTTGGGGGTGTGGTTCTATTAGAGAGAATACGGTAAGTCATGCCGCCTTTTTTAAATCTATCTTCAGAGAATCTTCAGAGTTCCAGCTGAACTAAAGAAAACATACAGTATACGACTACAGGGTGGGTCGTAAAAGTTGCACCATACTCGGGAAATTTTGCTGGGCTTCCGCGGACCGCGGATTTTCTGGTCATCCACGTATCCTTTTAGGGTGAATCACCTAAAACTAAATTCTAGGCCTTGTTTTATCAGAAACCAAGCCGAAAATCCGTACAGAAGTCCAATGATTCGGAAAAAAGTTTTAGTTGGCGAGAACCACCTCTTATTAGCGTGGGCATGCCCTTTAACAAAAAAGAGAAACATTTCTTGATTCAAAAATGATTCATACTACAGTCCGTGTATTTCAATAATGGTAAATACTTGAAATACTTGGATTGTACTGTGGTTCATGGTTGTGTCTCAAATTGAAGAGTAAATAAACCAAAATATTTGAGCGTGAGACTGTCATTCATGATGCGGCCTCATTGTTGTTTTTATTTTTCCTAATTTTTCTGAATCATGTTTTGTTTTTGTGAATCGTATTTGACCTTGACTCAAGTATGAATCATGTAACACTCCAGTTGCCTCAATAATGGTAAATACCGTATTTTCTCTGTTAAACGGGCCGGCCCGTTTTACTTTTAACCTTTCTGGAGGAGGCCTGTTTGATAGAGAGGACCCGTTTATCTTTCAACAAAAAATTGTTCCAAAATTTTTCTAGAACAAAACAAGTTATTTTTTTGCATCAATCTTTTCCGTTTTTTTCGTATGACCGATTTTTCGATGACCAATTTTTTGTTTTGATTAATTTTTTGATTCGTTATGTTGTTTGTGCTAGATGAAGACAGGAGCTTCATCCCATTCCTTACCTAGTTTTGTAATCAATCTCTTGATGCAGTTTTAAAAAGCGAACAAGTCGCTCCTGTTTTTAATCAATATCCTGGTTCAAAAACAAGAATATTTTCAATGGAGAAGAGTGTGAATGTCATTTACTAACCAGACCGTAGATCTTTTAAAATCAAAGAGAGTAGGATTATAATTTCTGTAGTGGTTAGCGGTTTTCGGCTGTCGAAAAAACATGATAGCTTCAGGCTCTCCTATAGTGCTATTAATCAGACATGGAGGTAATTCATGCCAAAAATAGTTCTCGGACTTTTGTGGATACAAATGGAAATCATATCATATTTTAAGAAAAATAGTAATATAATTACCGACAGATAACTTCGACTATTAACTACAAGCAAACACTTAAAAACAGATAACTTATACTGTCATCTATGATTTTTACCCTGTTATAACAGGGTAAAAACGTTAGCCTTTTTCAACCTGAAAATCAGATAAATATAAGGTAGTTTTCAAAATTTTGGGTTCTTAATCAAACTCTGAGTGAAATCAATAGAGTTCATCGAAATAAAGAAAACGCAAAAAAATTTATGTAAAAAATTTGCTTTGAGAGAAGATATAAGGTCCTAGAGCGGGCAAAAATAAAATTTGATAAAAAATTTAGCCATCAAACAATTTGAAAATTTTCTGCACTCTTAAAAGCAGAAAAAAAGTTATTTTTTTTTTAATTTTCAAAAGCTTCGTATGCTTTAGTTTTTCATGAAAATTTGTCTATTGCAGAAGGTTTAATGGCCACAGTTCTGTGGTTCTACACCCAGATGCAAGTGGACACTTCCAAAGGACTGTCGACCACTGAAATGTTAGACAAAGAACTGCTGGCTTCGCGCCACATAGACACTGTAAATGTGGACTGCATTGAAAGCTTGGCTTTTGTGCTAACTGTCAATGAATTTTGTCGGTTAGTTCCCTGTTCCTTATTTCAAACAAAGATTGAAAAATTTGAATTCCTCAGACGGCGTTCTTTTTCACATTTTTGCCCAATAACATTTTTTGGTAAATAGAGCAATATGACCTTGAAGATATTTTGGTGGAGGGACTTTGGGGGCGAAATTAGCGATTAGATGATTTATTTATTCCCTTTGTGCTTTTTTAGAGTGCGTGATTTTGGTTCTGAGGGATGTTTTTGCCTTTGGCAAATATAATAAAATATATATTAGAAATATTAAAAAAACTAAAAAGCATATAAAAGAATAAATTTCATTTATAGAATACCCTTAAGTAAAATTTGTGAGCCACTTATATTTTATCTTCACGCAAAAAAGGTTTACACGATCATTGAAAATTTTAATTTTTTTGTGACTCACTGTTCAGTGAGGTCAACCATTGACACTTGTGCACTTCATGAGCCACCTTTTCATAACTGAAAATTTTTAAAAAGTCAAATTTCGGTGAATTTTTTTGTTCCAAATCTTAACTTTTTAGTAGGATAAACGTTATAAAACATCTTTTTACGTTTTTGGCTCATACAAATCATTAAAGGAGAGGTAAAAGCTGCTAGTTTTCAAAAGTAGCATAATGTCATTAATATCAGATTTGATGCGAAACGAGTGAAAAATGGAACGGTTCAAAAAAATTCGCTGGCCCCGCTTTGACTTTTTGAAACGCACGGGCATGCTCTTTTGAAGGACCCTGTCTCTTTCTTATCGTGGCAATTTCAAAGGTTTAAATGCGCGCGGGACCACATAATGTTTTCGAGTTGTTTTTTTGTTTGAATTTTAAATTTTAAAAGTTTTTTTCTATACAGTCGAGTCTCGATATAGTGGCACCCCCTCAAGTTCGTTCCCGCTTAGGGTCCGACGATTTTTTAAGCTCGATTTTCGAAGGTTTTTGCGAAACCTGATCCGTCAGTCTAGTCCAAATATCGCAAGGATTCCGATTTTACCGGTCGTATCTAAAATAGTCAGAGTTTTGCCAAACGTGGCACCCTATTTTCAAAAAAGGCCACTATATCGAGACCCGCGGGTCTTTTCGTCAAAACTTTGACTATTTTAGATACGACCGGTAAGATCGGAATCCTTGTGATATTGGGACTAGACTGACGGATCAGGTTCCGCAAAAACCTTCGAAAATCGAGCTAAAAAAATCGTCGGACCCTAAGCGGGAACGAGCTTGAGGGAGGGGGGGGGGCGTGGGTGCCACTATATTGAGACTCGACTGTATCAGAGTTTATAAATTCTTTCAGAAAATTTCCTAAAACGGAAAAAAATAGGGAAAACCATTTTAGCTAAAATATCTAATCTAGAAACAGTTAAAATCATAAAAGCGGTCAAGAATTTTATGGACTTTATAAAAAATTTATTGAAAAAAACCAAAGAACTTACAAAACTCTAAAGATTTCATAGATTTTTCTCAAGCAAATGAAATACTTAAAACAATTTAATTTTTTTGTGTAAAAAATCAAAGACCAATATTTTTGCTTCACTTTCCAACTAGTCAACAACAAAATAAAACTTAATTGTGAAAAACACTAAAAAAACTAATCTAGTGTTAGGGTGAATATGGCCTAATCGAACAATGGATTTCAATAAATGCTTTCATGTTTTGAATAATAAATTAACTCTATTTAAAAATATATGCTTTAGTTTTTCTGCTGAGACCAAGATCGACCAATTGCCTGTCCAACGACGCCCCAGTGAAGCCAGTGAACTTTGGTCTAGAGGAGAGCAGGTTTATCCAAGACGTTCTTTGCTTCCGCATGAGGATACTCCGTTGGAATTGGTTAGTAAAAAATATTTTTTGAAATCACATTATCTTTTTAACAATTTTTATACTTATTGCTGAAATTTAAAAAATCTGAAAAAAATGATTAAAAATTAAAATAATCTTGGATTCTCAAGATCAATCAACAAATTTCTGAGTCCTGTGTTTTTAATAATCTTGCCAGCTTATTTTGGCGTTATTCCAGTCTGTGTTGATATTCTCAAATTACACGGTTGATCATTTCTTAAGGCAGTTGTTGGAAAGCATTCTCGATTCGGTTAGGCAAGGGTTAACCAGAGTAGGTCAAAAAAATCTGAGAACTATGTTTTTTCAAACTAAAGTACGATTGCTAATCTTTGCCTAAGTCTAATCCTAAAACATTAGAAAAAACTACAGAGGGACCAAAGCAGAACCCTATTCAACAATTTTTTTGGATAGGCTTCTTAGTTTTGGCTTACACCTTGCTCTTGACCCAGCCCACATGATAAAATTGATTAGCTCAAAAAAGTGGCAACCTGTTCTTTTAGTCCCTCAGTTGCATATATTTGATTACTCCTCATGCATTCCTCGGTGTACAAATTGCTTAATAATAAGAATTTGGTGTTATTCTGTTTGATACAAATCGCTCTTCCGAAAAAAAATCGAGAAAAAGCAAAAATACACAAAAGTTATGGCGAAAAACATGTTAGGAAAATATATAATGACCCATCCTTTACAAATACTCAAAAAGATGTTTTTTTAACAGCTTAAATTGCAGGTCTACTTTTGTCGTGGTGTCTACAGTCTGAAGACCAAAAGGCTTTCTCTATCTTTGCCTTCAGCCAGCTATCACCAGCAAAGTATTTCTCAAAACTCAGAAGAAAAAGTGCGGAGCCAAAAAAAGACATCTAACCAATCACCTCTTATTTTTGTTAGCAAATCTCTTTAGTGCGGATGATCGGACCAAAAATTCGTCCAGAATCCGGTTTCGGATTCCGGTCAAAACACCGAAAATTAGGTCCAGAATTCCTCCAGTCGATGAAATAAAATGAAATCTGGCCGGATTTTTGGATTTGATTACCATTCGAAAACACCTATGTTAACTTTACGTTAATAGCTATAGAATTTCTCGTATATTATACGAAAATTTCCACAGTTATCAATGTGTATTTATCGTAAAAGTTACCAAATGGTTATCAAATCCGGAAATCCAACAAGATTCTGGACCAAATTTTTGGTATTTTTACCGGAAATCGAAAACAGATTCCAGTTTTTTGGCCCACCCAAATCCCAAATTTTCCGAAAATTCGGTCCGGAATCCCTTCATTACCCTAAAGCATCAGCGCTGAATTTCCTATGCAAAAATAGACTAGTTTTTATTTATAAGCTTTTTAGATTTTACTGTATCATAATAGCAAACCACTTGTTAAAGACAATATTGTCGATTTTTTCTAATAATTTGTGTAAAAAAGTCTAAAAAACAAAATTTAAATTAATTCAGGAATTATTGTAATAATAAAAGAAAAGTGCGTCTGTTACTTTTTATTTTTTCTTAGTGTCTATGTTGAGGATCAAAATTTTCAAGAATATATCTCTGTTTAGTATATCTATCATGTATTTATTCCAAAATAGCAACTACGAGTATATGGTTTTCTGTTATAGTGTGATAACACACTGTTAAGGTTTTAAAACAGCTTTTCTAAAAATTTTTGGACGGTTTTGTTGTATATTTAGCTATTATTTAGTTTGAGTTGAAATAAATATGTTGTTAATTTCTATTTAAAAAAAATTAATTTAATACTAATTAGTGTTATAACAACATTTTCAATATAAAAGGTATTCAAGAGCTTTCAAACCATTTTTCCTAGAACAATTTTCAAAATTCGGTTTTCGCCAGTCGATTTTTCTCGCCTACAATATTTGCTTAGTGTATAATACCAAAAAAGCATTTTTGCTTGGCCCCTCTATGGTCTGGGAACCGCACTATATATGGTCTCTGAATCTGCAGGGAACCGAATCAAAGGGGTGCGGGAGCCAAGCAAAAATCGTGTTTTTCGTATTATACAATACTCAAATATTGTCGGAGAGAAAAATCGATTCAAAAAAACATAATTTCGAAAATATTTGTAGAAAAAATTAGAGCCGTTTTAAAACCGACGAACTTCTTGATTTTTCTATGTAAAAATTGGCTCTATTAAAACAAAAACATGTTTTTAATGTATTTGTCAGTGTATCAGGTCAGTTTTTGTATCCAGTCGGTTTCCAGTCCAAGTATTCATGATCTAGTGTTGCTTTTGGATGTCAAGCTTGTATAAAAAGCTTCGCGGTTTGGGTCGGCTCCAGTGTTTCCGAAAATAACCCCTACACTAACACCTACACCTACTATCTAACCATACACCTACATTAACACCTAAAAACAAACAAATCATACACCTACACCTACACTTGAAACGAAACATACCCTACACCTACACTAACACCCTAAAACAAAACATACCCTACACTAACACCTACACTTGAAATGAAACATACCCTACACCTACACCTACTGTTTGGCATACTGTTAGATAAACAATAGTTAAGTGTTTATCTAACTGTTTGCCATACTGTTTGCTTTTCAAACTGTTTGTTTGCCATACTGTTTGTTTCCATACCAGGTAGACATATAGTACTGTGTCTTTTCTTTCTCTTTTCTTCTATGTTTACAATCTCTTCTTCTCCATCAACTCGAAAGCAAAAAAAGCAATCGAGATGTAGTTTGGGAAAAAACGAGATACTTCTAAAATTATTGAGAAAAACTTTAAGGGTTACATTTTCATCTGATAACACTTCTTTATTAACTATCTATCTTGAACACCAAAAAGCGGCTCAAAACAAATTCACATCCTCAACAAAGTAATTACAATAAACCATTAACTGAGAGCTGAAGAGATCAAACGAAGTTTTGTTTCTGTGATTATTGGTGGCTAATCCAGCTTGAGAAAATATGCGTTCAATCGGTGAGCTAGTCGTTGGTATTGAAAGAACTTCCATGGCAAGCTGAGCAATTGGTTTGACTTCCTAAGAAGTAACAATCATTTTTGTCTAGTATGGCAGAAAATTACCGTTCCCAACAAGCTTTTCCAGTACTTCAAGGGATCAATCTTAGACTTTCCGTTCGGATTCATACTGACAACTCGACTGAGAACCTGTTGCAGCCAAGACTTCGCACCCGTGGGATCCCTATGCTTTCTGGCAAAATTCTGTTCTTCTGCCGTCTCCGCTAACAAGTTATCAAGAGTGTCATTAAGAGATACATCATTGGCCACTCCTGTTGACTCACTTACTTCAGTTTCTACTTGGACCTAAAAGTAGTTGTGAATAAAAAGATTCCCAGATAAGAAATTCACCAAATTCTGGATAGCAAAAAGAGCTGATTCGAAATCAACTTCGTTGAGACGGCATGCATTGTTTGGATCAAGGGCGGTAGCAATAAAATAGATGGGATCGAAGTCAGCGGAGTTGGAGTTCATCATACGGTCAAATCGGCTGTTTAGTATAAGACGGAGAGTTTTGGCTGATTCCATGGTAGCTGGATCCATCTAAAAACTCATGCATGATAATTAAAAACAAAAAGATGCCTAAAACCTGGAGCTTATCAAGTGACTTATAGACTGCCTTCAAGTAACCATAGCAAGAGGAGATAGAAACATCCTTTTCCGTCTGTATTCTTCGAAGAATTTCCACAAATACTTTCATAAGGGTCTGAACACTGCTCAAAAACTTAAAGGGAAACTTAAACTACTTCACCACTGAGTCATCTAACCTGTGAATCAGTTTTCGAAAGAACTTGCCAGTTTCTGGAGGCTGCGATAGTTGAAAGGTCCTCTTCGACTTCCAAATACCTTTGAATAACAGCGATTTGTGATGCCCATCGGGTTTTACATCCCACAAGTAATATTTTCCCTGTAGCATCGGATAGTTCCTACAATACAACGAATTATTACGTATTCAGCAGAATTCTTGACAAAAATTGCCTTTATTGCACTGTGAGACTTTCTACATTGGCTTATAAGGTTGATCTTTTTTTGGTAGCCACTATTTGGAAAGACATGCTGTTTAAATAGCTCCAAAATGACTAGCTGAATATCATGGGCAAAGCATTTAACGCGCAATGGGAACGCAGATCTGAAAATTTCAAAATAGAGAGCCTTACACGCACACAGTGAAGTGTATCTTACTGAATGAATAACTCTGCAGTACTGCAATCTATGTTAACTTTATCTGTTTCCTCCATTTCTTCTTCATTGTTGTCTTCAAGATACTGAATCATCACTTCGACTAAAACTCAAGCTTTAGTATATTTCAGAACACGGAAATAGCATCTTACCAGAACACACATCTCGAAATGCATTTGCCATATTGCTAGCTCCATCGGTAACCACTTTGAATAGATCTTTTATTGATAATCCAAAATCGCTGAGAATTCGGTTCACTTCACGTCGAATTGAAGTTCCAGTATGCGATCCACTTAATTCACTCAGACCAAGAAAAAGACGGCGCAATATTGCGTTCTTATCACAAACATGAAGTGTTACGCCTGAAATTGATATATTTTTAGTGCTTATTTCCAATGAATGGATTCAGTACGTTACCTAGATAAGCATGCTTCATGCTCTTATCTGTCCAAACGTCACATGTCAATGAACACCTTTGAGTAATGTTCTTAAGCTCTTCTTTAATCCTGCTTCTTATTTGTTCGCATCTGTTACCCAAGAGATTTTTGAGAGTCGAAAAGCTATTTGGCAACTATGAAAACGTTTAAGTAGAGCAAAACCATGATGTCCATAAATTTACCTCATAATTTGGATTGAGAGCATAAAAAAGCTGACGCATAAAAGGATGCAAGAGAATCTGGAGAGACATCGACGGAATAGATGTGACATTCGATAAAGCAAACTGAATTTTTTGATGCCTAAAGAGAACATGTAAATCGAAACAGATGATCGCGTAACATGCCTCGAATCTGGCCCATCATTTTCACTAATTTCAAAGCTGGAGCGTATTCTTTTTGCTGGCAGGGACTTGTCAGTGTGCACACTTCTCCAATGACGTTCAACGACATTCTTATAACAGGAGAGATTCTAAGATTCAATAGGTCAAAAATTTGTTCGCGTAACCTGGTATATACCTTTCCACATTCACTGCAACGGGCGGTTTGCTTTCTATCGCTATCTTGTTCCACTGTGAACTTTTCCCAAACTGCATCTCGGCGACGTTTCGGCGTTTGCTTGCCAACTGATGGAGACGAAGACATGTTTCTGAAAAAAATAACGTAAAGATACAAGAAAAATCTTGAAAAAAGGCACAGCACTGTATGTGCAGAGAAGTTACCCTGTATAGCAAACAAACAGTATGGCAAACAAACAGTTCGAAAAGCAAACAGTATGGCAAACAGTTAGATAAACAGTTAACTATTGTTTATCTAACAGTATGCCAAACAGTAGGTGTAGGGTATGTTTCATTTCAAGTGTAGGTGTAGGTGTAGGGTATGTTTCATTTCAAGTGTAGGTGTTAGTGTAGGGTATGTTTTGTTTTTAGGTGTTAGTGTAGGTGTAGGGTATGTTTCATTTGAAGTGTAGGTGTAGGTGTAGGGTATGTTTTAAGAGTAGGCATACTGTTGGGTAGGTGTAGGTGTAGGGGTTATTTTCGGAAACACAGGTCGGCTCTCGTGGGGAAAGGGTAAGCTTATAGGAGGTCTACTAGTTGATTATGTCCTGGGTGGAAGTATTGAAAGTACAGTGAAGGTTTAATAAAAGTGGATCTTTTAGGTATAGGTCAATAGTAGAGAAGAAAAAGAATTCTGTCTACACAAAATTTACAAAGTTCAAGATAAAGACGCAATCTGCTTTTATCAAGTGTAAAAAATGTATGATTAAAATCTATCATTTTTTTACTATAAAATTTTGTTAACAATATAGTATGCTGTTCAATTATAAGCTCCGATAAAAAGAATATTGTTTGTGTGATGAGCGACTCCATAAACAAATGGCCGATTGGCTCGGATTTTGTGCAATCTAGCGCCCGACTTTTGTATGCGATTAAGAGAAGCAGTGGCGGCTGAAGCTGACACACCACATTTTTTTATCGCAAAGTCTACCTGAAGTTAATATTATTTTCAAACGTCGTTGTTTAATCATCTGAAAAAAATAGAACATATTTTTAAATTTATCGAGAAACATTTTTACAAGAAACCTCCATTTTTTCAAAAAATTTCGGTCAAATCGGCAATAACAGTGCTATCTTTGGTTGTCTAAACTAATGATGGTATCTAGCTTAACAGAACTAAATTTGGTAATCGCAACTCTAACAAATATGGGTTGTTGGTTGCGAGTAAAACATACCAAATGGGGGACTCATATAGAAAGGGCCCCCAAATTTTTGAAAATTTTTGCCTTGGTCCCCCCTGTTGTTTTTTGTTCAGAATTCAAAATTTTATGATGTATTTGATGATTAATAAAATAATTATTGTGTTTGTTATGCAAATTTAAATATTAGCTGCTAACTGAAAGAATATAAAAATTATAAAATTGTAAAAAATTCCAAAAAAACAACAGGGGGACCAAGGCAAATATTTTCAAAAATTTGGGGGGGGGGGGGGGGGCCCTTTCTATATGAGTTCCTATATGAGTTCCTGGCTACTTCGTTTTCGGTCTACCCTAAATTAATAAACAATAACCTGATGCACTATGGAATCCACGGCTACACTCTGGTCACTTAGATCATTTAATTCAGCATTGGACAAAAAAGCTTTTTTGACGCCAAGGTCTTCAAAAACAGGGCGCATCTCTCGACTGGCTGTACTTACATTAAATTGAGGCACTTCAAGGAGTACATTGGCTATTTTGAAGTTGGCAAGCATAGTTCTCAGTTGATTTCCACTTAAACTCTCTAACACTTTACAAATAGTGGCATTTGGCTGCAAAAAAAAATAAAAAGATGAATTGCTTGTTTTTGTTATCACAGTTAACATCTCAGCAATTAACTATATTTATACACTTGTATTTATTCTCACAGTTAACAACACCCTGACAATTAGCTATATTTTTACTGTTAACTGTGTTTTTCAAAGATTCCATTCCAAAATTTTCAGCCTACTATAGCAAAAATTACAACTACTTACTCTAGGCAAAATAATAAAGAAGACAAAAGACTGGTCTTGGAAAGGCTTGCCGATTAGTTGGAGTTTGTCGTTTTCATAGAGAAGCATTTGGTGGTGACCATATAAGAAAAACTCCTGAATGCATTGAGACATTACTGTACTGACCTTAATCACATAAGGCAGTGTTACCTTACCTCATATAATTAAATTTTTAATAGCACTTACAGTTCTTTGAAGTCCACTATTTGTTTCATAAGGATAGAATGGACGTGGGATTAAACTGCCAAAGCATCGCAAAAAGAGACCGCTAAAACTAAGGGCAGAAAGCAGCAAACTGGTAGTTTCGGAAGTCAACTGAGCTGGAGTTATAGACTCTTTGTATAGTTCTGTAATATTTCTGTCAGATTGAAGCATTTGGTTAATGTGTTGAGCATTAGCTTCTGAGTTGGAGCTAAAATCAATAAATTCCGAGTGCGTTCCATACGTGGATATAAGCCTATCAGTGAAGTTATCGCTAAATTTTTGACGCAGACTTTCTAAATCACCAAATTTGGACAATAGAAAGCAACGAACATATTTTACCTGAAGAAATAGGGCTGAGAAAAATGCAGCATCTACTTTTTCAGAATCGTGAGATAGCTTTTCGTGAGCTTTAGAAGAAAAATACTGCTCTAGTTCAAGTTGCGAGGCGTCTGAAAAAAAATTCAGTAAATTATGTTGTTCTTTTAGAATAATAGGGGACTGGCAATTTTATCGGGTCAATTTATTTGGCTATAAGTTTTCTATTTCAGAAGAATTAAAATAGTTTTTTTTCATAATTTCGTAATTTAGTTTTGATTCTTGTAAGTTAATTTTTGTGAGACATTTTATTTTTGATTTTTAAACTTTGCTTTTTCATTCTCAGATAACTAAAACTAAAAAAGAGATAACAACAGAAAGCAAGAAAAGAGCCCTTGAAGCCACAGCAGTCAACACTTTTGACATTACTTAACACTTTGAAAAGGGCTCATTTTGACACCGATCCATAGAAAGTTTTAAACTCGTGTTTCAGAGATTTTTTTTCAAAAGACTTTGTACATTTCAGTTTTGTACACGGACTGCGTGAAAAAGTTTGCGATATCGTGTCTGTGTGCAAAAATCGTGAAAATCCATGATTAAGAGGAGACAAGGCAAAAAAGTGATTTTTTCATAGAAACCTTCGGCAGCAGAACTTTTTTTTGCCAATCTTGATCTTTTTTTGACAAAAACCTTTTCTACAAAAATAAATTTTGGTGTTGTCGCGATTCGACGAAAATAGAGGGTCAAAATGAGCCGTATTCAAAGTGTTAAATGACAACCGAATTTTAAATGGGGCGAAGCCTAGAGTGACCCACAATCATGAGTCAACTGTAAAAGAACAAAAACATTATGGCCAAAAATCTCTAGCTAAAAAGTGGCGGTTCCTGTACCTTGGAAAATGTTATGTAGCACTTCTTTGCGTGTTTCTCCACTTGACATTGCACTCAATACACCCATATTGAAAAAGAGCACAAGTGGAGAGAATAAAGTAGTTTTTACGGCTGTTTGGTCAGTGTGGTTTGAAAGCTCGAACAGACGGGACAGCATTTGAACAGAAAAATCAAATTGGGCATCACCAAAGTGCTCATTGTTAAATGACTTGTTCGGGTTTTCAATAAACTAAATTCCTTATTTCAATAAGGCATCTACGTAAGAACTAGACAACAAAAAATCGGTAAAGTTATTTTTTTTTCAAAAATTGCTTCAAAACGGGATCTGCTGACATCAAATCGAAACAATTTATGAGCTAAGATATCTTTTATAGCAATTGACGTGTGCTAACTTTCTAGGTGGTCGACTTGGCTCCCTAAAGTTATTATTTTTTGATTTAAATAGATTCAAAAATTCGATAAGATCAAACATAATTTAAAAAAAAGCTCTAACAATTGCCGATTTTTTAAAATTAAAAGCTTCTGGATTTAACTAAAAGTTCTAGCCCTATATTTTTATTTTTTTGCCCTTTTTTCAAATTTCAAATAAAATAACTGAAATCTGGCCTCTTTTAATCAAAATCGGGTAAATTGATCTAATTTGTGGCATTCGAGCAAAATGGGAGCAATTTACCCGATTTTCATTAAAAAAGGGCCAGATTTCAGTTAATTCATTTTGAAATTTCAAAAAGGGGCAAGAAAAAATTAAAAAGCGACAAGAATTCAGACTTTAGGGGCACCAATTCAATTTGATCCATTTATATTCAATCTAGCTAGTAAATTTTTGCGCGAACATAAAATTTTACAATTTTTAGGAGCTAATATAGCAATACAGCCTTTCTCACGGGGAAATCAACACTGTTTTAACAATCTTGAATCATCACATTGGAATTTGAAACAATATTTTTTTAATGAATACCTTTTTTGAAAACACGCAAAAAGCAATTTTAAACCCTATCTTGAGAACCAATCCACCTTGCTACAAAAAAGCCCACCTTGCTTAAATCAGCGCCACGCAGTTCCTTGTAGCAAAAGATATTTTTGTTGAGAACTAAAATAGACACAAGAAACAAAATCATTTTCGCTGCTTTAGACTAAAAAAATATTCCATAAAAAGCAATATATGATTAATATAATATTATGCTTGCTCCCGATTTTTTTGAATCGCTAATTTTCTTGAATCGGTATGCTGTTTAAGCCTTTTATGTTCAAAGGTGGGCACTTGTTGGGGCCCCTGCTTCAAAAGCGCGTTTTTACTAAAGGACTGACTACTCAGATACCCACAATATACTAACAAGACGCATCTCGTGACACAAACGTTTGATTTTGTCTGAATTTGCACTGGCCTTTTTTACGACTAAGGCTTTGCCTAGGCAAAAAAAGTTGATTATAAATAATCGGAAATTTCTTTAAAGGGTCATTGCCACCTGTTTTCAATTGTCCCCCGTTAATTCAAATTTTTCGCCTGATCATTGAACTTGTGTACAAATTTTTCAGCTTGTTTTCTAACAAAACAATGACTAGAATTCAATTTGAGGTACAGTTGTGTTAGAAACCAAGTTAAAAACCCCGTACACAAGTTCAGTCATTGGGAATTTCGATGGACAACCGTTGTCGTAGACGCAATGGCCATTTAAAAGATTCTATTCCTTTGAAAAAAAGTAAAATCGATAGTTTTGTTAAGCTGTTTGAGCCGAACAAGAATATAGGGGAATATAGGCGTTGCAAGAATTGATCAATGAGATTTAAGTTCGTACGATTTTATTATGTTTTATAATTTTATAATTTACGGTATGGCAGCGTTGTGTGCTGACTGTCGATCTCAGGTTTGGTTTCTGTGTTTGCTCTATTATTTTTGATCAGCAATGTTGATACAGAATAAATGATTAAAAGTGTCATTTGAATTTGCCAAATTCTCATTGTCATCAACAAGTATGGTTCTGTAAAAAAGTTTTTTTCATTGATTTTTTGTCTTTTATATTGGTCACAGTAAATAAAAATGCTCAGGCGTTGAAAAACGAGGCATTGACTTTGTAAAGATAGTGTATTTTAGCCTTCTTCTATTTGGAAATAACTATTGATGTTTCACACTTCGAATAGTTCTCTTTGTCAACTATTTTTTGGCTAATATATTTTGAATTTTCCGGTTACGAATTTTTTTTTAAATTGATTTAGCAATATTGTTCAATTTTTTATTTGACCAAATAAATGTATAATCAGAGGATTATAAGAAGCAATAAATGATAATAAAAATTGAACAATGATATGTCAATTTCCCTTCTAATTAACTTTTTACATAATAACAACAAACATTTTTAGTTTACACTAAATTTGTAAAAATTACACACGCTCAGATAAATCCGCACACACACAAATGGCAAAAAACAGATTTAAAAATATCACAATTGAGCCGTATACAATATTAAAAAAGTAAATAAAAAATCAAATACAATTATACAGCAATTAGGAATGGAAAACACAAAAACTATTATTTTCCAACCACTGATGTAAGTTTCTAGGTGTGGGTTCTAATAATCATAATAAATTTTAAAGGATGTCACAAATAATTATAATTTTCAAACAGTTTTAATTTTATTAAAACCGAATTGCGAAGATCTGCAATGGAAGATCGGCTAAGAATCACGTATTATTATTTTTATACAAGTGCGTTCAATAGGAAGGGAATGCCGCGAAGTAAACTGTTCCATATTAGGACTTTTTTTGCAGAGCCAGGCGAAATTTTCAAAAAGTCAGAGCCAGAGCCATAGTACAAATTTTAAAAGTTCCGATTTAGAGCGGTGCCAAATTTTTAAAAACTCAGAGCGAGAGATGGAACGAAAATTCAAAAACTTTCAATGATCACTAAGAAAAATATTTTCACAATCTTTTTCGAAAAATGAATTAAAAAACATTGAAATTTATATTTGGCGAGTCTTAACTTAAATATCTTCTGTTTGTTTGTCCTGACTGCCCATCCTTAGCTGATTTTGAAGCGCAAACCAGTTGCTTAGAGGCACAAAGTTCTTCTCCATCCATTTGCGGTTAGTTTTAATGACCTCGAGACGCTGTTTAAATATGTCGTAGTTGCGAGTGGTCTTTTCGTTGTCCACTATAAACTTTTCTACCTAAAAGAGGGACCGAAATTAATTCACTTCATTCGAAAAAGATCTTTTTAAATGTAGACCTCATCAATAAGACGTTGAGAATTGCCGACAATAGAGTGAGCTACAATAGATCTGAGAAGTGTCTGCTGCTCTTTGAAACTAAAATTTATAAATTTAGTAGTATAGCGTATTTTTGATTTATGGTATTTGCTCCAAATGTAACAATACAGTCAACTCTGCCAGCAACAAACGATCTAAAAACCGGGCTCTTTGTTTGTTTATAAAAAGTTTGACCCTACCGGAGTATACAACACCGCCCCCCCCCCCCCCCAATGAATTTTTTTAAGTGTTTCCAAACACCCTATATCGACCTAAAATCACCTCAGGAGTTCAAAAAGACATTATTTTTAAGTTCTGGTTAATAAAAAATTGAGTTTTGGGCATTTTGAAGTTTCGACCATTTGCCTGTTTTGGCATGTTTTGGTCACTGGAGCTGGGCAAAAAGAGCCTTTAAATGCATTTTTATTCAAGAGTCTTGCTCGGAATTATGTCTAAGGTAAGTGAGTGCGCGCATCTCTAACCAACCAAGCCCCTGCGCCCCGAAGGGTATACTCCAGTAGGGGCTTGGTTGCTTGGGGTTGAGATGCGCACATCCACATACCTTAGACGCAAATCACTCGAAAGTGACTCTGGATGCATCAAAAATGTATGCATACTAGGGTTGTTGAAATAGCCGGCTATTTATTTTTCGGCTATTAAGCCGGCTATATAGCCGGCTAAATAGCCGAAAATAGCCGACAATCAACTATTTATAAAAAATTAATGCTTAATTTCTTTCAAATTTTCTTATTTTTTTAAATTTTTTTTTCTAGTTTCTTTAAAAATAGCTCATTATTTAAATAGCGGCTATTTACCGGCTATTTTGCCGGCTATTTTCGGCTATTCAGCGGCTAAATAGCCGGCTATTTAGCCGTTGAACAACTCTAATGCATACCATAGTTTATTTATGCGGTAGGCCCCAGTCATCAAAACTATGTTCAACATCTTCCTTTTTACACTAAATTGGCCCATTTTTGGTCCATTTGCACCCCAATACAGCCCTAAATCCCTTCAAAAATGGTCAAAATATGTATTTTTGGGTGGTCCCAAAACTCGATTTCTTATTGAATAGAATACAAAAATAATGTCTTTTTCTAGCCTCTGAGGCAATTTTAGGTGGATATAGGGTGTTTGGATACACTTTTAAAAAAACTTCATTTGGGGGGGGGGGTATACTCCGGTAGCGCCGAAAGTTTCATAGAGGAGAGGGCAATGCCCTCGATTTTATTGATAGAGAACCGAACTGACTGCTCCTAGCTATTTGACGCGAGATGATGCTAAGTCTAAGAGTCCACTGTATCACCTATTTTAAAACGCCTTGAAAGCTTTTTGAATAGTTCTGACGCAAAAGTTAAAGAAGAAAAGCTTTCGCAAATAGAAGAAGCCAAAGACATTTCGAAGAACTTCATGCAATTAATGGTCCAAGCTTTCTATCGAATTAATAATACGCCAAGAAGATAGTAGAGGAAACTGGAGTCCCTATATAGACTATAGAAACGTCAAAAAAGTTGGAAGAGCATGAAAAAGCAGTCTGGCTCAAAAACAGCTTAACTAAAAAACTTTCTGTGGCAAGAAGGTAAGTCCAGAAGCAAAGTGAATTGAATAAAAAGTCAGATAAAATAATTGGAAATTAACATAATTTTGGATTCATTTGGTAACTTTTTAGGCGAGTTATCATTAGCATTTGTATGCTTTTTTAAAAAAATTTTTAACTTTTTTTAAACTTACTCCTCGTAAATTTGCTCCCAGTGATCAATAAAGAAGTCGACAATGACTTTTTGGCCGATCACCCTGTTGGAAACATGGCCAAATACAGAAGGCTTGTCCTGCAACCGAATCACTGTATTGTTCATGTCCGCTGCCATAGCTAGCAACCTTGAAAGTTAAAACTAATATTAAGTACAAAGAAAAAAGACAAGCTTGTTACTTTTTGAGTGTGTGAGTATCCCTGGAACAGGCCAGGGCAATCATCAAGCGCTCCCTTTCCACTTGAACAGCCTCCCTTTGGAACAGCTCCAAGACCATTTGCCAGTCACTCTCCGACCATAATGCACCCCTTCGCAGTATGTTAGGGTTCGGAAGGGTACTGGCACACTGAAAATATTGGTTGAAAATTTTCATAGTAAAGTAGGACTATCGTTTTTTATCTAGTTTCAAAAAAAAAGTTTCAGACAGTACAAATTTAAAAAAAAACAGCCAGAAGGGAATTTAAAGAAATGATCACAATTAAACATTAAATACATTTTCTACAAAAAACTCAATCAACTAGCCTGCTACACTGACTGCTCATCTGAGATTCATTTCGACAAGGCTGAACAAAATGACTAGTATAAATTTCAGTAATCCTGTTGATGCATCTCAGATCCCTCAAAGAGCACATCTTTTGGATGATGCGCATGTTTAACAAGCTAAAATGTACCAAAAATTACAAAATTTTATTCATTTTTTGAAATTCTTTGCTAGACCAATTAAAACTAGTGTTGGAGTGCGGTGCGGTTGAACCGCGGCTAAAACCGCAAAATCACGCCGCAAATTTTGAAAAACCGCAACAGCAGAACCGCCCGCACTTCAATGAAAAATCGCGGCTAACCACATCTCGCTATCTTAATGTAGACAATCCACACCTTTTTTCAACTACCGTATTTTCTCTAATTGCCGCCCCGGCGGAAATTAGAAGCATGTAATTTTTTCAAACTTCAAGTGGTTCAAAACTCGTGTTTTTATTTACTGTTTGAGCTGTGTAAAAAGTGCCTGTTAGATTTTTGAAATCCTTCGCAGGCACTTTTTAGACAGCTCGAACAGTAATGGCCTCATCACAATTGTAAGTGTAAGGAGATAGGGCAGATGTCCAGCTTTTTGGTATTGTGAAGACACCTTACATTTACACTTACAATTGTGATAGAGCCATAAATGAAAACAGGATTTTCAGACCACTTGAAGTTAGGGGGGGGGGCGGCAATTAGAGGGGCGGGCGGCAATTAGAGGAAATACGGTATATTGAAAACTGTACCACCGGTTATAGTGATACAGAAAAGAGGACTGTCACCTAGCAGAATTGAACTTAATGTTTTTTTTTTGACAGCGCCCTCACTGAATTTGACCACCTTACGGGAAGTTCAATTAGTAGTACAGGGACCAAGTTTTTACCGATCAAAGGATGCCGCCTTTATGCCCCACTTTACTGGGAGGGTGTTAGGCTCCGCCTTTTTCAATAGTGCTCGATAGGTATGGGTTAAAAAGGGCGGAGCCTAACACCCTCCCATACCTATGGGCTTCTCTTTGAAAGTGCCCATAGGTATGGGGCATAAAGGCGGCATCCTTTGATCGGTAAAAACTTGGTCCCTGTACTACTTCAATTATAGTATATAAATTTTGTTGTGCTATTTATAATTCAAAAAGTGTTTGTAAATTTTCTCTTTGTAACCTTTTTTAGACTCCTTTCTGGGTAAAAAACTCCTCTTCTTACTCATTCTTCTTTTAATATACGTGATTCAAGGATCCAATAAAACGAGCGATGATCCAATAAAAAGAACACATCGTGTTAACAAAGAGGCCACCCCAAAATCAAACTGTTCTCAAAACTCTTTAGTTCAGCTAACTATGGCGAGTTCATTTACAATCAACTCAAATAGTTAACTGAAAAGAAGGCTCTAGCCTGCTTATTGATTGATTTTGTTGTTTTGGTGTTTGCAAGGGTGAATAATGAATTTCTAGAGTGGTCCTTTTTGCGTATCTGCAGTTATTCTATAATAACTTATCTGTAAAAAAATTTCGCGGAAAAATTGCAATTATCTTTCGCGATTTAACCGCAACCTCAAATTTTCAGAAAAAAACTGCACCGCAAAAGCGCCCGCACCCCAAGTCTCCAACACTACTTGAAACATCGATTTTTTTGGCGCTAATCGGATATACCCACCCTAAATCAATTTTGTCTTTTAAACATTCTTAGAGACTACATAACGCTCAAAATCTCAAAAATGCATTGTCTTTGAGTTGTGATTAGCCAAAAATTCACTTTTCGGATTTTTTGAAAATACATTTATGTGGTGCTCAGGAACGTTTTGAAAAGAATTTGAATTGGGGTAGGTACCGTATTTTCTCTAACAATGACCCCCTCTCTAATAATGACCCCCCCCTTATTTTGACTAGGATTTCAGAGTTAAGGCCATTTTCGATTGACAATTTCGGAATTTTTGAGAGGTTGAAAAATAATGACCCCGAGGTCATTATTAAAGAAAATACGGTATATCCAAGTAGGGTCGATTTTTTGCTTTCATCCCTCCTCCCATTGACTTTTTAACCTTAAGCGATCATAACCAGCGTATTTCAGGTCAGAATCGATCATATTATAAAGTCATATTTCAGTCCGCCCTAAAATTCAATGGCCAACTCACCAGGGAGATCAAGGCGAAAAAATTAATGTATCGGGTAATTAACCATAAAAGTGCTAAAATGACTTACTTTTCAAAAAATCTAGTGCTGTCTAAAATCTTTTTGTCCAAAATTTCCTTGATTTCCTTGTCGAACAAATCGCTGATGATGTGTTTTACGTATTCCTACAAGTATTTTGAATATTTGGTTGTGTGCATTTTTTGTCTACCCTAAAGTAGTCAGCCTCAGGCTCATCTCCAAAGTAGTTCTGAATAACAGTGAGTCCGGTGAGAGCCATTTCCCAGGGCATGTATTCCTGCTCTTTAGCCAGGTAGTGGGTCAGATTCAGAGCAGCTTCGTAGGGCAGACGTCCAGCTTCGGCTAAGGTAAATGTGTCGTCGATGATTCGAGCTCGGCTTTTTACTGAGATTTTCTGTAAACAGTAAATTTGGAATAGTTATGAAAGCTTAAAAAAGACTTTTAGGAAAATGATAAAGATACAAATAATTATTTACCACGATTTTTTTCTTCAAAAATTTCTCTGATATCCATCATGTCCTACTACTCTTTTATACAGCAAGACAGTTCATGTGAATCATGCATATTGACCGGAATATATAAATTTTAAAAATACATTTAAACTTTTTCCTTAATCAGCACCATTCTGCTATAACTGTTTGTTTT
Organism: Ditylenchus dipsaci; assembly: GCA_004194705.1. Classification (NCBI taxonomy): domain Eukaryota; kingdom Metazoa; phylum Nematoda; class Chromadorea; order Rhabditida; family Anguinidae; genus Ditylenchus; species Ditylenchus dipsaci. Next base: position 233,752 of record SADC01000318.1, on the reverse strand, counting down.
GACTCATTTTGAAAAAGTCTTCTGTAAACATTTGATGTCATTACAACCGGCTTGAATTGAGCTTTCGTTTAAAGTATTGAGCTGCTAATATTTCTCATAAAAATATAGAAACACCCGCTTTTTCGAACAAATGCTGTTACCCGAGATTCAAATTTATGTGAAAAATTCCGATTTCTCCATTTTCATAATATCTTGACCTGATTTTTATTGCAAATGTTTTTTATTGATATTCATATATCTTTGTCGTTTGTTCTAAAAGTTTCTCTAAATAGTTTTATTTCTCTGCTCGGCAATTTTGACGGAAAATGGATATACATTTATGTTAAAAATTGATAAACAAAAAAACCACAGGGTGCCAAAGCAAAAAATGGTACCCATTCAGGAATAGGGCCGAACAATTAATAAAAAAATTGCATTTAATACATTTTAAGAAAAGTTTTTTAAATCTATAGGGGGGACCAAGATTATTTTTTTAATCTCATATTTGCAAAATCTTCATGGTTTAGCTACAAACCTGATGGTCTAGAAGAAGCTGGTCAGTTATCCGGTCAAGTGTTTTCTTGCTGTATTGGACTCTGTAAAAGCCGTTTGACTCGCTGTTTACTACAAATACTTCATTCTCGTCTACTTTCAAGATGTTGCCTGATAATATTTGTGTTTATTTCTTTACTTTAGTATTAAAAGATTTTTAAAAAAATACTTTCATGCAGCCAAACCATGTCTCTTTCGGTTCCATTGACATTGTACCAAATTGGCACTGAAAATAGTCCAGTTACACCATTGACAAGGGAACACCCCGAACTGTAAACTTCGACACGCCAATTCTGGTAGGGCCATCTTGTAGAGCGTATTCGTTGAAGACATAAAGTTTCAATATTTTCGGCCCGTGCGAAGAAACATTAATCCTGAGCCTGAGTCCGACACTATTTTTAGCCCATTTGTTGAAAAAAAAAGTGTTGGACCAACGTGGGAATCGAACTATTAGGGTAATACTATATAGAGTTAGGACGGTAGGAAAATATGTTTTTAAAATTCACAGGGGGCACCACAGCAATTATTTTTAGCCGCTTTTTCATATTTCTCAGGCCTCTAGTTTTTTGTTTTTTCTTCACACGGGCCATAAATATTGAAATTATATATAGTAAAACGACTATGTTCTACGAAATGGCGCTATCAGAATTTGCGTTTCGAAGTTTACAGCTTGGTGTTTCCTTGATAGAAATTTTCGTAGTTGACTTCTTGAAACTAAGGCAAAATCCAAAAAATATCGAGATTTATCAAAACATACCATCCCATTTATACCTGTAAAAAAATTGAAATACACCAATAAACATTTTTTCGTTTTAAAAAAGTACTGACCAATATTTAGCGTTGCGAAATTTAGGTCTTTCTAGGGCATTTTCATCGAGTTTGAACCTTTTCTGGGTGAGTTCTACTCTGTGCTCATCCAGTCGTTTGACCTCCACAACTTGAAAAGAAGCAATTTTATGTTATTTTAAACAAAAAATATATATTTGAGTTACCGGGATATCCCATCTGCTCAGTCCAAGGCTTAGCAAACTCGTCTACATTAAACTTATTTCCAGTCCAGTCTTTGAGAGAATCAGGCACAGCTTCTGTCAGAGCATTCCATAAATCAGCATGTTGGGCGTTGCTGTATTTGTAGCGGTTCAGGTAGATCTGAGAGCGATTACCGTATATTCTCGATTAGAAGGCCCCTCTCTAATAGAAGGCCCCCTTGAGGACCTATATATCAGCATAGAAAAAGAAATTCGCAAATCTGTTTTTCGCGTTTTCTTAGTTAGCACGAGCTCACCTGATTCCACTTTTAAAATTTTAGTTGAGCACCCGAAAATGCACAAGAAAGTAGTATAAAACGGTGCATGAAACGAAATATACAAAACGAATGCTGTTATTTCGAGAAATGTTTTTGGCACAAATTCAAATATAAAGATTTGAAATTTCATTTCCATTAAATCAAAGTAAAAAATAAGAAAAAGTGATTAACTGAGGTGATTTTCTTTATGCGGACCGACCTTTGGGTGGCTTATAATTGAGGTGGCTGTTAAACGAGTGGCGATTGACTGAGGTGCAGGTTAGCCTTATTTCTTTACTGGCCACCAAATCGGGCTCAGAGAGGCGGCTAACCTACGTTTGGCTGTACACAATTTTTTGAAAAAAATGTATTGGAATTGGACCCATGACATTGCGCATGCTAAGCAAACACTCTACCACTGAGCTACAGCCCCTCACACCCTATCATGAATTATTTATACAGAATAACTAGTTGATGTGTAAGATCGTATCACACCAGATCGTTTTTATCCCTAGTATTTCGGCGTTTCCACTTTATAAAAAATGGAAACAAAAAATTTAGGTGCATAGACGTTTCCCAAAATGAAACTTTTTTCATTTTGGGAAACGTTTCCCAAAATGAAACTCAAAAGAGTAAAATATCTCTAAGGGTATATATGGAGATACTTATTTAGACATATTAAGGGTATTTGGCCGCTTCGCGGCCAAAGACCAGCACACTCCACATTGCAAGGGATAGGGGTACATACATGTGTTAACCCTGACCCTTGCAATGTGGAATATGCTGGACTTTGGCCATCACATTCAGCCAAATACCCTTGATATGTCTAAATAAGTATCTCCATATATACCTTAGAGATATTTTACTCTTTTGGGTTTCATTTTGGGGAAACGTTTCCCCAAAATGAAAAAAGTTTCATTTTGGGGAAACGTCTATATCCCAAAATTTAGTCGGACTTACATTTAGCCCCTTTTTGAAGTACTCCTCTCCCATTACTGCACGAATCATGCGAAGCACAGATGCTCCCTGAAATAACAAATATTTTTATTTTTCTAAAAGCAGTCACGAGATACCTTGCTATAGGTTATAGAGTCAAAAGCTTCAGTGACATCCTCAGCTTTCAAAATATCAAAGAACAAAGGGTGAGATGTGGCTCGAGCATCCCTGTCAAAAGCACTGTCTAGGGCTTCCACCAGAAAATATTCGTCCTAAAAAATTTATAAAATTTCTATCAAATAAAACTTTCTGTGAGGCTGTCCAAAAAGTTGTGAGCCTTTTTTTTCAGCAATTTTTAAAGCCTCAAAAGCCATTTTTTGCACTTTTAATATTTTTTTGGCAACAAGTCTTTTTTTTTTGGAAAAAACTGCTTTGGTTCATGAAGAGTATTTGAAAAAAAATTCACCATTCAGTTTGAAGACGGAGACAAAAAATTTAAACTTTCTTTTGGCTAAAAATTATTAAACGGTAAAGACAAATACCGTATATTCTCGATTAGAAGGCCCCTCTCTAATAGAAGGCCCTCTCTAATAGAAGGCCCCTTGAGGACCTATATATCAGCATAGAAAAGAAATTCGCAAATCTGTTTTTCGCGTTTTCTTAGTTAGCACGAGCTCACCTGATTCCACTTTTAAAATTTTAGTTGAGCACCCGAAAATCTCAAAATCGAAATATTTTTTTCCGACTTTTTAGGGTTGAAAAATAGAAGGCCGGGCCTTCTAATAGAGAATATACGGTAACTTTTGAGACATTTGGAAGAACTTTTTTTGCAAAAAAATCCACGCCGTTAGTCTCGCAACTTCTGCAAAATTGAATATTCATTAAAAAAAACAACCATTCTAAAGTTTCCATTACTTATGGCATGAGTGCCTAGATATTCCATGAGAGTAGCGAATCCCTCGTTCAGCCATAGATCACTCCACCATTTCATGGTCACCAAGTTGCCAAACCACTGAATTTTTCTAGGATCAAATTGAAAAACCCGTCAAAATATGTGAATCTCCCGTCAAATTTATTTTTTACCCCGTCAAATTCAAATTCAACAAAATATGTAAATCTCCCGTCAAATTTGAATTTTCAGTCAAATACTGCATTAAATTTGCGGGAATTCGAATTTTATAGTCAAAAAATGACTTGGATAGCTCAGAATACCTCCCCGGAGTGGCAAATCAGATTTCCAGTCAGATGGACTGAATCGCTCAGAATTCCGTCCTGATCATTCTCAACCATCTGAAACCACCCTAACCCATTCTAAATTTCTGCAAGCCAGTATTTAAGTACTCTAAATCAGTGCTTAGGGTGGTTTCAGCTGGCTGAGAAAGATTCAGGGTGGCATTCTGAGCGATTTAGCCATCTTACTGGAAATCTGATCCGCTCAATCGAATTTTCGCAAAAAGTTCACTGCACCACCCCCCCCCCCCCCCAGATTACCCCCCGAAAAACCAACTTTCAGGAGCTTCTGGCCACTCCGGGCAGGTATTCTGAGCAACCCAACTTTTTTTTGACTATAAAATTCGAATTCCCGCAAAATTTAATGCAGTATTTGACTAAAAATCCGAATTTGACGGGAGATTCACATATTTTGACGGGTGTTTCACTTACAGCCATTTTTCTATATTTCATTAAATTGTATTAAAGGGGCATGCCACGCTAATAAGAGGTGGTGCCCGGGAATTCAATTTTTTTTCTAATCGTTGGATTTCTGTTCGGATTTTTTACTTGGTTTCTAACAACATAAGGCCTAGAATTCAATTTTAGGTGTAGTTTTGTTAGAAACCAAGTTGAAAGATCCGTACAGAATTTCAATGATACGGAAAAAAATTTGAATTCCCGGGCACCACCTCTTATTAGCGTGGGCATGCCCCTTCAAAAGTCTTTCAAGAAATTCGACAGTTTTAAAATGGCCCTAACTGTTTTTATAGTCCGTTTTTCGAAATTCTGTTTTACAGATTGATTTTCTTGCTGACAGTATTTGTTTGGTATACAAAGTCGGAAACACGATTTTCGCTTAGTCTCCTGTGATTTTGGTCCTGTGGATAGTCGAAACTCAAACCACAGAGCGGAGTTAGCAAAATGGTGTTTTTGAAAATCTATACCAAAAGTATTGTCGGCCAGAAAAATCGATGTGTAAAAACGTAATTTCGAAAAACGAACTGGAAAAAGTTATGGCGATTTTAAAACTGCCAAATTTCTTTAAACACCCTGTACAATAGAAATTTCACCTGGTGGCCAATTCATGACTGACTACCGAAGACACAGCCATTTGCTGCTGAGAAGTGTACAAGTCAGGACTGTAGAGCAAGTATTTTTCTCTGTAAGTGACTAGACCCCAGTTTTCCATTGCTCCAGCGGCAAAATCGGGAAACGCCATCATGTCCTGTTTGGGCAAGGGGAAAGGAATGCCGTAATAATCCTCGTAATATTCTAATACTTTGATGCCGGCTGAGAGAGCATAGGAGGTGAGGTTGACGGCATCGCTTCTGGCCCAGATGCGAAACTAAAAATCAGTGAAATTAATCAAGACTGTTTTCAAACAAATTTTGTGCATTAGTCCCTGTTTAGATTTATTTTGCATATGTGGTTCAAAAATAAGTGCCTCAGGGCAAGACAAAATCCGAATTTTTCGATGATCTAATTTTTAGATTTCTAAAGACACTGCGGGTAGTAATTAAACTATGCGGAACATATATCTGACCTCACAATTTGCATTTGTAATATAAAACTTGACTTTGTTTTTAAATTCGAAAAATCAACAGGCGACCAAGGCTAAATTTTGAAAAAAAAAGGTAGAATCTTCCGTATTTGAGGTAGCAAACAATCTTTGCCTATGTCTCTTCCCATGATTTATTCAGAGGTTCGCTTCTTGCTTTAATGGCATCTAAAGCTTTTGCGTGGTTCCGAAAATTCAAAGAGTTCAGTTGGATATCTGGTTATCCACTTAAAGCTTAGAGTAGGCTTGTTCGGCTAAATTCAACCTGAGCAAAAAAAATACCAAAAATTTCTTTGTGCGAACATGCCTATCCGCTTTTTTCCATTCATGGAAAAAGGGGACAAACGATTACGTAATTCGTTTCTCCCCTTTTTTACACTTTTGAATTCGCGGCTTCTTCATTTTATTTATTTGGCTGCTGTTTCCTTTTTCTTTAACGTTTTTTACTCTTAGTCGAACCTTAAGCGCAGGTTAAGCAAGCGTCAGTCCATTCCCAACCAACTTTAACCATCCGAACTCCAATAGATGGGGTAGGTGTCTCCTGTACAGATGGATACTCATCTGGATCCCCTAAAAAATTAAAATTTCTAAAAAATAAAAATAAACCATTCTTTTCTAACTTAAAGTTGTGTGGGGAATTGGATTTATTAAGTTCAAAATTGCGATTTTACCTATCCTAACTTCAATACTTAGGGTGGGTACCTCCCGGTTAGTTGGATATGCACCTGGATATATCCACCCAAACCCCCAAATTTTTCCGCCCGAAATTTTTTTTTAAGTTCTCGGGTTCCAAAACATGTTTCTGGACTAATTCGAGCATGCTAAAGATGGTTTGACAGTACTAAAATCATGTTTTATCAAGAAATTTTTGATTTATCGTAAATTATTGATTTTGATAAATCAATAATTCACAATAACTCAAAATTTCTTGATAAAACATGATTTTAGTACTGTCAAACCATCTTTAGCATGCTCGAATTAGTCCAGAAAACATGTTTTGGAACCCGAAGGACTTCAAAGAATTGTTTTTTTTTATCAAAGTGGACGACCACTTGGTTTGGTGCATAGATCACCCAGTAGAACTGAGGTTTGATTATAGAAAAACTTTTAAAATGATAGGAGTTCTTTGCAAGACAAGTAAGTTAATTCAGAAATTTAAAACCAAAAAAGGCGCGAATTCAAAAAGTGGAAAAAAGGGGACAAACGAATTAAGTAATTCGTTTGTCCCCTTTTTCTATAAATAAAACAACCGAAAAAAATGAAGCCAAAATTTTCGGAAAACATTGCCTTGGTTCCCCAAGTTGATTTTAATGGAGGGGTGCTCCGCATGTTTTCACTGAAAAAAAAACTATTTTCGGTCCCTCTTCAGCTTATGATTTTGTGCAGGCAATAAGTATTAACCTACCGAAAAGAGTTGGACGTTTATTTGACAATTGGAAACTTTAGGGGCTTGCATGGGCTCTTACAGCTAGTTTTTTACATTAAAATAACTGAAATTTCTGCTCACCCTCGTGTTTTTATTGGTTCTTCTTTCCACATACTCGAAATCGGACACCACCAGAGCCAGTAAATAGGAAGACATTGGCAGGGTTTCGTCAAAGGTAGTCAAAATCCAGTCAGGGTGACTTCTGAAATCTCAACTTAAATCGAAAGCCTACCCAAAATTATTGTCAAAAACGCACGTTGGCTCGTCTTCAGTGAGTTCAATAGCATTGCTGACCGCTTTGGAGCCGACTGGGTGGATGACACGGAGTCTCCAGACCGCTTTAAAGGCTGTAATAAATTTGAAAAAGCGTGGTTAACAGCAAGACTAGGGTTAGCAAGGCCTAGAAGCTAGTTCAAAATAGAAACCTGGTTCGTCAAAACACGGCACCACCCTGCGAGCATCTGTGGGCTCCATTTGGGACACGGCTGCATACTTTTTCTTACCTTCTAGTGTGGTGTATTGGGTCAGGTAAAGACCCGAAAGTTTCTTGGCTATAGGACCGGAATAGGGATCTGAAATTTTCTTTAGATTTGAAGATGGTTTTTTAGAAAGAATAAGTAGGTTACTTTGATGTAGTATTCTTGGTCCTTTGCAGAAGACCATCTAGCTCGAAAAAAACTTTTTCCAGAGTCTCGTTAGCAGTCACTTTGATCACTTTTACAGCAGCGGGTACTCGTTTTGGAGCATCGCTGTTCTGAAATTAAAATTTAAATCAAAACTAAAGTAAAAGATATTACTGATTAAGTTTATTCTATAATAATTATAGAATATATTTTTTCTGCAACAAAAATTTTGGTTGAAATACTTATCGACCCCGAAATTGACCCCTTTTCTGCCTCAAAAGGCTCTTTTCCTGCCCCAAACTTGAAAAACTCTTTGTTCTCGGTAATTTTCTGATAAATTTTTAGTTTTGTTTTAACCATTTTGTAGCTCTGGATCTCAGCTTTCTTACATGCTATCAACTGAGCATATAAATTTTTTCAAAAGTTGGAGGAAAAAATCTTTGAATGGACACAATCCTCGAAACAATTTTCTCTATTCAAAAACCTTTTTATCCACCTTTTTGAAACTTCACTAAAATCACTCAACAGCTTGCTAGAAAGCTGAGATTCAGAGCTATGAAATGGATTAAAAAATCAAAAAATTGATTGAAAAATCACTCAGAACAAATGCTTTTTAAAATCTAAGGCAGGAAAAGAGCCCTTTGAGGCAGAAAAGGTATGATTTCGGGGTCGAAAAGAATTACAGCCAAAAATTTTTGCTAAAAATTTAGCCAAAACCTCAGAAGGATGCATACAGAATCTAAAATTTTTTATATTAGAGACAACCTTCTTAAAACTTTTACCGTCAAACTTGTCAATTTTTTATCGAAAATTCCAAAAGTTCGCTCAGAAATGTCTTTGGTCAATAATTTACCGAAATGTGATCTTGGCGCCATAAACTAACTTTTTGACATTTTTACAAAATTTTAAAAGCATTGTGATAACATGCTTGATTCAAAAAAATCTTTTGAATGTGCTTGTCCTTTTGTGGTTTTGGTTAAATTCGCGACAAAATAACAAAAGTTTCACACGATATGAATATTTTGAAAAGCAGTAGCTTACAAACCAGTCTTTTTAAAAACCAACAAAATTGGTAGTTTCGTATTGATTTCAGAATAGTGTTTAAACGTCTCATAAGTAATTTTTATACGTTTAAAATAATAAGAACCCTATTTTCTGATACTCCAATACATGAAGAACCGAATTTAAAAAAATTGGCAAAATCTTGATTTGCATGATCCTCCAAAGCAAAAAATCAAGTTTTTGTCAAACATGATTTTTTCAAAAATTAATTTTGAGTGCAGGAAAGTGCCGAAAAATAAATTTTATATTGTTTAAAGCGTATAAAAATTAATTTTGAGACTTTAAAACACTATTTTCAGATCAATACAAAGTGCGCCTCCGTACTGCATAAATGCCCAAAAATTTACATTAGAATCGTTATTAATGTTGTCGTTGTCAAGCTCGCTAGAAGACACCGATGAAGTTTCCACTGCCTTTAACCTCAATTCTTTTGTCGATTCTGATACAGAGGAAGACGAAGATTGTTCAGGTGAAGATGTGCTGCTTTCTTGTGGGTCTCTTCTCAAACGCTGCAAATTTGCATCAATTCAAATTTTCGTCCGAAAAAATTCGGCTCTATGTGTTTTCGAGGTTATACCCAAAAAATTTGCCAAATTACAAAAATTACAATGAAACATTTCAATATTTTGAGAAGAAAAAAATTGTGCTGAAAAAACGACAGGGGAGGAGGCAAGGCATATTTTTTGGGTATACCTTCAAACACATATAGAGCCAAAAATTTAAAACCTACCCGATTTACACTAACACTTCATCTTGCTGAATTTGGAACAGAGACAAGTCTTCAGGGAAGTCTAACTTGAGAGAATTCAGCTCAATAACCTTAGTTGGGTTGCGAACTCCTAAAAAATGTGCAAACATTTTTTTAAATAAATCAGTCAAAAATACTTACGGAACTTAAGGATGAGTGCTGCATCGAAGCTTAGCCGTTTCTCTGGCGGAATATGCACAAAACCGGGCACATACACTTTCATAGACAAATTGTACCAGAGGGGGAGAAAGTCCTCTGACAATCTGCCAATTATACAATTTTTCAAAAAAAAATTCAGGCTATATAAGTACCTGAGAGCAGCTGCAGGAGGTCCGTCATCCTGTTCATCTATGTCTGTAACATTGTCTGGATTGGCATTTGGAGAGGTTGGCCACTGAGAATTGGCAGAAGAAACACGCTGCCTGAATTATACTTTTTATTTACATAAATTAAATTTTAATTTCATTTTTTGAATTGTATTTTTGTTATGCTCAATAAATGATAAATTAAATGAATTAAAATACAAAAAAATTGTTTTGCCGTTTTTTCAAAATCACACTCTTTTACAGGCGCTGGCCAAAGAACCCTTGCTAAAGCCAAAAAAATTACAAAAACAACGACAAAGGGGACTAAGGCAAAAGACCCATTTCTTGTTGGATACAGGCATGTGCACGAGCCGTACTTTTTGCAGCCCGGGTAAAAACTTTTTCGGACCGATTTCCGCCCGGTCTAGCCCGTCTTCCATATAGCCAATAAATCTTACATAGCCAACTAACTTTCCGATCCGGGTTCGCCCGGCCAGTAGCAGGGTTTTCGTGATATGGATTTCGGAGCCCTGATATGATAATGATATGACATAGGGTTGACATGATATCACCTCAGGTAATATGCTTTCAGATAAAATTTCATGTCATATCATCTGATATGATGTCGAATTTGATGAACGTGAATGATATGATATTGACATGACATCGCTGACGTGATATCCGCATGATATCATATCATACATTCTTGTTGTTGCTTTCAAAGGGAGAGGCAGCTCTTCCATTTTCTTCTCTAGATTTTATTTATTGGTGATTCATCTCTGCTGTAGAGCCTTTTCTGTGCTTTTCCTACAATATTTCCTTTTTCTCTAACTATTGATTGCCTATCGACAATGCCAAATTCTACTAATTCAACATTTTCGCTTATTACGAAGATTTGGAAAAGTCAATCCAGGATCTGACCACATTTTCTAAAAATGACTACATTCCTTATGCCCAAGCTAGAGATGCTGCTCGTGATATTCTTCTCGCCTTCCGAAAATTACTTAGCCTGAATAAGCAGTTGCAAGAAGAGCTGGACAACAATGATCTACACTCCAATGAAAGTAACAAGAGGATCTAGACGATGTTTTGGCTAATGGCAAGGACACCCTCCTCAACTCATCAACAATTTCCAAAATCATTACTGACACTATTGTTGCCCACAAAGCTATGCAAGAGAAGAGCTGCACTGCTATTATTGAACGGATGCCAGAGATGGAGAACGAAAACACAACCACCAACAATGACACCGAATTTGTAAGGGCTATGGCAACTGAGATTGGAGTGGCTGGTGACCTCAGACTATGGAAACTGAGACGACATGGCCAGAAAAAGGATGGGAGGCCCAGAATCATCAAGGTCCACTTCAGCAGCAAAGAATCTCGTGACACCTTTCTCTACAAATTCCGTAAGTCCCTCCCTAACTTTGTTAATGCACCATCAAACCTCCTTGTGAGGCGCGACATGACAGAAATTGAACTAACCAAACTCCATGCACTTAGAAAGAAGCCTATGAAAATAACAAAAAATGTGGTCTTTTAAAGTATTATGTTTCTGATCTAACTGTAAAAGAAATCCATGATCCACGCAAATTTTCGGTAGTAGTATAACTGTTGTCGTGAATTGTTTTTAGCCAAATTTAAAATATTGTAAATTTTATCTGATCAAATTGAAATTTTTTCATGCTGTCACTTTAATGTAAATTTCTTTGTATTTTTGCAAGAATCAATCCATCTAACGTCAATTGTTCATTGTCGTTTTACTGATAATTTGTAAGTGTAGCAGCCAATATGGAGTGTGACTTACACATCTTAACTTTGTACTTGAATTTTAGTTGCGTAATTGTATTGTGATACATTTGCGTAAATAATAAATAAATAAAAATATCATGATGATATCACGATAGTATATGATATCAAGTAATGTCAGCAGTTTTACTTTTGACGGTGTGAAAATGATTATTCAGATCAATTCATTATTAGTTATCGAGAAATCAAGCATTCAAATGAGTTAAACGTTGGACATTCAATTAGTACACATCTTAGTACACACCCGGTGCTGGTGCCGGTGCGAATGAATTTTAAGCCTGCACCGGGTTCGTTTCAGACGAAGGTAGATTTATTCATATTCTACAGTCGAATCTCGATATAGTGGCCGTCTCGAGGACAGGCCTAGCGGGGCACGATATCTAAAAGGTCACTGTATCGGGGGCCACTATATTGAGTTTTTTAGTTTTTATAGCCTAGGCGGGACATTTTTTCGATTAAACTGTACAGTTCACACTTGCTAAGCTGCTACCCCCTCAAGTTTGTTCTCGGCTCGGGTCTGACACTTTTCGTCCCAATTTACAATACCCAATACAATAAACTGCTCTGGCTACAATTATGGGTACTAATCTACTTTAGGCGTCCATACTCGCTTAAGGCGTCCAAGATGAGTTTAGGCGTCCAACATGAAAATAGGGCGTCCACAGGACTCGAATAAAAGTTTTAGACCAATGAAATAATTAGGCGTCAAATGTTTTTACAAGGCAATTTTTCTTAATTAACATCATATATAAGTAGTAATAACAAACTTTTTTGTTATTACATGATGTTAGATACAAAATGATCTAACATTGGATCATACCTATGAATATTTTTGTAGCATATATTCTAGCATCGAATAAATACATTTCTCTAATAGCTACGGTGCCCTAAATTCACCGCCCGTTTTGGTTTGGTAAATTTTTTTAAATCTTCAACCATTTTGCAAGAGTTTTTGTTCAGTAGACAAAGGACCTTCTAAGCCTCTGTTCAACATCTCATTTTTGTCTTTCGTTAATAGTTTCACTTTTTTCTGACCAGTAAGATTTTTCGGTAATTTTTCTTCCTTTCCGAAATAACTGAATATTTCATCAAGCGAACAGCATGTGTCTTTGGACGGTAACCATCGGTTTAATGATTACATGTTCATTATCCTGTCATTTTTTTCAATTTTTAAACTTGCGTTAGAGCGATGTGCATCCCAAACCAGATCACTGTCCACACTTTTTGCTTAATAAGATATTAGCCATTCAGGTAAGGAAGAACAATTACCAAAACATTTTAAAGTCAGTGAAAAAGTAAATTTCAAATAAAAAACACAAATTAGGTGTCAACGGAATCCTAGAGTGTCCTCTTTTCAGTAAAAAAAACATAGCTGAATGGTTTAAAAAACAGAAAAGTAAAAGCCAAGCAAAAGGGGCGGCAAATGTGGGACACCCTGTAAATTCTTTGTTTGATTAACGAAACATCATGGTGACACGGCAGTTGACATTTTATGGCTGATTTGCCACCAATTGTAGATCCTACCGGGTTTTCAGCACAGATAGAGAAAACAGTTGACCAATACTCAGCTGAGTTTCAAGACCAGGTGTTGAAAAACAAAAAAAACAAAAGCTTAGATGTGCGGAATGAGTAGAAAAGACTTTTTCGATACTTTTGAAAGAAACCACTCTCATCTTTGAAAAATAGTTGATATCACATGATATGAGTTGATATCACATGATATTTGTCATTTGATGTGATATGATAATGATATGATACAGACATTTGGAAGATCGAGTGATGTGATACTGATATGACATGAAGTCCGAACAAATGATATGATACGTGATATCACCTCCATGATATCATGTCATATCATGCTACATGATATCATACGAAACCCTGGCCAGTAGAGCTTTTATGACCCTGTCTCTTACTTATCATGGCAATTTCGAAGTTTTGAATGCGCGCCGGACGAGGAGATTTTTTCAATAATGTTTTCGAATTATTTTTTGTTTGCATTTCAAAATTTAAACGTTATTTTCTATCCGATATAAGTCACATTTTTTAAACAGCTTTTTAATAGCTTTTTTCTAACCTTGTGCCATTGATTTCTTCGCATTGCTTCTTTAACTTTAATTTTACACAAATATTTCATAATTAGGGATTAACTATGAGAGCTTGGCTACTTAGGCGGCGACTAAATGCTGGCGCTTTCAGAGGAAAATAGGGTTAATAAGAACCAGGGTTAACTTGATGCTTTGCCAATTTCCCCTCGAAAGCCACTGACTGGAAAAAATTCGGCACTAGAGAGGGGCTGATGATTTGCGCCATTTTTCAGCATTTTTGTACAGTCAACTCTCTAATACACTTAAAATATTTGTTAAACACTGTCATGTAGAGGTTTGCTCTACAAAGCCTAAATAAAAGTTTCTGAAATTTAATGTGTTTGTGTGGTTTTCTAAGCCCCGGTGCCAAAATTTTTATTTTAATTTTGGCACCGGGGCTTAGAAAACCACAAAAACACATTAAATTTACACATCAACACATCAAACTTTTTAAGTGTATCTAGGAGCTGTGTATGGCGCCCGTGCCGAAAAAAGCATCGGCAGCTACTTACAGGACATTCTAAAGCAAAAAAAAGAAATCCGGCCAACCGCATTCGAACCAGTGACCTAGAGATTACAACTTCAATCTACAGTCTCCCGCTCTACCAACTGAGCTATGGCCGGCTACGTAACTGGGCGATAAAAATATTATCCATGGTAAACTTTTTCCATTTTACCAACCATGCTGAAAGAATCAATCTTTTCAAAGTTTTTAGTTTCTTTAATAAAAACTTTAAGTTTTAGAACTTGTAATGTTTTAGTTCTTTTGTTCATGCAGCCGGCCATAGCTCAGTTGGTAGAGCGGGAGACTGTAGATTGAAGTTGTAATCTCTAGTCACTGGTTCGAATCCGGTTGGCCGGATCTTTTTTTTATTTTTTTATTTTCTTTTTAAAATAACATATAAGACCCACATTTTTCTAACTCATCGTCATATCCGTTAGTAGTGCTGTCTAGTCCAGCTTGAGCACGCGCTTGGGCATCACTTTCCTGGTGTGCTCCACCCCTGTGCATTGTGTCCTTGGTGACCACATATGTAATAAGCACGGAGGCGAGTATAGAAGCTAGCACAAATATCACTGTCAACAGCACTTGGGTCTGGAACATGCTATTAACGGTGGTTTGCCTGCTGCTCTATTGCTTGGTGTGCTGCTTAAAGACTTTTTGTTGGCTGGAGAGACGGGTCTGTTGGCTCCCGATTCAGCATTGCTGAGGCTAGCCGCTGAGCCATCAGCCACTTTAGCGGCTCCTCCGCTCATTTTCGGCAAGGATTGCTGGGGTAGATTGCTGGCGTTACCGTTGCTCAGAGGGTTGTATTTGGATGACTGAAAAAAGGTTAGTTAGATTGTGATTATGATGTTAGTTAGATTGTGATTAATTATGAGAATTGGGGATCCTTACTAGACAAAAACAAAAATCTGACACAGGATTCTTGTTCAGCACTGTCATTTTGCATGTTAACTATTCTTCAAATTCAAACTCACTGCTGAATTTCAAACTCCTCTCAAGACAACGAACATTGAAGAAAGTCAATATTCCAAATTTAACAGTAATTCTTGAGGTTAAAGAATACTCTTGCCTAAGGTCTAAATCTAATTGCTAAGCTTTAAAAATATTGGGATGTGTGAGGGGGGAAGGACTTGGTAAAACCGAGTAGCGCGATTTCTTTTAAATTTTACATCCAAATTTTTTTCGAATTAAAACACAAATAAACTAACATAACAAATCGTAAAATTAAAATAAGTTCCACCAGGGAAACTAAGCTCATTTTCGCAAAATTTAAAAAGCAACAGGGGAGACCAAGTCAAATTTTCAAAAAATTTTCGAAAATTGAATTTTAATATTTTTATAAATTTCATGCTATGTTTAAAAAACAAGAATTTTGAAAATTATCAGTTCATGGTAGCAAGCAAAACTTAGATTTTTTTATTTCACAGAAAATATCAAAGTGGTAATAACAGATAACTGACAAATCAAAATTCTCACAAGACAACATGTAAAATGTTTGAAAATAGGGTAAGGACTAAGCTATTACCAAGAAGAGGCTTGACTCCTTCACCACAACAATATAACCAGATTTCCTGTGACATTTATCTAAAAGTCTTCCTGCTAATGCTCCAATCAAGCAGCCTGGCATTTGACCCCTCTTCTTACTACTAGAGAATGAAGGCTTCACTAACAACAAATTTGTTGCCCTCCAAGCCACCCCAAATTGTACAGTTAAAAGACAGAGGGTAGGAAAAAGGTGAGTCAAATTGGAATACAGCGGAAATACGCCTTTTTGGATGGTCAGAAATTTTTTACTATACTCGGCGAAAATAGTATTTTTGTAGTTTTATACAATAAATATGAATGATGGCCAGAAAAAAAAATTGTATAAAAACATTTACACTATTAAACATTTTATACCAAAATTTTTGGTATAAAATGATAAAAAATTGCATTGGTCTCGCAAGCTAATTTTTTCCAAAAACTTTTTTCTTAATGTTACAAAAATTATTTTAATGCCTTTTCTATGTCGAAAATGTATACTGACTGATGAAAAAAAACAGTGGCTTAAAGCAGCACGTGATTGGAGAAGTTTGATATTTTTATATAAACAAATATACTTGGCAAATATTCTTGTTTTATACTTGGCCCGGAATTTTTTTGAGTCGAAACCAGAATTCCCTAATATTTTTGTAACTTTTTAATTTTTTTTTGAAAATTTTTGGTGACATTCAGCACAATATTAAATCGAGCGAAAAAATACTGTGTAAAATGGTTATTTACCTAAGAAAAATACCCTTTGAAGGTGAAAATTCCAGTCTAATTTAGACCGGAATTCTGACCGGAAAATGGACCGGAATTTCCACCTTCAAAGTATATTATTTATTTGGTAAATTACTATTTCACACATTATTTTTCGTCTATCTAACGCAGAATTTAATATTGTGTTGAATGACACCGAAGATTCTCAATAATTACAAAAAGATTTTGACTCAAAGAAATTCCGGGCCAAATTCCGGGCTAATGAATACCACTTCCTATTTCAAAAATCGCGCTTTTGAAACTATGTTTTGGTAATGAATAAGTTGCCACTCATTCTGTGGCCAGCGAGATGAGCTTACAATTAGGCTATAAATTGCTATTAATCAATTGAAAATATAAAACGAAAAAAAGGATTCAGATCAAGGAGGTGCCAATCCTGCAAAAATATCAAAATAGTTTTGGCTGTAACTAAAAACACACACCAAAATACTGATTTCCCCCAGTAAATTTATTTTTTCCCCCAGTAAATTTGAATTTCAAACAAAATACTGATTTCCCCAGTAAATTACTGATTTCCCGCAGTAAATTTTGTATTTCCTGCAGTAAATTTTGCGGGAATTTGAATTTTCAGGTCAGAAAATACATTCAACTGGTCAGAATCCACCCAGAGTGGCCAGAAGCACCTGAAAGTTGGTTTTTTGGGGGTTTACTAAAGAGGGAGTAAACTTTCTGCGAAAAATCGATTGGGCGAATCAGATTTCGGGTCATATGGGGTTAATCGCTCAGAATTCCAGGTTTCTGGTGGTTTCGAGTAGTCCAGGGTGAAATTCTGAGCGATTAACCCCATATGACCCGAAATCTGATTCGCCAATCGATTTTTCGCAGAAAGTTTACTCCCCTTTAGTAAACCCGCAAAAAACCAACTTTCAGGTGCTTCTGGCCACTCTGGGTGGGATTCTGACCAGTTGAATGTATTTTCTGACCTGAAAATTCAAATTCCCGCAAAATTTACTGCAGGAAATACAAAATTTACTGCGGGAAATCAGTAATTTACTGGGGGAAATCAGTATTTTGTTTGAAATTCAAATTTACTGGGGAAAAATAAATTTACTGGGGGAAAAATAAATTTACTGGGGAAATCAGTATTTTGGTGTGTGTTTTTAGTTACAGCCAAAACTATTTTGATATTTTTGCAACAAAACACAAAAAGTGGAGGAAGCAAATGATTGAGTGCAGCCACCGCAATCCTACAACATCTTTCTCCCTCCAGTTGCAACCGCCTTCCTCAAAAGTGGGCAATTGGTAAGGAAGTTGTTCTAATCCTACTTGTTCCCCTCTTTATTAATAAGAAGGTGAGAATAGTGGTAGTAACAACAACTAAAACATGGAATCAAGTGTCAATCTGGATGTATGCATCAGCCAGCAACAAGCAAAGGTATAATTGCAGCAGCTACTGCTGCAAAAGGGGACTTCACATATGTAGCTAGGTAGAAACGCTAGGAGATGCTCCAAACTTTGATTCGGCAACTTTTGTAGTGACAAAAGTAAAAACAAAATCGTGTTTTTAGCATTGTGTTTTAACTTATTTTTTCGTGCTAATCAGTAATCAAATGGTGGCTTATGGTATTGGCTATAATTTGGGTGGTAACTTGCTTGGAGGTCACCCACAAAAATGAGTTGACACAATGCCAAAAACACGATTTTGAATTTGAGGGTGTCTAAATACAAAAAATGTATAGTACAATCGAACTTGATAAACGGACACCCCAAAAGTTCGTTCCCAGCTCGGTCTGACACTTTTTTGACCTGCTTTTGAATGTTTTTGTCAATTCTGTTTTGACAGTCTGGTCGTAAATATCGCAAGGATGCCAATTTTGCCAATTGTTTTTCAAAATTTAAAAACCTTTTACTCTAAAAAAGCAAAACGTCGATAAACGGACATCCTTTTTCAGAAGTAGGATGTCCGTTTATCGAGGTTTTGATTTTTTAGAGTGAAAAGTTTTTGAGTTTAATTTTTGAAGTCTTTTAAACATGAAACAATGCGACATCCCTAAATTCAAAACCGTGATTTTGGGGTTGTTTTTTCAAACTTTTTATGGGTGAACTGAGACAGGCTACCATTTTGGCTAAAAATTGGATGGAAACTTGCCTAGTAGTGATTTTACAAAAAGTTGGTCAATTGGTGGGTTGCATGATCAGAAAAAAATAAATAAAATATAATACTTTTTATATAATACTCTTTGCAATTTAAAAAAAATTATTATAAAAGCATTTACACTTAAGCCTGCAAAAATAAAATTTGGAATGGACCTTTTAAAAAAAAGATCACCACCAGGTACAATCGCTAGCTGTATTGTACTAGCTTGTCTAATATTTACAAACACTTGTCTCTTCTTGGCCAGCACCAACAACAAAATAAAGTGGAGAGCAAAAGAAATGCAGCCATTTTTGATCAATTAGCTTGAGCCACTCAAGCTTAAGCAGTTCAAAAATATTTTTATTAAAATCTTGAAAAGTCATTTAAAAAACATTTTTTGCAAGTTGGATTGGCAGCGCATGTTTGTTTATTTACACAAAAACATATTTTGGAAAAAACCGTTTTTTTCAAAGAGCTGCTGTGAAAATTGAGATATTTGAAGGCATTGCCTAATATTCGTGCTCAGCACGTCCAAAAACACCCAGGTAGTCAGAAGCTACAGTCCGCAATCCTCTTGTTAAATGCAATGGTTATTTTTAAAAATTTATATTTGTTCAAAAGTTCCCACTCAAATTGTGAAAACTTTTTTTCAGCAGTTTTGCAAAATTAAAACTTTATTGAACTTCTTCAATTCAACCGTAAAATGTCCTTGACAAGAAAAATCTCTCATCTCTATGCAAAACTCCATACAAACAGATCAACCAAAACTGCTACTTTCAATCAAGAAAAAACCTCAACAAAACTCAGCGAAATACCTAGTTACAAAGAAAAAAGTAAATATGTATTTAAAATAGCCCAAATAAACATGCACCTACAGTTCCAGCAGTAAATACACAAAAAGACAAGTATGAAAAAATTGGCCAATTATTATTTATTGTGATTCTCATGAACCACCCCCCCCCCCCATAAAAAAAATCGAACATATAGCAAAGCGCCTTTTAAAAAACAAGGTAACAAGCCATAAAGCTGTTTGAAAAAGGCACACATCTTAACTTATTTTTGCTGGTCGACCTTGAGTCAGCCAACCACAAATTGCTTTGTTTTAGGAACATGTCATTTCTATCTCCCAAGTCTGCCTCTCAATTCGCCCAAAAAACCATTTGAAGGCTGAGTTTATGCTTTTTTGTTTTTACTACTTTCTCTTCGGTTCGATTTCTGCTCTGCGCTGTTCACTTTTTTGAATGAGATTAAAAGATCATAACAGCCGCAAGAGTGATTGCTGGTTGGGTGAATTAATGTCTTTTTGTGGAAGTAACTTACTTGATTGGCGTCTTTGGGACTGTTGGAGTGGAGTTCAGTCATTGGGATGAGCGAGCGGCGGTCACTGCAATTTGGAAATGATAAGTAATTGATTGGGTTGGAAAAGATGTTTTGACCCTTTGAAATGGTTTTGAGGAGATTTAAATAAAATTGGATTAGCTAAAATCTAGATCACTTTTTTTTTTAAATGTAAAATATAGAAGTGATTTTTTGCGATAAAAATTTTTTGAAGCAGTTTAAATTCTCCCTTCTTGTTTTTAAAAAGAAGCTGTTTCTGTTTTTTGGAGCAAGTATAGAGCAAATATTCTTGTATTTTTGAATTTTTTTAAATACCTTAAGTCGATTTCCTCCAAATTAGCTGCCGACGACACATTGCTACCACTGCCACTACTGATACTGCTGGCTGGATTGGCGTAGTGGTGGATGGATGCCGCAGTGGCCAGCTTGTCTGTATCACTCACTATCTGCAAAAATTAAAGCATTAAAGGGGCATACCAGCTGGTTACGGCGGGAAATAGGGTGGGAACCAGCAATTTATTTCTCTCATGACCGTTTTCTACAAGCGTTCTACCTGATCCGACGGAAGTTTTCGGCCTACTTTTTAAAAGTAAGCTAAGGTCATAAATGTCAAAATCGACATAAGACGAGTGAAAACAAGGACGATTTTTGAAGACTTGCTGGTCCCCCGCCTTAATTTTTGGTGTAACGCGTTGGTATGCCCCTTTAAATCAGAGAAAAAATGGTCGATAAATAATCTTGATGAATTTTTAGCAATTTTAAGTGCTTTTTCTGCATTTTTTATCTTCGGCCAGAGAATGCTTAAAAGGTTTCGAAAAGCGCTGATTTAAAAAGTGTTCAAAAATTAACCAAACGCCTATGCATCGGTGAATACTTTTGAATTTTTCACATTTTAAAAATCTTAAAATTGGCAGTGATCAATGATTAAAAACCCATAGCGCAATAAAATTTCAAATAACAAAAAAGGTGACTAATCCAAAAAGGACTAGTGTAGATATTTGCAAAAGTGTTCTCTTCATTCCATTCGATCATAATTCTCCAAAGGTGTAATTGCCGAAAAAGTGAGGGGTGGAGAGGATTAAAGAGAAATAACATAGAGAACTTTAAAGAGACCACAACTGTTGTATTTCAGCAGCAAACTTTTTGCTACCTGTACAGTTGCTGCTGCACCCCTAATCTGCTCTAGCCTGCTTGAAAAGTTTTGCTTTTAGCAACAAGAGCTAGCTACTGCTGCTTAAGAGTAGAAATCAATACAAAGATCAGATACACACATATGCATATATCCGACCCTATTTGAGAAACAATTAATTATAGGCACCGAAGATTCTTATTTTAAGCAGCTGTAATCACAATTGGACGAATGAAATCCGTAATATTAGGTAGTACAAAAAGCAAAGATAGTACTGGAAAAGTGCAAGTGTCTAAAGACTTTAGCTTAATACGGATACAGATCCAAATCGTATTTTAGTTTATGATTGCTTCTTAAAGCACTGTTGCCGTTGCCGACAACGAGAATTTCGCGCACGGACACCTTTCTTATTCCCAAAATATTCAGAATTTTTTTTATTGAAGTTATGATTAGACAAGCCGAACAGGCGCCTATGCAGGCGCCATCATCAACATGCACCCATTCGCAATTAATTTTTTTGTCGTGTTTTCAAACATTTTAAATGGAAAATGGTTCGACAACCGCCCGAAATCTGCCTTATAAAATAAATCTTTTAATTCTTTACCCACGATTTGCTAACCGTTCAGGCTGAATTTTTTTTAGCTAATACTACGCAAAAAACTGAGTCGATTTCAAAAAAAAAAATTAGCCGAAATAATTGATCCTAAGTGGGTTAAAAAGCGTGACGAACAATTTTGGGGTCTCAGGTTCGAAAACCCCTTGAGCATACCTGCGTTTTCCCACTTTTCTGGCAAAACTCGAAACTTTAAGCATCACATGTCACTTTTGATAAGTTTTCTGAACTCTACGACCAGATTACCCATAGAACAGTTAAGAATAAAAGTATTTGTAAATGGGAAGTGGGGTAAAAAGTGTGACGAACATTTGTTAGCGCTTACATTCCTACAAAAATACTATATGTAGATTATTGAAAAAAGCCGAGCCGGCACTGAGAATCTAACTCACTGAAAACTTTGGGACACTTCGCTGCTTTACCACTACTACATTACTTAGTAACTTGTGTATAAAGAGCTATATTTTAGCCTAAGTAATTTAATTTCTAAAGTAATAACACATTCGATAATTGTCATAAAAAGTGTCCCGCGCACATCAATTCTAAATGTCAAACATTCGATATCCTCGTTATCGCAACGGTCCTTTGAAATATTATCATACTATTTTATTTTTTTTAAAAGAGTATGTTCAAGCAGACAATTTAAATTTTGAATTCGCGGGGCCCAATCCTACAAGTGTGGAACTCCACCACGAATTGTTTTTTTTCAAATAATTTTTTTGCTTTTCAAGTCAAGTTTTTTGGCCTGCTATTTTTGAATCGAAGTATTTTGTTTTTGATGTAGAGTTGTGTACCACCTCAGCCGGTTTTATGTACTAGTTTCAGGTGAATCGATCACATTGTGGATGTTTATAGGAAGGCATCTCATTTCTCCGCTAAGAAGTGCTCTAAACTTCTATTAGATAAGTTTTTTTAACTAACCAGCAGGAAAAAACCGTGGTATTTTAACAACGAGGCACTTAAAAAAGACGCGAGCGTTGAAAAAGAAAATCAGGACTGAAAGAAAGATAACTTTCTGGATGATACCCCATGTGTATGCTCCCTAGATAATGGATATATGCGCAGTGAGTACGATAAAAGGCCACAAAACGGCCGAGGAGTGCATAAAATTCTGCACCATCGCGCTAATCCTGCCATCAACACCACTATCAATAAGCGAAACAGTTAAATGCTCGAAGCTGTTCCTACGCACGAAATTGCTCATAGAATTCAGCCTGAATGGAAAAAGCATAATGCTTTATTTCTACTTCCACAGTCTCGCCAATTAAATTAATTTTTATTCTGAAAAGAAGCCCATTTTGTTCAAAAGAGTACATGTTGCAGCCGCCGAAAAGAGAGCATTTATTTTTTTGTTTTGTTTTATTTCCCCAGTTGAACACAAAGGATTAATCAAGCACGAGGATGCAGGAGGGATAAAAGAAGGCAATTTGAAAGTAATTGCACATACACACACAACACAGATCAATGGCTATTTGCTAACCATTGGAGTTTTGTTGAACAGCGGCAAATAAGTTGGGGATTTACAGGCAATTCTTTTTGGATCAGGCGATTTTTTTAGGCTCAAGATTACCATCTTACTCAAACATTTTGGAAACTTTTATAGTTCCCCCTCCCATACTCGGATTGTTCAAAAAATGACCCAAAATAACCTGCCAAACTTATTTTTTCTGATCAACGTGATGAAAGGAACATTTATAAACACTTTTTGAATTTCGTCAAAACATTTTGCTTCCCATCCCTTGGGGGTAGATGGTCTTTTCAAGGTACTTTGGGGTCATTTTGAGTGATTAATCACATTTTTATTGCTGGAGCTGGGCAAAAGACTTTCTTAATGCATTTTTGATCAAGAGTCTTGGTCAGAATTAGGTTGCAGGTAAGTCTAAGCCCAACCAAGCCCCAGGGAGCGCAGGGGGCTTGATGGGCGAGAGATGCACGCACACTCATGCCTGAAAAACAAACTACTCAGAAGATACTCTAGAGGCGTAAAAAGCATGCATACCACAGTTTTCGCATGCCTTAGGTCCCAGAAAGTAAAAACCAGTTCAAAATCCATCATTTTTACATTTATTTGATATAAAAATGACAAAAGACATAATTTGGGCGTTCAAAATGACTAACACATTATTTTCATACGTTTTTAGTGCGAAGAACATGTTTGAGTGCGTCCTTATATACGCTGGCCAACTAGGCCCTAAAACGTTACGAAAAACGACGGAGGAGCCAATGCATAACCTCCTTCTTGGACAGGGCCGAAATTCGGGTGTTTTTTAGGCTTGTGCATAGACTAGAATCGGACTTACCGTATTTGATCTAATAACCGGCCACTCTCTAATAAACAGCCACCTCCTCATTTTTTGACTAAGATTTCAGAGTCAAGGCCATTTTTGATTGACAATCTCCCTATTTTCATTGGTTGAAAAATAAACGGTCATGAGCGATTTTAGAGAAAATACGGTAAGCATGATTCTTTACGTTTGAGTCCGTCCTAAGATAGTTAGAAGCAGCATAGGCTAGCGCCTATGCTGCTTCTAACTGCAATCCAAAAACAACTGGCAGACGAGGCAAGATTTAATCCTCGCTGAAACTTTGAAGTTACACTACAAAAAGTAAAAGTTGGTAGTAAAAAACAAAGTTTTACATCTTTGTGCAACAGAATGTTGCGCAACATTTACCACTAAAATAAGGTAGTTAAACCCAAATATGGTTAGAAAGAACCCCGAACTAGAAAACAAGTTAATCACCCAGTCAAGGTCAATTTTGCTAGTACAAAATTTCAAGCTTGCTACTACTGCACTTCTTCCAAATACAGAAAATTGGTTAATAAATTGGCCATAGACATGCATAAGGAAATAATTGTTGTTTTAGAAACAAGCAGAGACATTTTCGCATGGCTATACTAGGCCACAGACCAGAGAGTATTTAGGCAATAGCACAAATATTTGGTCCATTATCAAAACTAAATGGATATTACAGAACTTTTGACGCTACTGGAATATAACCAACAACGACCACCCTCGCCTTCAAAAATACCTTAATATACCCCCTTCCTAATTTTTCAGGGATACCTAAAACCACCATTTTGACGTTTTTGAAAGGCTGTTGGCACTTATTGGGTGGAGGGGGGGGATGGCTGCGGATTTTTTTCACTTATTTCAAAATAGTCTCTAAATGACTCCTAAGTAATTTTAATATGCTTAAAACGATAAAAAAGCTATTTTCTGACATTTTTCCACACAAAAAATGGATTTTTGAAAAAAAGTTTTGGGTAAAATTCGACTTTTTGCCTTGGTCCCCCAAGGTAATCCAACCTGAAAGGGTACCTGGATACCCCAAAAAGATGGAATTTCAACATAGTTTTGTTAACTGGGGCCTGCTGCATAAAGAAACTCTGGTACGCATACATTTTTATGCATCCAGAGTCACTTTGGAGTGATTTACGTCAAAGGTATGTATGTGTGCGCATCTCAACTCCAAGCCCCTGCGCCCCCTTCGGGGTCGCAGGGGGCTTGAGAGTCAGAGATGCGCGCCCTCACTTACCTTAGACATGATTCCGAGCAAGACTTTTAATCAAAAATGCATAAAGAGACTCTTTTTGCCCAGCTCCAGTGACCAAAACGCGGTAGAATACCCTAATATAAAGTAGTTTACCTTGGTCCCTCAAAACGAAAAGTCAAGTTTTGGTCAAAATTTTTTCTTGTAAAAAATCAGCTTTTTATGTGGAAAAATGTCAGAAACTAACTTTTTTCATCGTTTTTTGCATATAAAAATCACTTAGGAGTCGTTTAAACACTATTTTTAAATAAGTGAAAAACCCGCCCCAACCTAATAAGTTACAGGCGGTTTCTCCTATATTTTCACTACATTTTTTTGATTATGGTCAAATAGATCAAGAAAATCATCTTAATCACTCTATGCCGTATTTCCTCTAAATGTAACCGGTGGGTTTATTTTTCAAACCCCTTCTGAGGGGTGGGTTTATTAGAGTCATTTTGAGATTTTTGTGGCTTCAACCAAAATCCAAAAAGCGGAATCGGTAGAGCTCGTGGGAACTAAGAAACGCAAAAAACAGCTTTGCAGAATATTTACTCTGTTCCGAGATACAGACACTGGAAGTTGAGGGGGTGGGTTTATTAGAGCGGGGGTTATATTAGAGGAAATACGGTACTTTGAAAAAAACACTATTGTGGGAAACGATGGCACTCCTAAAAAATTTTCAGAGCTGGCTTGAGCAAAAGAGCGCGTCTCCAGAATGTCAATAAAAATTAAGTCGACGAGTTGAAATTGAATTATGGAAGGGGCAAGCGAGCAAATTGTTCAAAAAATTAAGAAATTTTAAATTTTGAATTTGAATTCATACCAAAATTCAATTTTTTTGCCTCGATGGGAATTAAAGCTGAGTCGCGTTTCTAGAGCATTTTAGTGTCCTGAAACACATTTGAAACAAACTTTTTCAAAATTTTCGACAAAGTTTTGACTTTTCCAGCGTAAAAATCGAAATTTTATTTTTAAAGCAAATAGTCAATATTGATGCTTTAACACAATTTTTTGCCCTGAACACTATGAATATAGAGTTTTCAGGAATTATAGTTGGCACTCTTAAAGCAATTTCAATAAATATTGAATTTGGACGTTCTGAATAAAGCTATGATATCCCAGACTAGGTTAGATGTCCTGAAAGTGGGTGTGAAATGGGCTGGGCTGGGTTTAATGCCCCGAAATAAGGGATGGGATCCGGGCTGGGTTGGATTTTTGTAAGTTTAATTAGAAATTTTAGGTTTGATGTACCCAAGTTAGCTAAATGGGGAGATTAGGTTCAAGTGCTCCCAAAGATAAAAAATTGTGACCACAATTTATTCACCCGAGTCACTTTACACCTAATTCATCCTGTTCTTAAGAAAAAAGCAAATGAACTATTGCAGAGTCAAATTTTGTCATTTTTCATGCGCGCTCAAATCTTGTGATGTTTTTCACCACCCTGTAGTTTTAGCTTGGCAAGCTTGAAAATCTAACCTTCAATTTCTTCAACAAAGAAGCAAACAATGCCGAGGGACCAAAGAATTTGTTAGTGTTTGAATAGGAAACAGGCGTTCTGATTGTAGTTGCGGCTTCTGAACCATCGCTCAGGCTAAATCTACTGGCTTCCGGCATCTTTGCAGCAAGTTTGCGGCGATGAATTTTGGCAGCTAAATACAGAGACCAAGTGCTTTAGTGACAGCACATCTAAACAGCAAAAGTTTAAAATTAAAATGTTAATGATTTGTTTAAAGATAAAAATGCGGCAGATTAATAACCAAAAGCAATCATATCAAATACAAAGTTCACACTTCATGGTCTTAAATCAAGCAAGAGTATAACTTAAAGAGGAAACACGTGCCTCCATCTTGTTAAAGGACCATAACCGTCGCCGACAACGATAATTTCAAATGTTTGAATTCGCGCGGGACAGTTCTCTTTCGTCTTTCATTGTACTCTTTTGAGTCATTCGAAGCAAGTCAAAAGAGTACAGTGCGAGAGGAAAGAGATCTGTCCCGCGCGAATTCAAACATTCGAAATTCTCGTTGTCGGCGACAGCTATGATCCTTTATATTGAAATTGTAAATTAGTTAAAACGTTTCGAAAAGATATCTGTTATAGTTTGCAAAATTGCCAAAAGTTTGGCTTAACCCTTTTCTGCCTATGCGTATGAGATCATACGTAAAATTTTGAAATTTTTCGTTTTGTGCAAAGGTTGTATATAGGGGTAAAATGGTCAGTTTTATTATAAAATGTTGTCAAAAACAGTGTTTGATCAGTGAAAACATGAGATTTCGACATTTTTACGTTACCATGTAAAGCCCCTCACCCCTCTTTCAAAATCGTGTTCTCGGCCTTGTGTTTTTGATCAACTTTTCGGAGACTATTCTCGGACAATTTATACTCAATTTGTAGCCAATAAGAGGAGCTAAAATGGGCAGTAACTTGCCTGTGAGCAATATTGAAAAGCAGTTCGAAAAAACAATGCCAAAAGCATGATTTTGATTCATGGTGGGATAGGGGTGGTCCTTAACCACAATTTTGAAGGTTTGGTTCTCGCCAATTATTCAAATTTTCCGAGCTGATTTATTTGATTTGTGGCTCTGCATTTCAACTTTCACACATGCCTTTCACAAATCTATGAAATTTTTGGCGCTACAGTCAAGTCTCGATTTAACGAAACCCGATTTAACGAAACTCTTGATTTAACGAACCTTTTTTGGTGGCTATTTGGCCACCGATTAAATAAAATGACTAAAATAAGCTCTCGATTTAACGAAACCTTCGATTTAACGAACATTTTTGGCGGTCCCCAGGGGTTCGTTAAATCGAGACTTGACTGTACTAGCGAATACCCCCCCAAGCATCCGACCTTTAAAATTGCTGTAACTACCCTTGCAAACAACAAGTTTAGGCTTAGCCTTAGGCTGGGGGTAGGCCAGCGTACGGAAGTTGTGACTAATGAAGAGTTTGCGCACATTTTCCGGGGTCTGGGACATATATTTGGGTACTTTTTACTAAAGTAAAAAAGTGAAAATCGTTGGGGGGGTATTCGCTAGTAGGGTCAAATTTTTTTAAATTGTTACAAAAGTAAAATGAACTAGTCGATTTGGATCGAAAAAGTAATTTTATTTTCTCAAATGAAATTGCTTAAAATCACACCTTACCACACTGCCCACATAAACAAAATGTATGCTTGTTTGGAAGCCCTGAGTTTAATATCAAAAATGTACTTTTCGATTTTTCAAATCGCTTTATTTTAATTGTGAAAAATTCGACTGAAAAAATTGGTAAATTTTGACAAGTTTACAAGCATTTCAGTTCAAATTTTTATTTTGTGTATATCAATGCTATAAAATTTCAAAATATGTTGTAGAGAAGACTAAGAGCTACAGAACTCATTTTTCAGAATAATTTTATAATGAAAAAATACCAAGATATAGCATTTTCTTTAAATGTCTAAAGAGTAAAAAATTTAAGAAAACATAAAAATTCAAATTCGTTTTCTTGCATTCTGTTTTACTTATTTTTTTCTAACAATCTCAA
The DNA here is from genome assembly GCA_004194705.1 of Ditylenchus dipsaci. NCBI lineage: Eukaryota > Metazoa > Nematoda > Chromadorea > Rhabditida > Anguinidae > Ditylenchus > Ditylenchus dipsaci. The sequence goes on along the minus strand of SADC01000318.1, from coordinate 205,146 downwards.
GGAAAACATTTGCTCAAAAGAGAGCTCGGACAATAAGCTAAATTTTGAGGGGTAACTTAGTTAAATATTATGCACAAAAAGTAGGTGAAAAATGCAATTTTGGTTGACAGAGTGCCAGAAACAAACTTTCTAAAAATTGTCAAGATCTCGAGATTTTTATTATCCTAACTCATTTTTGACGCATTTTCATAATAAAACCAACCATTTTACCCCTGGTAATGACTATTTCAAATCAAAGAAAAGAGATAGATGGGTTATTTGAACTTTAGTAGTACAATGGAAGTTTGGTACTTCAATCATTAAAGAATCTGAAAAAGGGTACACGGGCTTTATTGGGAAAGGAAAGGAATAGCAGTGGGCCACTTTTTAAGGCCTTTTGGCTGTTTTTTTCTGTTTCTACCATGTTTTTCAAGTCGGTCCGTGGCGAAAATAGGCTCTATAAGCATGTTATGATCAAGAGTACTTCTAGAACTCATGTCAAAGGTAAGTAATACCCTTCGGGGCGCAGGGGGCTTGGGGCTTGGAGTTGAGATGCGCACACCCACATACCTTAGACACAAATCACTCGAAAGTGACTCTGGATGCATAAAAATGTATGCATACCAGAGTTTATTTATGCGGTAGGCCCCAGTATTCAAAACTATGTTCAACATCTTCTTGTAAGGGGCCATGTGTGATTAGTTCCTTTTCCAGCTTCGTCTCCATTTACAGCCCTTATTCCCTCTAAAAATACATCAGAACTATTTTTCGACGAAATTAAGTCAACTTTTTTTGAAAAGTAGGTAACATCACAATAAACCTTGTTTCATTGGGCTACTAAACTTTCATTGGACAACTAAGCGCATTAGTACCAGGTAGATTTGCATTAAAATATCATCGCTAATAAAAATTACGAGTTAGTATAGTTGGAAAGGTCTGAAAAAAGTCAGCAGTTTGTCTTGGTAACTCAAGCTAATTTTTTTTCAAATGTTTGAATATGTCAAGCACTTTAATTTATAAAAAATCAGCTGAAACTGAAAAAATTAAATAATTAAAAAAAACAGCTTGGGTGACCAAGGAAAACTGCGGAAGCAATTTATTGGATCCATATGACTATAGTAGTTAATATTTGCTAGAAATGACTGGATCGGAAAGTACAAAAAGGACCATGAAACTTGATAAGCACAGCAATTTGAGAAATTTGAAATCACGCGGTAACAACCTAATTTGATCAATAATGATGTCTTATTATCACTTTTGTGGGCATTTTAAATTTGAATTTCATGTGTTAGTCAAAATAGAACGCATTAGTGCAATAAATAGTTGTAGAGCAGTGAAAGTTGCATAGTTCGTCCGATCTGACAGTGTAAAGCATATTGAGCTCGACTGGTGAATCTTTCAAAATTTGAAAATAATAATTGTTTATAATTATATAATTTATAATGATAATTTACAATTATAATATAACAAAAAATAATTTAAACCATTTATTAACCACAATAGTCCGGTCCTAAGTGAATTCAAATTTTGCAAATGGCCGTGCATATCAAGTTGCAAAACTAAAACATGGTGCTAACAAACCTGATGCTAACAATAAAAATTCTGCCTTGGTCGCCTGTTGTTTTTTTTTGCAAAATTTTTTCTTTGAAAAGTCTCAAAAAAGATATATTTAACTAAATTTTGAAGCAACTCTATTGTTGTTGAGGGGTCCACAAAAAAATTTCCTTGGTACCCCCTGTTGTTTTGAGAAAAAAGTTCATATTTTTTCTTCCTGCCAGTGCGGAGTTTTATTTAAAAAATCTTATTGAAAAAGATGTAAAATTTCGTGGTTAACTTGGGTTAACATGATAACGTTAACCGTTATCACTTTCAAAACGACAGGGGGAACAAGACAAAAAATGTTTTGTGGACCCCTCAACGACAATAGGGCCATTTTTTAACTACATTTTGAAACTTCGATAAACATATTTCAGCTCATTCCAACATATACTGGCCTACTTTTGCCTAAGCCGTAGCCTAAATTTATATATCACTGAGATTTAGCGAACATAATCAGCTAGGGGGACCAAGGCAAAATATTCTTCACCATTGTTACAGCAAAAAATTTTTTTTGAAAAAAATGATTTAAGAGTGTACATAAATAAATTTTAAGACCTCTGGAAGAATTTTTTTTTACAAAAAAATGTTACGAACCAAGGCAGGTGTTTTTTGGGAAGGATGCGAACACATATAGAGCCCACCTTTGCCAATTAAAAATAATTTAAAGGTCTAGTAAGTATTATCCAGCCGACTTTGTGCAAACGGAACACTTTGTTTGAAAATAAGTGGAAAAAGCAGACGCTGTTCAATTTCGAAGTCAGATAGAGAATATTTTATTTGGAGCAGGCACTACCAGGAAGAACACCAGCTTGTAGCGAGAGACACCAGAGAAACACAGTTAAGTAGGTATAGCTGACTAGCTGGTGGGGTAAAAAGACCTGCTAGCTAAAAAAAGGACAGCCAGCTAAAAAAGCACCAAACAAAATTGAATCGATACGAGATATTTGTGCATAGCATGCTGGTTGGACACCAAAATGTGACTTAAAATATGCGGTGGTTTGAATATAATTAGCATGAGACAGCTAGTTTAGTAAGAGCTTATTATTATATCTAAAACAGCCGAAATTACGAGTTATGGAGATTTCGTTAATATTACCATCCGCGGCTCTAACTGTGACCGTATCGAAAAAGAGCGAAAATCGAAAAAGCGGCGTTGTTTTTCACTTATTTAAAATAGTGTTTTAAAACTCCTAAGTAATTTTTATATGCTTAAAACGATACAAAAATTATTTTTTTTACATTTTTCCACACAAAAAATGGATTTTTGGAAAAAAAATTTTGACCAAAATGTGACTTTTTGCCTTGGGGACCAAGGCAAATTACCTTGTATGAGGTATTCTACCTCGTTTTGGTCACTGGAGCTGGGCAAAAATAGTCTCTGAATGCATTTTATGATCAAGAGTCTTGCTCGGAATTATGTCTAAGGTAAGTGAGTGCGCGCATCTCGAACTCTCAAGCTCCCTGCGACCCCGAAGGGGGCTTGGAGTTGAGATGCGCACACCCACATACCTTTGACGTAAATCACTCCAGAGTAACTCTGGATTCATAAAAATGTACGCATACCAGATTTTCTTTATGCGGTAGGGCCCCAGTTAACCAAACTATGTTCAAATTCCATCTTTTTGGGGTATCCAGGTACCCTTTCAGGTTGGATTACCTTGGGGGACAAGGCAAAAAGTCGAATTTTGCCCAAAACTTTTTTTTCAAAAAATCCATTTTTTGTGTGGAAAAATGTCAGAAAATAGCTTTTTTATCGTTTTAAGCATATAAAAATTACTTAGGAGTCGTTTAAACACTATTTTTAAATAAGTGAAAAACCCGCTCCTCCCAACCCAATAAGTGCCCACATAAATACATCTTTACAAACTCACATTTACACAAAAAAGCATTTTCACGAAGTGAATTTTGAAAAAGACTGCATTTTCACAAACTCTATCTTCACAAACTTCAATTTCACAAGCTGTGTTTGCAAAAGCCCACTTTTTCACAAACGTTTGACTTAACAAACTGTATTATTGAAAATCCGTAACTTTTTGAACCTTTTCACGAAGGCTTCATTCAATTAAAGTCAGCCTCGGATAGAAAATTTCATGAATACATGTTTTCGTATTATTCATAAATCGCGTTTTCGCCCACTGAAACCCAAAAAGTGGAACCGAAAATGCAATAAACAGGTTTGCAAAATATTTACTCTGAGCTGAGATATAGGTCCTTAAAGTTGAGGGGCGTGAGTTTTTAGAGCAGGGTGAGTTACAGGAAATACAGTAGCTTTCCTGTATGATCAGCTGATACAGTTTGTAGTCTTTCTGGTCTCGCCCACTTGCTTGTTTCTTTATAAGCCCCGCCGATATCTGGTCTATAAAAGACACTTTTTTGTCGACAATATAGAAAAAATAGGACGCTACTTGCATATACCCCCCCCCAAATCAACTTTTTTAAAAAGTGTTTTAAACACCCTATATCGACTCAAAATCGCCTCAGCAGTTCAAAAAAGACATTTTTTGAGTTCTGGTCAATAAAAAACTGAGTTTCAGGCACTTTTGAATTTTGACTTTTTACCTGTTTTATCATGTTTGGTCACTGGAGCTGGGCAAAAATAGTCTCTAAATGCATTTTGATCAAAAGTCTTGCTCGGAATTATGTCTAAGGTAAGTGAGTGCGCGCATCTCTAACCAACCAAGCCCCATCTTCAACATCTTCCTTTTTATTCGAAATTGGCCCCTTTTGGTCTATTTCCACCCTGATACAGCCTTAAATCCCTTCGAAAATGGTCAAAATGGGTACTTTTTGGTGGTCCAGAAACTCGATTTTTTATTGACCAGAACTTAAAAATAATGTCTTTTTTGAGCTTCTGAGGCGATTTTAGGTCGATATAGAATGTTTGGGAACATTTTTAAAAAAAAGTTGATTTGGGGGGGGGGCGGTATATGCAAGTAGCGCCAAAAATACTGCAACAAAACTAGTTTTGAAACCACAAAAACAACAAGCCAAGTTTAAAAAATTCAAACTGAAAATTTGGAACTGAAACCCTCTATGAACCGCCTTGTCAGGGCTGCAGTGGAATAGGTCATTATTTTAGACGTAGAACATTTGGGAGTGGAGGTGTCTATAGAATATCGGCCAGAAGGCAATACATATCTATTTTTTTGTTAAAATTGCACACTAAATAAACATTGACTAATTGAGCCCCCTCTTCTCCCGAAGCAGATCGATTTGTTAGCTTAGGGCCACAGCTACTTAATAAATTATTAATCCATATTTTTCGTTAGTCTTGCCATACATTCAATTTTGGTCTGCTTTTTTACCTTTCCTTGTTTACGTTTTTTTGCATTTATCAGGACTTCTATTGTTCAGGCCTGAGATTGACATATACCGCGGTCGGAACTTATTTACTTGGGGGGGGGGATCATCATACCGCCATTTTTCACCTGGTGTTTTAGCCGCGTAAAAATACCCATTCCACAACCCTGATTAATTTGAAACTTTTATTGAATTAAAATAAAATTAATTATGATTTCTCATTTCAATTATTTCCTAGTATTTTTATCTTCTTGTTCTTCTTTCTCCTTTGTGTGTCTCCTTTCAAGCCAAAATTTTGAAAAAGCACGACCTTTTTCCCAAAAGGTCGCCTATATATCTTTATAAACAAGCACAACAAGGATTTTAAGTGTTCACTTGTTAAGCACTCTCTTGTGATACTCATTCAGCAAGGTCTCTATGCATTTGTCGTTAAATAAAAATTAATAGCAGCGAAAGCACAAGCAGGCTTGAAATTGAAGAGGGTCTGGCCAAAGCCAATTGCCAATTTCGTCTAGGTCTAGAGCAAAAAGAGTCCAGGGGGCAAGGGCCATTTTGAAACCCTTCAATATGTTTTCAGTGCTCTTTTTTAAATAAATTGAATTAGTGGCCAGAGGTAGTAGAAGAAGAAAAGCAACTGGTGCTTTATGTTTTTACTACTATTGTTTTCGATTTTGATTAGAGAAAAAATGAATATCTAGAAAATATTAGGTTTTCCTAAAAGTCGTGAGAATAACTGTGTGAATTTTTTTCTTCTTCTGAAACTTCAAATTTCATTTGTTTACACCGATTCCGGACCAGATTTGTAAAAATTTTCCAATTCGGGGTTCTAGTGAGTCAAAAAAGCCAGAATCTTACCTACCAGCTTTTCGGACTTGATAACTGTAATAGTTCTCGTATAGTACATAAAAAGCTATACAGTTAGCAGTGTACAGTTATCATACAGTTAACGTACAGTTTTCATCGTTAACTGTACGTTGATAAGTTTTTAACTTCAGAATTACGAACGTTTCACAATTATTGATGGTAATTGAATGGACAGGAATCGGACCGGATTTTTTCCGAAGTTATAAAAGCACCAGCAACTAAATCAAAGCAACTCCATGGATAGAATGGCGACATAGAAATTTATAAAGACATGAATGAAATTATATGTTGCATTAGTAAAAATTAGGGTGTCAAATGAGCATTAGTATAAATCGCAAATTAAAAGTACAGGGTGGCCAAAAAAAACGCGGCCACTTGGAAAAAGAATTGCGTAGATGGCTCCTTGCCACATCGATTTCCCCAGAAAAATCGCTGGCAGTGGTTAAGCTACCTAGGAGCTTTGTGGTGTTTCTCTTTATCACAGCCGGCATTATTGAGGAGGTTTCCGAGGGCTTGCCACCCAAAAATCGGAAACTGACCGGGCAAGGGTTACTTATTTCAATTTTTAAGGTGGCCGAATTTTTTGGGCCACCCTGGATTCGGTGTATATTTTGTACATGAAAGTGTTCTATTTTTTTGATGTTTGATGATTTCATGTGAAATTTTGACTTTTATCTAACAGGTTCAATTTTTGTTAAATTTGCAAGTTTCAGATGGACCCAAGCAAAGGCTATCGCTCATTCTGCATACATGTCAAGGGTTTAATCGGCTTTATTTGTGCGGTGGAGATTATGGTCATTTTAATTTCGGTGCTTTCAAGTAAGTTTACCGTATTTTCTCTAATTAGCGCCCCCTCTCTAATTAGCGCCCCCCCCCCCTAACTTCAAGTGGTCTGAAACTTCTGTTTTGATTAACTTTTTGAGCTCTGTAAAAAGTGCCTGCGAAGGATTTTAAAATCTAACAGGCACTATTTACAAAGCTCAAAAAGTTAATGAAAACAGAGGTTTCAGACCACTTAAAGTTTTAAAAAATTGCCACTTTCTAATAAGCGCCCAGGGGCGCATATTAGAGAAAATACGGTAGTTGGTATTTGAGCATTTTTTAAAAAGCAACGTACGTTTAGTAATTTAAATATGTATATTTTTCTCAATCAAATTCTCAGTTAACTGTAGAAATTTTTCGAACCAAACATTTTTATAAAATTTTCGACGCTACTCGTTTTTAACAACCCCCCCCCCCCCAAAAAAAAGCTACTCGGTTTTACACGCTCACCTTTTTCTCGAGATCCGCTCAGTGGCACACGCGCTTTGAATAGCAACATGTTTGCCCAAGCTTGACAAATGATCGACTGCGCCCCCGCCGCATTCAGTGTCTTCTTCAAATCCTACGCATTAAAAAAATACAGTGATCATTTGTGATATAAATATGAACCACGTACCTCTTTTCAAAGACATCCTTGCCTTTGCTTCTTGGCGTTTCTTCCGATCGCTTTTAGCCATCTTTCGATAATCTTAACAAAAAATTATCACAACTTTACAGAAATCTGATTGCATCGTAAAATAAGTGCTGACTATATCTCAAAGCTTAATCACTGCAAAATAATAGCGCCAATTTAAACGAAAAATGACAGAAACTAAAAAGTCCAAAATCTTGAGTTAGATTGCTGAGTTGAAAGTTTGTTAGGGCTTATCTCTCCGAAATATGAACATTTTATGTTCTGACTTTACACTTTAATGAAAAAAACTTGCGTTATAGCCCGATCAAAAGTAATTTTTTTCAGCAAACCCCAAAATTTTGCTAAGTTCAAAGTTTGTTCGCGATGTTTGTGCCCAAAACACAAACATTTAATTTGACAAGCCTATACTCAAAAGATAGCTTAGATTCTGTAGATGTGTACCTGCTTCACAGAAAAAAATGATAAGTTTTTCGTAGGGTAATAGTTGAAAAGAAGCAAAAACGTTACTGAACCTCACAGTCCAAATACTATATGAAGATTTGAAAAAAAGTTGGCCATTTTTGGAAATTTCCAGTCAGCTTTAGGACGGCTTAAAATTTTAAAAACAAGACGGCACTCTGGGCGTAGAAATTTTTAAAAATCAGAACAGAACCATAAACAGGTAATAGCAATTACCTGGCCAGTGTGCTGGTGGAAAAGTAGGACGGCCGATCGGACAGACGGTTAAAAACACACGGACCTAGACGAGACGCCGTCCATTTTTTTAATGTGTTTTTGTTATGGTGCTGATTAATTACGTTAATCTTACTTTGCAGCTTCAAAATTTCTTATTCCTCAACTCAAACAAATTTCATGATATTTTTTTTGGTTTTTTCACCCGTTTGCTCAGTACTTAGGTATTTTCTCTTTTGTTCTCCTTTTCAGCATCCGGGTAAAAATTCTGTCTTCTTTCTTCGTCTTTGCTAGTTTTCTCTCAGGTACCGTATATCATCTATTAATCAGCCCTCCTGTAATAAACAGCCCTATCTAATGAACGGCCCACCTCATGACCCATATCTCAGCCCGAAATCAAAATATTTTGCAAATCTCTTTTATGTCTTTTCCTAATTACCACCAGCTATTCCTTTCTGTTTTTCTATTTTAACTGAGCACCCGAAGATCTCAAAATGGGCCCATTTTTTTCAATTTTTAGGGTTGAAAAAAACAAGCCGATTGATCGAGGATACAAAGCATATTCTCTATTGTTCATTTTTTCAGCCCTCGGTTGAGAAAAATCACTGGCCAAAAACTTTTTCAGTATGACAGGACGGAGGATAAAAATTTAGGACGGGACGGCTGACAGACCGACACCTTCAAATGTCTGGTAAAAAGACGGGGCGCCGCCAAGTTTTAAAAAATGTGGTCACTATGATAATTTTGATGAAAATATGGTGAAAAAATTATATGAGCTATACGAATTTTAAAGCATTTTAACAAGCTTTTTTAGAACTGGAGCACCCCCTGATGGTGTGTCGGACCATGAACATTTCCAGTCTAGGGGATGAGCCAGGCATAGGACCGGCTGGATCACTAGCTGGTAGGGGTGGACCGACAGGAAGGTTGATGGTACACGAAGAAAGGATATGCTCCACCTATTCACTACTCATCTGTTTTGCTTTATTTCACGCCTTTTGCGACTTCATTACCCTGGTATCTACCTAAACTGCTGATAAAAAAATTTGATAAAAAAGCAATTTTTTGCAGATCTCCTTGGGTGTTGAAAAAGACCGCCTGGTGCTACCTCTGCTACTGGTGTTAGCCCTCAATATTTTGGTCTCATGCCTGTTTATAGCCAGTGCCTTGTTCACCTTCCTTTTCGCTTCCTCACCTAGGTTTGATGGGTGAGTGCATAATTGAAAAAGGTTTAAAAAGACCCTCCAAAAGGAATGGACCGGACCGGAGCCTTTTCAGCAGTCCCTAAGCGGCCCTTGGGCACCTTGCGCCCAGTGCTGAAATGGCATTTAAAGTTGCAGCAGAGGTCCCCTTACTGAACGTTGTAGCGTCCAGTAGGTTGTCTTTACTATTCCACTCAGAGCCCCCCTCCCACAATGCCAACAATTATTTTTTAAAATTTGAATAACCACTCACCCAAGTCCGTAGTAAAGCTTTTCAAATTTGTACACTTTCAATACTGTTTCGTGTATCTCTTTTTCACTAAGCCTTTATGACTCCAGCCATTTTGTAATTTTTTTGCATAAATAAGTCTTAGGCCAAAAACAACACAAATTTAAAAAAAATACAGCTTTATCTTACTTTTGGGTGATTGTTATTTTTAAAAACATACTAATTGATTTAAGAGTGGTCGACAAAGACACTGTGGCTGTAAGACACTGTGGCTGACACTGTGGCTGTATATATAAGCTGTAAGATAAAGCTGTAAGATAAAGCTGTCCCACTCATTGAGTTGTGATCAAATGAGTTGTGATCAAATGAGTTGGATCAAATGAGGTGGGATCAAATGAGTTGTGATCAAATGAGTTGGGATCAAATGAGTTGGGATCAAATGAGGTGGGATCAAATGAGATGGGACCCCAAGGAATTGAGCATGGAAGATTATTACAGGGGTGGGGAGTTATAGGGTGGGGAGTTATTTTTTAACGATGCTCAGGGGTGGGGAGTTATTAGAGGGTGGTGAGTTATCGGACGGTGGGGAGTTAATAAAGTGAATACGGTATCTTATTTCTGGGTGACCGTTCACTTTTTTAAATATATTAATTGATCTAAGAATGGTCGACAAAGACGCTGGACTTTTTCATGGACTTTTATATCCTGGACATTTTCATGAATTTTTAGCACAGTGTCTTTGTCGACCACTCTTAAATCAATTAGTATGTTTTTAAAAATAACAATCACCCAAAAGTAAGATAAAGCTGTATTTAAGAAAAGTTCTTTAAAAATGGTATAAAATAATTAGGACAGTGATGTAAAAAAATGGGACAGCGAACGACGTCCGCTGTCGCTGCGATCTGAGAACTGGCTCAAACATGCCTATTTTTTAGTTAAGCAAACATGTTTCAGCTCGTCCTTACATACGCTGGCTTAAGCAAATCCAAAAATAACAACAGGAGGCACAGGGCAAAAACTAGGATCAGGCCATTTCAGCGAGTGAAAGCTAAAAGACTGTAACCGGAAAAAAGGATTTTTCAACCAGTCGACTCAAAAAATAGACTGAATTTTATTCTAAAATTAACTTTAAAAATAACAATTCCACTTTATTTCAGTACTTTTTCTTCTTCGTGCTGGTGCAAACTTGCTTCCGACTTTATGAATTCGTGTGTGCTCGCCGTCTCTACTGGTACTACCAATTTTGTGCTGATGTAAGACAGATGCCGCAAAGTTCGTTGCTTCGAAATGATGATGATGATTCAATGCTTGCTTTCCAGTTCTAGTCAATAAAACCACCTATTTTACTGGATGTACAAATGTGTTTGTAGATTGAAAAAAATATTTTATAAGTTGTTCACCACTATGCTCAACAAATGATTTCTGTTATAGTCAGAGGCAAAAAAATTTAATTTGGACAAAAACAAAATTTAGTGTTGGATCAAGCAAAACTACAGAACGACGATCATTTCTTTTCTTCTCACCGGAGAGGGTGAGGCTGCCTATTCATTTTCCTCCTATTAAAATATTTCTTCCTTTCTAAATGAGCAAAGATCAATCTTTGAAATTTTTTCCAAACAAAGTCTGGGAGACTGATTAAGCCTCCAGTGAAATATGGAGCTCACCCCAAAACTAATGCTACTGATCCTCCACCCCACGATTTAACCCAAATTGATTCCCTTATTTCTAACCTCCAAAATTCCATTGACCCTAACAATGTTCTTCTCAACACCTTGACAACTATTATTCTACAACAACAATCCATTCTCAACACCATCACTAAGCAGCTTGATTCTATTAACCAGCAACTCTATGGACACAGCCACCAAGTGGACAATAATACTTTGTCATCTGAAGAAATTGAGCGCCGCCGATCTGTTGTTGTCAGTGGATTGCCGGAATTCAAAGATGATAGTGCTATTGCTCGTTTTAAGGCTGACTCTGAAAACTATTGCCGAGATCATGGGAGAAATTGGTGTTGAAGCATTGCCCCGTGTCTACCGTCTTGGAAAATATGACCCATCTAAGTCCAGACTGCTGAAGTTAGTTTTCCTGCTTCTGTATTTGCACATGCTACAATTCGAGGACAAAAAGTTCTCCGTGACCAGCAACAATATCATGGCCTATATTTCCGTCCTTCGCTGACTCCAGAACAAAGGAAGGCAGAATTCGAATCGCGTCAAGAATGTCGACTACTCAACAAAGATGGAAGAAAAATGAAGATCTTTGATGGAAAAATTGTGCCGGTCAACCAGGCTAAGCAGGGAAACTAAATTGGTCACAAGGAAATCACGGTTTATCTTTTATTACTTTTAATTCTCGCTCAATTGCAATTAAACTTAATGATTTTCATTTTCTCTTAAATCAATATAGCTTTTCGGTTCTATGTCTAAGTGAAACTTGGCTTACCAAAAAAGTTTCCTGATCTCTCTTCTTCCTAATCCTAATGCTAACTATGTTGTTTTCAACTATGTTCATTCTAATGGTAAGGGTGGTGGTGTATGCTACTATAATTTCTTCAGCATATCACTCAACTCTTGTAAAAACTAGCACTGTTCCTCCACTTGATATCTTGTGTCAGTCGCATATTTTCTCTCCCCAGCTTAATAATGCAATAAGGCTTATTAACGTCTATATTCCTCCTTCTGTAAATTTAAAAGTCGTCGAAGAGTTTTCAAAAGTTATGTCTGAGCTAATGACTGTTTCATATCCAAAAATTTTCGTGGGCGATTTTAATTTTCCTCATATAACCTGGAATCCGTCTCTACCAAAGTCACCTATGAACAAGTGTGAAAATTATTTTTATGAGTTTTCCAAAGAAGTTGGCCTGGTTCAGCTTATCTCGAAAAAGACAAGAGGTGAAAATATCTTGGACCTTTACTCACCGATAATCCTTCTATTATTTCTAGAATCCAAGTCTTATCGCCCTTTTCTAGTTCTGATCATTCAAAAATCAGTTTTCAAGCTTATTTTGAGCATCACCGACAAAAACAATTCAAGGTGCTTTCGTTTAAAGAATGCTGCCTGCCGAAAATAAACACTCATCTTTCCAATGTGGATTGAAGAGAACGCTTTTATTATTCACAACCAACCATCAATGGTCTCTACCAGGCATTTCAAAATGAGTCAAAAAGGCTATTTATGCTTTTGTTCCTCAAGAACCATTGCTCCTGCTCAGTTACCAAAACATATTGTATCAATAATGAAATATAGAGAAAGTTATGGAGAGACATAAATCAACCACTGGTTTTGGAAAAATTTGAACAAACTAGCTATTGTCTAACAAAGAACTTTTAAAATATTTTAAAAATCGAGAAAAAAGGCTTTTAACAAATAAGACTTCGAAAGAGATTTTCAGTTACGTATCAAACCAAATAAAGTCAAAAAATTGTTCCATTCCTTCACTTGTAATAGACAATAAGCACATCTTCATTCCAGAAGAAAAGTCCAGGCTTTCTCTGAATATTTTGCCTCAGTTTTTCTCCCTCCCACTGATACATTCATCAACAGTTCTTTTTCCAACAAAGGTATTGGTTATATCGACATAACTGTTGACATGGTTTACAAACACCTAATTTCTCTACCAAGTAAAGTTAATACATCGCCTGATGGAATACCTTACATCTTTCTCAAAAATAGCGCTAAATTTCTAACGAGACCCATCACGGAGATCTTTAGGTACTCTATGATGAGTGGTACTATTCCAGATATTTGGAAGATGTCCTATGTTCACCCTATTTTCAAAAAAGGAGATAAACACGATCCCTCAAGCTACCGTCCTATAAGTCTGACATGTTCATTATCTAAAATTTTGGAGAAAATCGTTCATGAAAAATTATTAGCATTCCTCTTATCTCGCAATTTAATCCCAAAATTCCAACACGGTTTTTTAAATAAGAGGTCTGTTAACTCACAAATGATTGAGGTGTTTGACGATTGGTCAAAATCAATAGAAGAAAATAAGTGTACTGACGTTTGTTATTTTGACATTTCAAAAGCCTTTGACACAATCTCACACTCTATTCTTCTCAGAAAATTGCAAAAAGCTGGTGTATATGGAGCATTGTTGAAATGGATCAGAAATTTTCTTGTTTCAAGGTACTTTATGGTAAAAATTCAAGATTCGTTTTCTCAACCAACCCTCCAAACAAGTGTGTTCCTCAAGGATCTGTATTGGGCCCTCTTCTTTTTATTTTCTACTTTTCTGAGTTCTCATCGTCTTGTCAAGTCTCAGGAGTGCAGCTAAAGTTATATGCCGACGATTTGAAAGCTTATGTTAGCTTCGACAGAGAGACTTATCCAAAAACCTGCAAGTTTTCATAGAAGAATTTTTCGAATGGTGTTGTGAAAATGAGCTAAAAATATCCCCTGAAAGTGCCAAGTTTTACACCTTGGCAAAAAGAACCCTCACCATATATATTATCTGAATGCCAATCAAATAGCTCCTGTTAAAAATTCAATTAAAGATTTGGGCATAGTTCTTACCCCAAACTTAAAATGGAATGCCCACTTAGAAAACCTATGCAAATCTGCTTACTCTCGCCTATTCACTCTTTTTAAGGCTGTTCGCTCGACTGATTACAAGTTCTAGTACTACTATACATGACATATGTAAGACCATAATTGAAACTTTTTCTGTGGTGTATAATCCTTATTTAAAAAAAGATATTAAGAAAATAGAGCGGATCCAGAAAATTGCCCTTAATCAAATATACTTCAGATCACTTAGGAATAAATATCCTGATAAACCTCATTATGAAAAGCTCTTAAAATTATTCAAAATGGAAACTCTTCAAAAAAGACGACTTAAAGCTGACCTTGTTTTCTATCACAAAATAGTATTGAAAAAAATTGATATTAATCTAAATATCCCGTCTCTTCAGTCATCCTATAACTTCCGAAAACATAAAGCTAGTGTACCCTTTCCAAATCAGATTTCCGATTCCACTCTTTCTTTGTTCGGGACACCTAAAATTTATTATGCTCTTCCAGCTGAAATTGTTGCTTCTCCTACAATAACGCTTTTCAGGAAAAAACTCAAAGAATGTGATCTAAATGATTTTGTATTGTAATTATTTTTAAAGAAATATGTATTTGTTTTCGTCGCGCACTTGTTGCGTAAACAATAAATAAATAAAAATAAATAAACGAAAACTTTTGGGTAAATTTTGCTTTTTTTGGTAAGGTGACTTATAGTTTATAGAAGCTGCCAAATTAAAAACCGCCCACAATCAGAACTTCAGGTCAAAATTAAGCAAGAGCGCATTTTATAATATTTTTTAAATCATGTTTAAACGACTCGTGAGTAGTATTTACCGTATTTCCTCTAATAAGTCGACATGCTCCATGAAGCTGACATGCTCTAATAAGCCGACACCTCTCACCCTGTAAATCTTTCGAGTTTGAAAGTGGTGAAATTCATAATTTTAGCGACGAATTTCACGTCATTTAATTGTTTCCTGGTTTTACGCTGTTATGAAACTTGAATAACATTCGATTTCTGTGCGAATAGTTATCGAAAATGTATATTACTTAAAACCTAGTATTAAAATACTTATTTCTAGTACCAAAATACTTAACTGTAGTACCAATATTCAACTATTTCTAAAGGGGCATTCCCATCGGTGACAAGCATGCCCCTTTAAAAATTTTGTTAGATGATGCATAAGCATCTAGTCCTGAATCTCAGCTTTTTAACGAGGCATCAAACTTCTGTGAAAGATTTTAAAAATCTGAAGACCTCGGTTTTCGGATGAAGTAACTCTTTCGACCAACTTTTTTTTGTTGAATGCCTAAGTCTGTGACTTTTTAAAATCTTTCACTGAAAAAAAATATCTCGTTGAACAGCTGAGATCCAGGATTCTACACGATGATTGAAAATTTCAAAGAAGTCTACGCACAAATTGGGGAGAAAAATAGAAAACTTAACGAAAACGAAAGTTTTGGTACTATAACAGTAGTGGCATCCATTGAAAATGTCGATGACTTGGTAAGAAAAGGTTTGTAAAACAAGTCGACATGCTCTAATAAGCCGACATGCTACAAGGTATCAAAAAAATAAGCCGACATGTCGACTTATTAGAGGAAATACGGTATATTCTATTACTAGGGACCAGTGTTTTCAAAAATCACACCTCACACTTTGGGTCACACTAACTTCACCTACCCTTTTCTCATAAGTTTTGTTTTCGTATTTTAGATATTTTTGTACCAATTTGTAGCTGAGATATTTCTCTGTCGATTCAGTGGTCGAACAGTCCGGTTAAAAATAATTTTTGACAAAATCACGCCAAGTGTGACTTTAAAATCACACTTTTGGTGACAAAGTGTGATTTTTAGTGTGATTTCGGTGTGAAATTGTCGCATTTAAATTCCACCGAAATATTTGACCTGTAAATCGATAGAAAATTATCTCAGCTACAAAACGGTACAAAATATCCGAAATACGAAAACAAAATTTGTGAGAAAAGGATAAATGACGTTATTGTGACCCAAGTGTGATAGTGGGATTTTTGAAAACACTCCTTGGGACCGGATTTATATGCTCTTAAAAATGAGAAATATGCGCGTAAAATATACCCCAGAAACATCAAAATATGCCCTAAAAATCGCAAAATATCCTGGAAAATTGACAAAATGGGGCCCTAAAAATTTACGCGTAAAAAGGTTTTATAGGCTGAATTAGGCTGTTTTATGGGTATCAAGGTGATTCCGCTAAGAAGGCTACCTTAACACGTCCAATACGGCCTGGAGATTTGGTATCTTTTTACTCTACGGAGTATGCCGAACATTTTGAGTACAGTCGACTCTCGTTATCTGACACCCCAGGGGACCGGCCTTAGGGTGTCATATAAACGAGGTGTCAGATAACTGGAATGTCAGATAAACGAGGTAATAAATCCAATTCAAGGCTAAGGTGTCAGTTAACCGAGTTTTTCAATTTATTCAAACAACCAACAACCAGGCTTGTGCTTACTTTGCAGCTTACTTTGCAGCTTCAAAATTTCTTATTCCTCAACTCAAACAAATTTCATGATATTTTTTTTGGTTTTTTCACCCGTTTGCTCAGTACTTAGGTATTTTCTCTTTTGTTCTCCTTTTCAGCATCCGGGTAAAAATTCTGTCTTCTTTCTTCGTCTTTGCTAGTTTTCTCTCAGGTACCGTATATCATCTATTAATCAGCCCTCCTGTAATAAACAGCCCTATCTAATGAACGCCCCACCTCATGACCCATATCTCAGCCCGAAATCAAAATATTTTGCAATCTCTTTTATGTCTTTTCCTAATTACCACCAGCTATTCCTTTCTGTTTTTCTATTTTAACTGAGCACCCGAAGATCTCAAAATGGGCCCATTTTTTTCAATTTTTAGGGGTTGAAAAAAACAAGCCGATTGATTGAGGATACAAAGCATATTCTCTATTGTTCATTTTTTCAGCCCTCGGTTGAGAAAAATCACTGGCCAAAAACTTTTTCAGTATGACAGGACGGAGGATAAAAATTTAGGACGGGACGGCTGACAGACCGACACCTTCAAATGTCTGGTAAAAAGACGGGGCGCCGCCAAGTTTTAAAAATGTGGTCACTATGATAATTTTGATGAAAATATGGTGAAAAAATTATATGAGCTATACGAATTTTAAAGCATTTTAACAAGCTTTTTTAGAACTGGAGCACCCCCTGATGGTGTGTCGGACCATGAACATTTCCAGTCTAGGGGATGAGCCAGGCATAGGACCGGCTGGATCACTAGCTGGTAGGGGTGGACCGACAGGAAGGTTGATGGTACACGAAGAAAGGATATGCTCCACCTATTCACTACTCATCTGTTTTGCTTTATTTCACGCCTTTTGCGACTTCATTACCCTGGTATCTACCTAAACTGCTGATAAAAAAATTTGATAAAAAAGCAATTTTTTGCAGATCTCCTTGGGTGTTGAAAAAGACCGCCTGGTGCTACCTCTGCTACTGGTGTTAGCCCTCAATATTTTGGTCTCATGCCTGTTTATAGCCAGTGCCTTGTTCACCTTCCTTTTCGCTTCCTCACCTAGGTTTGATGGGGTGAGTGCATAATTGAAAAAGGTTTAAAAAGACCCTCCAAAAGGAATGGACCGGACCGGAGCCTTTTCAGCAGTCCCCAAGCGGCCCTTGGGCACCTTGCGCCCAGTGCTGAAATGGCATTTAAAGTTGCAGCAGAGGTCTCCTTACTGAACGTTGTAGCGTCCAGTAGGTTGTCTTTACTATTCCACTCAGAGCCCCCCTCCCACAATGTCAACAATTATTTTTTTAAAATTTGAAATTTTTCGCCTATTTTGTTGGGCCATATATTTCATTTCGTCCTTATTTGTCATCTTAATGTGTTATTTTGTGTGTTTTGCACCCAAGTCCGTAGTAAAGCTTTTCAAATTTGTACACTTTCAATACTGTTTCGTGTATCTCTTTTTCACTAAGCCTTTATGACTCCAGCCATTTGTAATTTTTTTGCATAAATAAGTCTTAGGCCAAAAACAACACAAATTTAAAAAATACGAAATCGAATGCATGGCCTAACTAAAAAGCGAAAATAATTCAAATGACCATTACTAAAAAAATTGTGGACACGCTTTTTCTTTAATGAGCAAAGCATGCAAGACAAAGGGCAGTAGACCAGATTCTATAGCTGGAAAGCTGTCCCGCATTTTCCTCCAAACTACCTCAAGACGTATTTTTCAAGGCCGCGTCTTCCAATATATCTCTGAAATTTCGGCACCGGGCACCGCACCTTGAAGGTTTTCAACTTGAAAACCGATTACTAAAACATACTTTTTCGACAAATTTGAACCCTAGCAACCTCATTTTCGCCTTTGTACCCTCTGTTGTTTTTTTTCGATTGTGCTTAGGCTAGCGTAGTCACCAAGCCGTCTTTCGCGGTCTTATTTTCGCATCACCGTCCTGAGGTTTTTAGCATCTCTAAATTTTTTTACACCGAACTTTCTTCTTGTTCCTAGAACTCTCCTTAAGATATAGGCCTACCGTATTCACTCTATTAACTCCCCATGGAGAGTTATTTTTCAACCCTCCTCTAAGGGTGGGGAGTTATTAGAGGGTGGGGAGTTATTTTTTTAACAAAATTGTCGTTTGAAATTTTTAGTACCGAAAATAAAAATAAAAACTTTTTTGCTGCGTCATTTTTTGTCGCGTCATTATTTGTCTCGCCATTTTCTGTTTATTTGTTTCCCCAATTCCTTCGGGGTTTCAGATGAGTGATTCCGAGGAACTCCAGCTGCATGATCATAAAGGTCGTCCAGTCAACAAAAAGCGCTGCCGAAATAACGATACGGGAACAAAGCTGGAAACTGTCGAATGGGCACAAGAACTCAATCAAATCTGCAAGAAAGAAATTTGGATTTCCCTGGATGATGCACAAAGCTCATACAGGTCAGTATTTAGTATTTGTCTATTAATTTAATATCTTGGTTGTGTTTTGCGGTTCAGGCACCGGATGTGAGTCGAACAAGCCGCTAAAAGAGAGGATCCGGCAGTACTACACCACTTGGATGACGAATGACGCTCCAAAACATTTTACTAAAGGGACAACCAAAAAGCGCCGGCACTGGAGCTCGTCTTGGACTGGGTGGATAGGGCTTAGCAAGAAATCAGCAGAGAAATCATCTTGAACTCTATTAAAGGTTGGTTTTGTGTTTGGTTTGGATCCGAATTGGGGGGGTTTTGTTTGCTTTCCGGCTTGTGCAATCACAACAGCAACCGACGGATCTGAAGACGACCAAATAACCTGCTTAAACCAACGGGATCCATTAGCACGAATGGACTGCACATCCTCCGTGTGCAGGCGAGTGGTGGACTTGGCGAGTGATGGACGCAACGACTATGAATTAGATAAACTTCTCGAAGATGGCGAGTTACAAGAAGAAAGAAGGAAAAATCACAGAACAAAAATTTGGGAGATTTAAATGATGATGATTTGTTTGAGTTTGTTGATTAGCTTGTTTGAGTACTGATGTTTAAAAATGCTAACCCCAAGGAATTGAGCATGGAAGATTATTACAGGGGTGGGGAGTTATTAGAGGGTGGGGAGTTATTTTTAACGATGCTCAGGGGGTGGGAGTTATTAGAGGGTGGTGAGTTATCGGAGGGTGGGGAGTTAATAAAGTGAATACGGTATCTTATTTCTGGGTGACCGTTCACTTTTAAAATATATTAATTGATCTAAGAATGGTCGACAAAGACGCTGGACTTTTTCATGGACTTTTATATCCTGGACATTTTCATGAATTTTTAGCACAGTGTCTTTGTCGACCACTCTTAAATCAATTAGTATGTTTTTAAAAATAACAATCACCCAAAAGTAAGATAAAGCTGTATTTAAGAAAAGTTCTTTAAAAATGGTATAAAATAAATTAGGACAGTGATGTAAAAAAATGGGACAGCGAACGACGTCCGCTGTCGCTGCGATCTGAGAACTGGCTCAAACATGCCTATTTTTTAGTTAAGCAAACATGTTTCAGCTCGTCCTTACATACGCTGGCTTAAGCAAATCCAAAAATAACAACAGGAGGCACAGGGCAGAAACTAGGATCAGGCCATTTCAGCGAGTGAAAGCTAAAAGACTGTAACCGGAAAAAAGGATTTTTCAACCAGTCGACTCAAAAAATAGACTGAATTTTATTCTAAAATTAACTTTAAAAATAACAATTCCACTTTATTTCAGTACTTTTTCTTCTTCGTGCTGGTGCAAACTTGCTTCCGACTTTATGAATTCGTGTGTGCTCGCCGTCTCTACTGGTACTACCAATTTTGTGCTGATGTAAGACAGATGCCGCAAAGTTCGTTGCTTCGAAATGATGATGATGATTCAATGCTTGCTTTCCAGTTCTAGTCAATAAAACCACCTATTTTACTGGATGTACAAATGTGTTTGTAGATTGAAAAAAATATTTTATAAGTTGTTCACCACTATGCTCAACAAATGATTTCTGTTATAGGCAGAGGCAAAAATTTAATTTGGACAAAAACAAAATTTAGTGTTGGATCAAGCAAAATTACAGAACGAACTTTTTGGGTAAATTTTGCTTTTTTGGGAAGGTGACTTATAGTTTATAGAAGCTGCCAAATTAAAAACCGCCCACAATCAGAACTTCAGGTCAAAATTAAGCAAGAGCGCATTTTATAATATTTTTTAAATCATGTTTAAACGACTCGTGAGTAGTATTTACCGTATTTCCTCTAATAAGTCGACATGCTCCATGAAGCTGACATGCTCTAATAAGCCGACACCTCTCACCCCTGTAAATCTTTCGAGTTTGAAAGTGGTGAAATTCATAATTTTAGCGACGAATTTCACGTCATTTAATTGTTTCCTGGTTTTACGCTGTTATGAAACTTGAATAACATTCGATTTCTGTGCGAATAGTTATCGAAAATGTATATTACTTAAAACCTAGTATTAAAATACTTATTTCTAGTACCAAAATACTTAACTGTAGTACCAATATTCAACTATTTCTAAAGGGGCATTCCCATCGGTGACAAGCATGCCCCTTTAAAAATTTTGTTAGATGATGCATAAGCATCTAGTCCTGAATCTCAGCTTTTTAACGAGGCATCAAACTTCTGTGAAAGATTTTAAAAATCTGAAGACCTCGGTTTTCGGATGAAGTAACTCTTTCGACCAACTTTTTTTTGTTGAAATGCCTAAGTCTGTGACTTTTTAAAATCTTTCACTGAAAAAAATATCTCGTTGAACAGCTGAGATCCAGGATTCTACACGATGATTGAAAATTTCAAAGAAGTCTACGCACAAATTGGGGAGAAAAATAGAAAACTTAACGAAAACGAAAGTTTTGGTACTATAACAGTAGTGGCATCCATTGAAAATTTGTCGATGACTTGGTAAGAAAAGGTTTGTAAAACAAGTCGACATGCTCTAATAAGCCGACATGCTACAAGGTATCAAAAAAATAAGCCGACATGTCGACTTATTAGAGGAAATACGGTATATTCTATTACTAGGGACCAGTGTTTTCAAAAATCACACCTCACACTTTGGGTCACACTAACTTCACCTACCCTTTTCTCATAAGTTTTGTTTTCGTATTTTAGATATTTTTGTACCAATTTGTAGCTGAGATATTTCTCTGTCGATTCAGTGGTCGAACAGTCCGGTTAAAAATAATTTTTGACAAAATCACGCCAAGTGTGACTTTAAAATCACACTTTTGGTGACAAAGTGTGATTTTAGTGTGATTTCGGTGTGAAATTGTCGCATTTAAATTCCACCGAAATATTTGACCTGTAAATCGATAGAAAATTATCTCAGCTACAAAACGGTACAAAAATATCCGAAATACGAAAACAAAATTTGTGAGAAAAGGATAAATGACGTTATTGTGACCCAAGTGTGATAGTGGGATTTTTGAAAACACTCCTTGGGACCGGATTTATATGCTCTTAAAAATGAGAAATATGCGCGTAAAATATACCCCAGAAACATCAAAATATGCCCTAAAAATCGCAAAATATCCTGGAAAATTGACAAAATGGGGCCCTAAAAATTTACGCGTAAAAAGGTTTTATAGGCTGAATTAGGCTGTTTTATGGGTATCAAGGTGATTCCGCTAAGAAGGCTACCTTAACACGTCCAATACGGCCTGGAGATTTGGTATCTTTTTACTCTACGGAGTATGCCGAACATTTTGAGTACAGTCGACTCTCGTTTATCTGACACCCAGGGGACCGGCTTAGGGTGTCATATAAACGAGGTGTCAGATAACTGGAATGTCAGATAAACGAGGTAATAAATCCAATTCAAGGCTAAGGTGTCAGTTAACCGAGTTTTTCAATTTATTCAAACAACCAACAACCAGGCTTGTGCTTACTTTGCAGCTTACTTTGCAGCTTCAAAATTTCTTATTCCTCAACTCAAACAAATTTCATGATATTTTTTTTTGGTTTTTTCACCCGTTTGCTCAGTACTTAGGTATTTTCTCTTTTGTTCTCCTTTTCAGCATCCGGGTAAAAATTCTGTCTTCTTTCTTCGTCTTTGCTAGTTTTCTCTCAGGTACCGTATATCATCTATTAATCAGCCCTCCTGTAATAAACAGCCCTATCTAATGAACGGCCCACCTCATGACCCATATCTCAGCCGAAATCAAAATATTTTGCAAATCTCTTTTATGTCTTTTCCTAATTACCACCAGCTATTCCTTTCTGTTTTTCTATTTTAACTGAGCACCCGAAGATCTCAAAATGGGCCCATTTTTTTCAATTTTTAGGGGTTGAAAAAAACAAGCCGATTGATTGAGGATACAAAGCATATTCTCTATTGTTCATTTTTTCAGCCCTCGGTTGAGAAAAATCACTGGCCAAAAACTTTTTCAGTATGACAGGACGGAGGATAAAATTTAGGACGGGACGGCTGACAGACCGACACCTTCAAATGTCTGGTAAAAAGACGGGGCGCCGCCAAGTTTTAAAAAATGTGGTCACTATGATAATTTTGATGAAAATATGGTGAAAAATTATATGAGCTATACGAATTTTAAAGCATTTTAACAAGCTTTTTTAGAACTGGAGCACCCCTGATGGTGTGTCGGACCATGAACATTTCCAGTCTAGGGGATGAGCCAGGCATAGGACCGGCTGGATCACTAGCTGGTAGGGGTGGACCGACAGGAAGGTTGATGGTACACGAAGAAAGGATATGCTCCACCTATTCACTACTCATCTGTTTTGCTTTATTTCACGCCTTTTGCGACTTCATTACCCTGGTATCTACCTAAACTGCTGATAAAAAAATTTGATAAAAAGCAATTTTTTGCAGATCTCCTTGGGTGTTGAAAAAGACCGCCTGGTGCTACCTCTGCTACTGGTGTTAGCCCTCAATATTTTGGTCTCATGCTGTTTATAGCCAGTGCCTTGTTCACCTTCCTTTTCGCTTCCTCACCTAGGTTTGATGGGGTGAGTGCATAATTGAAAAAGGTTTAAAAAAGACCCTCCAAAAGGAATGGACCGGACCGGAGCCTTTTCAGCAGTCCCCAAGCGGCCCTTGGGCACCTTGCGCCCAGTGCTGAAATGGCATTTAAAGTTGCAGCAGAGGTCCCTTACTGAACGTTGTAGCGTCCAGTAGGTTGTCTTTACTATTCCACTCAGAGCCCCCTCCCACAATGTCAACAATTATTTTTTAAAATTTTGAAATTTTTCGCCTATTTTGTTGGGCCATATATTTCATTTCGTCCTTATTTGTCATCTTAATGTGTTATTTTGTGTGTTTTGCACCCAAGTCCGTAGTAAAGCTTTTCAAATTTGTACACTTTCAATACTGTTTCGTGTATCTCTTTTTCACTAAGCCTTTATGACTCCAGCCATTTGTAATTTTTTTGCATAAATAAGTCTTAGGCCAAAAACAACACAAATTTAAAAAAATACGAAATCGAATGCATGGCCTAACTAAAAAGCGAAAATAATTCAAATGACCATTACTAAAAAAATTGTGGACACGCTTTTTCTTTAATGAGCAAAGCATGCAAGACAAAGGGCAGTAGACCAGATTCTATAGCTGGAAAGCTGTCCCGCATTTTCCTCCAAACTACCTCAAGACGTATTTTTCAAGGCCGCGTCTTCCAATATATCTCTGAAATTTCGGCACCGGGCACCGCACCTTGAAGGTTTTCAACTTGAAAACCGATTACTAAAACATACTTTTTCGACAAATTTGAACCCTAGCAACCTCATTTTCGCCTTTGTACCCTCTGTTGTTTTTTTTCGATTGTGCTTAGGCTAGCGTAGTCACCAAGCCGTCTTTCGCGGTCTTATTTTCGCATCACCGTCCTGAGGTTTTTAGCATCTCTAATTTTTTTTACACCGAACTTTCTTCTTGTTCCTAGAACTCTCCTTAAGATATAGGCCTACCGTATTCACTCTATTAACTCCCCATGGAGAGTTATTTTTCAACCCTCCTCTAAGGGTGGGGAGTTATTAGAGGGTGGGGAGTTATTTTTTTAACAAAATTGTCGTTTGAAATTTTTTAGTACCGAAATAAAAATAAAAACTTTTTTGCTGCGTCATTTTTTGTCGCGTCATTATTTGTCTCGCCATTTTCTGTTTATTTGTTTCCCCAATTCCTTCGGGGTTTCAGATGAGTGATTCCGAGGAACTCCAGCTGCATGATCATAAAGGTCGTCCAGTCAACAAAAAGCGCTGCCGAAATAACGATACGGGAACAAAGCTGGAAACTGTCGAATGGGCACACAAGAACTCAATCAAATCTGCAAGAAAGAAATTTGGATTTCCCTGGATGATGCACAAAGCTCATACAGGTCAGTATTTAGTATTTGTCTATTAATTTAATATCTTGGTTGTGTTTTGCGGTTCAGGCACCGGATGTGAGTCGGAACAAGCCGCTAAAGAGAGGATCCGGCAGTACTACACCACTTGGATGACGAATGACGCTCCAAAACATTTTACTAAAGGGACAACCAAAAAGCGCCGGCACTGGAGCTCGTCTTGGACTGGGTGGATAGGGCTTAGCAAGAAATCAGCAGAGAAATCATCTTGAACTCTATTAAAGGTTGGTTTTGTGTTTGGTTTGGATCCGAATTGGGGGTTTTGTTTGCTTTCCGGCTTGTGCAATCACAACAGCAACCGACGGATCTGAAGACGACCAAATAACCTGCTTAAACCAACGGGATCCATTAGCACGAATGGACTGCACATCCTCCGTGTGCAGGCGAGTGGTGGACTTGGCGAGTGATGGACGCAACGACTATGAATTAGATAAACTTCTCGAAGATGGCGAGTTACAAGAAGAAAGAAGGAAAAATCACAGAACAAAAATTTGGGAGATTTAAATGATGATGATTTGTTTGAGTTTGTTGATTAGCTTGTTTGAGTACTGATGTTTAAAAATGCTAACCCCAAGGAATTGAGCATGGAAGATTATTACAGGGGTGGGGAGTTATTAGAGGGTGGGGAGTTATTTTTTAACGATGCTCAGGGGTGGGGAGTTATTAGAGGGTGGTGAGTTATCGGAGGGTGGGGAGTTAATAAAGTGAATACGGTATCTTATTTCTGGGTGACCGTTCACTTTTTAAAATATATTAATTGATCTAAGAATGGTCGACAAAGACGCTGGACTTTTTCATGGACTTTTATATCCTGGACATTTTCATGAATTTTTAGCACAGTGTCTTTGTCGACCACTCTTAAATCAATTAGTATGTTTTTAAAAATAACAATCACCCAAAAGTAAGATAAAGCTGTATTTAAGAAAAGTTCTTTAAAAATGGTATAAAATAAATTAGGACAGTGATGTAAAAAAATGGGACAGCGAACGACGTCCGCTGTCGCTGCGATCTGAGAACTGGCTCAAACATGCCTATTTTTTAGTTAAGCAAACATGTTTCAGCTCGTCCTTACATACGCTGGCTTAAGCAAATCCAAAAATAACAACAGGAGGCACAGGGCAGAAACTAGGATCAGGCCATTTCAGCGAGTGAAAGCTAAAAGACTGTAACCGGAAAAAAGGATTTTTCAACCAGTCGACTCAAAAAATAGACTGAATTTTATTCTAAAATTAACTTTAAAAATAACAATTCCACTTTATTTCAGTACTTTTTCTTCTTCGTGCTGGTGCAAACTTGCTTCCGACTTTATGAATTCGTGTGTGCTCGCCGTCTCTACTGGTACTACCAATTTTGTGCTGATGTAAGACAGATGCCGCAAAGTTCGTTGCTTCGAAATGATGATGATGATTCAATGCTTGCTTTCCAGTTCTAGTCAATAAAACCACCTATTTTACTGGATGTACAAATGTGTTTGTAGATTGAAAAAATATTTTATAAGTTGTTCACCACTATGCTCAACAAATGATTTCTGTTATAGGCAGAGGCAAAAAATTTAATTTGGACAAAAACAAAATTTAGTGTTGGATCAAGCAAAATTACAGAACGAACTTTTTGGGTAAATTTTGCTTTTTTGGGAAGGTGACTTATAGTTTATAGAAGCTGCCAAATTAAAAACCGCCCACAATCAGAACTTCAGGTCAAAATTAAGCAAGAGCGCATTTTATAATATTTTTTAAATCATGTTTAAACGACTCGTGAGTAGTATTTACCGTATTTCCTCTAATAAGTCGACATGCTCCATGAAGCTGACATGCTCTAATAAGCCGACACCTCTCACCCTGTAAATCTTTCGAGTTTGAAAGTGGTGAAATTCATAATTTTAGCGACGAATTTCACGTCATTTAATTGTTTCCTGGTTTTACGCTGTTATGAAACTTGAATAACATTCGATTTCTGTGCGAATAGTTATCGAAAATGTATATTACTTAAAACCTAGTATTAAAATACTTATTTCTAGTACCAAAATACTTAACTGTAGTACCAATATTCAACTATTTCTAAAGGGGCATTCCCATCGGTGACAAGCATGCCCTTTAAAAATTTTGTTAGATGATGCATAAGCATCTAGTCCTGAATCTCAGCTTTTTAACGAGGCATCAACTTCTGTGAAAGATTTTAAAAATCTGAAGACCTCGGTTTTCGGATGAAGTAACTCTTTCGACCAACTTTTTTTTTGTTGAAATGCCTAAGTCTGTGACTTTTTAAAATCTTTCACTGAAAAAATATCTCGTTGAACAGCTGAGATCCAGGATTCTACACGATGATTGAAAATTTCAAAGAAGTCTACGCACAAATTGGGGAGAAAAATAGAAAACTTAACGAAAACGAAAGTTTTGGTACTATAACAGTAGTGGCATCCATTGAAAATTTGTCGATGACTTGGTAAGAAAAGGTTTGTAAAACAAGTCGACATGCTCTAATAAGCCGACATGCTACAAGGTATCAAAAAAATAAGCCGACATGTCGACTTATTAGAGGAAATACGGTATATTCTATTACTAGGGACCAGTGTTTTCAAAAATCACACCTCACACTTTGGGTCACACTAACTTCACCTACCCTTTCTCATAAGTTTTGTTTTCGTATTTTAGATATTTTTGTACCAATTTGTAGCTGAGATATTTCTCTGTCGATTCAGTGGTCGAACAGTCCGGTTAAAAATAATTTTTGACAAAATCACGCCAAGTGTGACTTTAAAATCACACTTTTGGTGACAAAGTGTGATTTTTAGTGTGATTTCGGTGTGAAATTGTCGCATTTAAATTCCACCGAAATATTTGACCTGTAAATCGATAGAAAATTATCTCAGCTACAAAACGGTACAAAAATATCCGAAATACGAAAACAAAATTTGTGAGAAAAGGATAAATGACGTTATTGTGACCCAAGTGTGATAGTGGGATTTTTGAAAACACTCCTTGGGACCGGATTTATATGCTCTTAAAAATGAGAAATATGCGCGTAAAATATACCCCAGAAACATCAAAATATGCCCTAAAAATCGCAAAATATCCTGGAAAATTGACAAAATGGGGCCCTAAAAATTTACGCGTAAAAAGGTTTTATAGGCTGAATTAGGCTGTTTTATGGGTATCAAGGTGATTCCGCTAAGAAGGCTACCTTAACACGTCCAATACGGCCTGGAGATTTGGTATCTTTTTACTCTACGGAGTATGCCGAACATTTTGAGTACAGTCGACTCTCGTTTATCTGACACCCCAGGGGACCGGCCTTAGGGTGTCATATAAACGAGGTGTCAGATAACTGGAATGTCAGATAAACGAGGTAATAAATCCAATTCAAGGCTAAGGTGTCAGTTAACCGAGTTTTTCAATTTATTCAAACAACCAACAACCAGGCTTGTGCTTTTGGGCGCTCATCCAAAATAAAAAAAGGGTGATCGTTAAATAACGCGAACTTCCAACATGAGCAAAATGAACAGAAAAACGACAAGAGCAAAGAGAAAGCGTGGTATTTCTTTTTAATAATAGAATTCTTGTTTTTGGCCATAGATTTCTTCTTTTTTGGCCGTACTCGCTCAAATTCATGTTTTGACCACGTTTTGAGATTTTATTGTGTCTGAAACATGCTGCAAAAATGTTTTCCCTGAATTTCCTGGGGTGTCAGATAAACGAGAGTCGACTGTACCCTAATCTAGTGGTTTGCCTTAGTCCCCCAAGGCAAAAAGTCAAATTTTGGTTTTTTTCCCTGAAAACATTTTTGCAGCATGTTTCAGACACAATAACATCTCAAAAGTGGTTAAAACATGATTTTGAGCGAGTACGGCCAAAAACAATCTATGACCAGACAGAATATTTCTATGGCCAAAGAGAATAAGTTTATGGCCAAAAATGAGAATTCTATGGCTAAAAAAAATATTATCAAAAAATGCAATAATTTAGCAGCCTCAGGGTGTCAGATAAACGAGGTGTCAGTTAACTGGGGTGTCAGGTAAACGAGAGTCGACTGTATAGGGTTGCTAAGTAAGTTATATTTTTGAAATGGGTCAAAAAAGCGATTAAAAAAACTATCATTTTCGGATACATGCTCAACATTCAAACAGCCATAAAGGGCACTTTTTGTAGACACCCTTTTTCCATCTTTGTTTTATTTCAAAGCCCATATTTCAAAGCCCATAGCCTATGTATGTTTGAAATTAAAAAAAAATAATCAAAAATACAAGAAATCCCATTTTTTGAAAATCGGACTTCTGCGAACTTCGGCTCGAAAAAAAAATTCAATAGAACTAGCGGGAAAAAAAAATTCAATAGAACTAGTGCCAAGACTCGCAAGACAACCAGCCAATTTCAACTGAATTGAGACAAAACAATTTGACCCTAAAATACCTGAAAACCGACAAAATTTTTCATAAAAACTAAGGTGGTTGCACATTGTTTTTGTAATTTTTTTCAGTAATTTACAGGGTATTTGAAAAAAAGCAAATTGTGCAGAGCGCTGAAAACTGCATCAGATACAAGTGTTAGATTCTAATCAAGATAGTGATTTCTTTTGTCTTGAAGAGGTTGAAGAAATATGCTGTAAGCATGGTTGTACATGTCCGCTTTCTGTCTTCTTCTAAAAAAAAAGAAAAACACAAACGCACGTCAGATCCAATTTCTGAATATCACTCGTGTCAACGAATCCAACAGAAATAAAAATGCAGGAGCAGAGTATCACATGATACAGCAGGCGGGTAAAGAGCTCCATCTGAGTTCTTCATGAGCATCTATTGCTTGTTATTTTGCTCCACCTAGCAAACAGGTGCAAGAGTACAATCGATTGAGCAGGCGAACCCCATGATGGATGTTCACCCACCTACATGGATATATGGATTGCTAGTGTTCAACAAAATCTAAGCAAGCCAGTCAACAAGCTATCTCTTCTTTTACACATCCACAGTTGGCATTTATCTTTCTGCTGTTTAGATTGCTCAAGTAGGTTGAAAAGTTATTAAAAATTCCGTTGGCCTGAGGTTGTTGAATTAGCCGGCTTATCGGCTAATCCTATGACAAACTACTAACATGGGAACTTATCGGACTGTACGAATTGATTTAGGCGACAGGTCATCTTGTAAAGCAAAACCGATGTGCTTTGAAATTTTAATATTTCATGCAAATAGAAAGCACAATTTCAGTCTGGAGACTCGAGAAAGATCGAGGCAAAAACTGTCTTGGTGCACCTGTGAATTTCTTAAAAAAAGATTTTTCCACAGTGAAGCCTGGACCCGTAGCAAATATCGAATTTAGCAAGTGGTATGCCACTTGCTAAATAAAGTGGCAATTTGGTAGCAAATATAGAAAACTAAACCCTAAATATTTAAACGCTACTTTCTCGGTAGCAAAAAAAGAAGTAGAATTTAGCTGGCCAAACTCTAAATATTTAGTCGTAGCAAATATCGCGATCTAATTTTTCTTCCTCTTTGTTATTTTCAATCACCAGTCAACAAGTTCATGTTCACCAAAAACATCTCTTCTATAAATATCTAGTCTAAACGTCGAAACAATTCCTGCCTTTTAATCACCATTCCACTCTTCCTCTGGCCTCGTTTTATTCAATCTAACTACATCAAAAATATTCACGCACAATTCGATTTCTCTCTTGAATCCCAGTAATTTGACGTCCTTGGTAGAGTGCCGGATCCGGCTGCTCATATTCGTATTCCTCCTCCTCTTCAGGCTTAGGCATACGCAGCTCTACGGCCAGGTTGTGCAACACGCATGTTGAGAGGACCACATTTGCCAAGTGCTCTAGACTGAGACGAACTTTACTGTGAAGAATCGCAAAACGACGCTTCCACTGCCCAATTTTCTGCTCCACACAGACCCTAGTTCTCTTGTGCATCTTGTTATATCTGAAAGATGATCATTAACGTAACGAATTTGTAAACATTTAATATTATCGACCTCATCTCACTTGCAGTTGGCGGTCTGAGGAAAGGAGTCATGAGCCATTTCTTACACGGGTAGCCTGAATCACCCAAGAGCAAACCACCGATTTCATTATTCTGGAAAGCATCCCACAGACAGCTCGAGCCAAGAATATGAGAAACATTTGCGCAACCAGGATGCTTCGCGACCACGTTTGTGAACTGTCCCTCTGAGTTGACGACCACCTGAAAGGGACCAGGAGTATGGGTTGAAGGTCAAAGAATAAATCGAAAAGCACCTGAACATTGATTGAATGCCTATTCTTTCTGTTAGCGTAGTCCCTCTCAACCTCCTGATTCGGTGCTTGGATGTGGATGTGCGTTCCATCGATAAGCCCCATCACGTTCGGAAATCCAGCAATTCCGTGGAACATCCGCTGCTCCTTGGCAATCTCCTGTAAAATAAAGTTAACAATGCCAAAAGAGTAGGAGAAAAGGACAAACCGCTTGAGTTGCGCGCATATAGATGTATTGGTTTGCCTACGAAGCCAGAGTCGCACAGAAACGCTTCACACAGTTGAAAATTGATCGCTGGCTCATCTCGAGAGTATCGCCTATATGCAGTTGGAAGGTGTTTGAGGCCAAATAATTCAGAGCCGCGCAAACCTGGATCTCCACCGGAACAGTTCCACCTCGATTGGTCGTCGGAAAGCCGTCTTCCACTAATTCGCAAATCACTTATTGAAGAGCTAAAAAATTATTGGGAAATTATTGAAGAGCTTCTAAATGGTTATTTTTAGAAATCGTTTTTTCGTCAAAAAAATACGCGAGCAACGGGAAAACAAATATGACAGGAAGAAAGAGCGATGAAATTTGGTATAGGAACATAAATATCAAAAAGTAGGTCATCAAGGTAAAAAATAGACCGAAAACAGCCAAGAAGTGGAGTCTAAATAAATTTAGAGAGCCCCTACCGCCCCACTTTTTACTGTAAAAATTTAGAGTTTAGTGCGTATATTTGCTACCAAAAGTGGAATTTAGACTCGATATTTGCTGCGAAAAGTAGAGGTCTAAAAAAAGTAGAGTCTACTTTTTAGAGTCTAATTATATTTGCTACCAAAACTCTAAATATTTAGACACTACTTTTAAAGTGGAATTTAGACAGCGATATTTGCTACCACTAATTTTCCGCCAATTTAGAGTTTAGACTTTAGCATGCTAAACTCTAAATTCTAATTGCTAAATCGATATTTGCTACGGGTCCTGATATCGTATTTACTCTGATAGTAGCTCCGGGCTACTAATTTTCAACCCTCCTCTCCGGGAGGGCTACTATTAGAGAGTGGAGGGCTAGAATTAGAAGGGGGCGGTTACTATTTGGGCTGTATTGGGGGGAAGGGAATAATACAGGGGCCACTTTTTTAGCTGCTTTACCATGTTTTTCAACTTGAGCCGTGGCAAAAATAGACTCTATATGCATTTTATGATCAAGTGTACTTCTCGGAATCATGTCTAAGGTAAGTGCGTGCGCACATCTCTAACTCTCAAGCCTCCTGCGCCCCCTTCGGGGGCGCAGGGGCTTGGTGGCTTGGAGTTGAGATGCGCACACCCACATACCTTAGACACAAATCACTCGAAAGTGACTCTGGATGCATGAAAAGCATGCATACCAGAGTTTATTTATGCGGTAGGCCCCAGTCAACAAAACTATGTTCAACATCTTTGATTATTCGGCCGAAAAGGGTCTCCCCCTTTTTCCGTCCTGTGACTACGAGCCAGAGGCTCAGCCATCCAAAAATTAAACGACAACCCTCGGGATCCACCCGGCTGATCGGCCTGATACACTGAAAGTACTCATACTTTTGCCTGTACCACAAGTTCCTGGGTTTGTGAGTGCCTTCAACGCTTAGAGAATTAATACTCTATAAAGGAGGACAGACAATAGGGGAGGGATTTTGACTAGAAAATAGGATTTTGCTACCTTAAGTTTATTTAATTTTTATTTTTAACCTCAAAATTTTTTTACACTTATTGTTATTACCATGAATCCACCCGACAAAAAACACATAAGATCGAAGTTTGGAAACAAAAATCTTTTTCGAAAATTTGCCTTGGTGCAATTCAGGGCGGTAACGGTACTTTTCGGAATTGTGTCAGAACTTTCATTTTCATAAATGCTCTAGTGGACATTGTTACAAACAAGTCTATACTCAAAACGTAGCCCAGCTTTCTGGTGTAGCCCAGCTTTCTGGTGTCATTTTGAGTATAGACTTGTTTATAACAATGTCCACTAGAGCAATTATGAAAATGAAAGTTTTGACACAATTCCGAAAAGTACCGTTACCCCCCTGAATTGGACCAGGGCAAATTTTCCGAAAAAAAAATTTGTCTCCAAACTTCGATCTTATGTGTTTTTTGTCGGGTGGATTCATGGTAATAACGATTAGTGTAAAAAAATTTTGAGGTTAAAAATAAAAATTAAATTAACTTAAGGTAGCAAAATCCCATTTTCTAGTCAAAATCCCTCCCCTATTGTCTGTCCTCTTTTAATACCTATAGGCTCTATAGAAGTGGCCCTGTTTTGTCCCTTCCCCTCCCACTCCAGCCTTGATCCCTATTAATATCACTTTTCTGGTCCTTTTATGGCAAAATTATTGCTTAAAAATGAGTTTTGACCACTCCCAAAAATCTTGATTGGGAGGGGGGGGTATATCATAGTAGCGCCCAAAAATCAACAAACAGAATACCGTATTCTCTCTTTTCGAAGGGCACTCTCAAATAAAGAGGCAGGAGTCGAGGGGTTGGAAAAACAGAAGGGTCCCTCTATGATTAGTTAAGCGCCAGATATTTGCTAGAAGATTTTTTTTGAAGCCAACATACCCCAGTTACACGAGTATTGAAAACTCTTTGCTAAATAAGTAATTACAAAAAGTGGTAATCTGAAAGCAGCTCAGATGTCCAATCCTTGTAGTGGATTTTCGCTTCGCCAAAGAGCTAATCAACAAGTCTTTCAAGACGTGCTAAATTATTAATGCCACAGAAGGTAGTTAAGATGGTGCCATTGATTGCTATTAAGAGGACGGGCGAGTGCAGGGCTTTTGAGCTATGAGAAAAAAATAGCTCAGCTATCAAAAGTAATTGATCCGGAAAAATAATGAGAGCGATGAGTCGTTGGAGTGTTAAGTTGACTGTCTGTTTTGTCAAAAAGATTCTTTGTCAGGTGTATTTGTAGGTAGTATGGCTTTTCGGTACTTTGGTTAGAAAGTTGCTCGAAATTTTAAAAGATATGCCAATATGCAGAAAAATAGAAGGGCACTCTCTATTAGAAAGACAGGGGACCAGGAGGCTTAAAAATAGATGGGCACGACCTTCGATTACAGAGAATAAGGCAACTTTATTGTGCCACCACGGGCTTAATTTCGTCTGCGCCGCATACGTAGTTGTATCTAAGACAAATCACAGTTGAATATACACTGTTTTAGACCTGAAATTTTCTGCACCCACTATAAATGGGGGGGGGCTACTATTAGAGTAAATACGGTATTGTGACTCTCTTAAAAGTTCAGTCCCCAGCTCAATGCGAAAGTTTTTCAAAATCATTTTTAGTGGGCAGATTATATTGCCTGAAAAGCCGACAAATGACCCGTAAAATTTGAATGCTTACACAATTTGAGACCAGACTGTCCAAAAAAATTGAGCAAAAGTCTTCGAAAATTATGGCAAAAAAGTGTTAAATCATAGGCGGAAACGAACATGAGAGGCTGGCGGCTCATCGGACTGGACTGTGAACTTTTTTTTTTAAAAGTTTGACATTTTTTTAATACGCAGGAGCCCTTGCAAAAATTGAAAAAAATCCGAATTTTCGGGACATCCTGTAAATTAGGCCCCCCGATTGCTACTTTATAGATTGCTACTTTTTTAGATTGATACTTTTAAATTTTGCATTCGTAAGAGAAAGTTTTGCCAATAACTCGCAATGACCTTTTTGGAAGCATTACTTATCGTCAGCTGTACCTTAGCAAGTGTGTCTGCCTGGCCCTGGAGTCATCATAACACTAGCAAGGAGGACAGCAAATACAGTAAGCTAACTTCAACAAAATTTTACTCAAAAAACTTTATTTTTATTCAGCTGTAGTATCAGTGAACCAGCCATTTACGGCTCAAATTCCACCATCTCCACTGGCTGGCAATGAGACGAGCATATGGTGGCACCCACCAATGTCTGTCCCATCCTCTCTGCCAGTTTATGACAGCCCAAGAAAGAGGGTGTAGCTGTGCCTGCAACTAATACTACGGAAGAGTACGCTGGACCATTTGGATCAGTATTGAGGTGGGTCCGATTTTTTTAAATAAAAACTCAGGGAATGGCGGCTAATTGAAGGGAACGGGCAACTTGTGTGACTAGAATTTCCTTCAATGAATGGCGCAGTGGATAAAGCGTTATTAGTTGCTAGCTTAAAAAAGTTCCCGCTGGGGAGCGCTAGAGTTATTATTTTTCTCGTTTGGCCAATCTACAAAATTGGTCAAAATTTGATTTTTTGACGACAGATTTAAAATTACCCCTAGAAATCGATCAAACATGCCAAAAAAACTCGAGCGCCCCCAAGCGGGATCGAACCTGCGAACTATTTTGACCAGCGAATACTAACGCTTAAAGAAATTGCAATGAAGCAAGCCTCGCAGATGTGCTCATTTCTAAGAAATGTGCCTTTTTCGGGAACCGAAATCTAATTAATTTGGTATGTGCTTATTCCAAAGAAATGCGCCTAGAAATGAGCAGAAACCGAAAACCGAGGTTTTCGGTTAAGCGAACCGACAATCCTAAACGTTTTTCAGGTTGCTTAGACGCCTACACAGGAAAAAAACTAAAAAAAATTCACTTTAAAACACTTTTGAGTACAGTTTTTCTTGCTCCATCGAATGAATTTTTGGTAACACTATAGAATCCCAACCCGCCCCCCCCCCCAGCTAGCGAAAAATTTACTTTTCCTGAAGGGGAAAGGACCCGTCTCATTTTGATTCTCGTGCTCTGAATAGGCACGGAAACACTTTGTTTTCCGAAAAATCGAAAAAAAAATTTCGATTTGCCTTGGTCCCCCAAGGTAAAAATTTAAGAAAATTCAAAAAAAATATTTTTTTGAATTCCCGCCAAAACATTTTTTAAGGATTTAGGGCTGTATTGGGAGGGGGGAATAAACATGGCCACTTTCATGGCAAAATTATTAAAAGAGTGAATTCTGGACTATTTCGGATGTCCTACCATGTTTTTCAACTGGGCCGTGGCAAAAAAAGACTCTGACCCATGAATCTGACCCTCCAAAATCGCTGTAACTAGCCTTTGGAACAACAAGCTCTGGCTTAGTCCTTAGGCTCAGGGTAGGCCAGCGTATGTGACTAATGAATTCCTCACACACTTGTTCCGGGGTCTGGGACATACCGTATTTTCTCTATTAATTACACCGGGGTAATTATTTTTCAACCCCTGAAAAGTCGAAAAAAATTATTTTGATTTTGAGATTTTGGGTGCTCAACCAAAATCTGAGAAGTGGAATCAACTAAGTTCGTTGTGATTAAGAAAACGCAAAAAACAGATTTTTGAGCTGAGATACAGGGTGCCTATGGGGGTAATTAATAGAGAGGGGGTAATTGATAGAGAAAATACAGTACATTTGGGTACTCTTTACTTAAGTTTTACAAAGAAAATTTTACGAGGGGGTGGGGTGTATTCGCTACTTGGGTTAATGATTTGAAAAGTAAAGTGTAAACAACATAAATGGTGTATTAAAAAAATTCAGCTTTTTATTTTTTTGTAGTGTGATTTTCGAAATTTTGTTCTCGCCAACCGATTTTTGCTAACGATATTTTTTGGTGTATAATGTCAAAAACACTATTTTTGCTTGGTTCTTCCTATGGTATGAGTCCTGGTTATCTAGAAGCCATTCAAAGACCAGGACCATAACTTCAAGGATTACCAAGCAAAAATCGTGTTTTCGACAATGTATACCAAAAAGGTATTGTCGGCGAGAAAATTTATTGGCAAAGAAATTTGAAAAATCGAAATTTGGACAGAATTTTGCAAATCGCTCCACAAAAAAAGTTATGACAATTCTAAAAGCCATAACTCCTTGATACACCTTGTATATACGATAATGAGCTTGATTAGCTTGTTAGCTACATTTTTAGGGCACATATCTTATTTTCGAGGTCAAAATCTTATTTTTCTAAAAATTTGTCTTATTTTTTCAAAATTTTCATCTGCGAGATCTGCATTATAGGAATTTCTAGCCACACAAGTTGCCCGCTCCCCTTAAGTTGTATGAATGTTAAATTGACCCGAATCTCGAAAATATTAGCAAAGGCCTTCAATTAGAAATTTAAAAATTTATTAAAGCTCCATTCAATTAAAGCTCCATTGGGACACGGGACAATTTTTCAAACACAATTTTGTCTCTATCTCGGCTCCCAGCCATCATTTTTCACTACTTTAATAGATCTACAAGGCAACAGACCATGCTCTACAACATAGGGATAACAGATTTGCCATGATCAGTATCGAAAATGGTTTTTAGGCTGTCCCGCAGGTCAATGTCCCGCGGTACAAATATAGGAATTTGTGCCACGGGACATTGACCTGCGGGACAGCCTAAAAACCGTTTTCGATACTGATCATGGCAAATCTGTTATCCCTATGTTGTAGAGCATGGTCTGTTGCCTTGTAGATCTATTAAAAGTAGTGAAAAATGATGGCTGGGAGCCGAGATAGAGACAAAAATGTGTTTGAAAAATTGTCCCGTGTCCCGCGTCCGCGGGAGTATGAATGGAGCTTAAGAAATTAAAAAAAAATGAAATTAAAAATTTAGAGTTTTGGGGGTCAGAAGTTTCGGGGTGCTGCGAAAATCAACTATCGTATTTACTCTAAAACCCCCCCCTGTTTTTTTGACTAGGATTTCAGAATAAAGGTCATTTTTGATTTACACTTTCAAGATTTTTCAGAGGTTGAATAATAATCCCCCTGGGAGATCAATAGAGTAAATACGGTATAAGTTCAAAAATTTCAGAATCATCGCAACCATCGTGCGTCCTCTCTCACCATCCTCAGCCACTCAAGCACCACCTTCAGCAACTGCAATTGTGCCACCAACCTCTTCTACCATCACCCTTGCTCCTCCACCCCCTGTCTCAGTGGCCACCCAAGCAGCTGCGCCTGAGATGGCGTCGGTGCCTCAGTTGCCAGTCCCACAAGCCCTTGTGGGTGAAGTGCCCTCCACCACCACAGGCGTCCCATCCACTGCCTGGAACTGGAACGATGGCACAGCACCTAACACTCTAGCCCCTGCTCAGATCTATAGCACCACCACTCCATTGCCTGCTTCAGCTATGTCCTTGGGTCCATTCAAAGCTGCTGTCATTGCCACTGCTCTTCTGGTGGTCGCCACTTTACTGTTCTGAGTGTAATTGAAGAAAAAATTCGAACTTTTACATGGATTTTGTGGAGTGAAGCTTTTTAAAATATTTTTGGCTATTGTTATAGAATAACTGAAATTTATCGAATTTTGAAATTTAGGTTCCAGGTGAAATATGCTGTCCGGCCTATTGATTTAGCCTTGATTTATGAAAAAAATAGTTATGGGTGAGATTTTCGCTGATCCCATCCTCATTTCGCTGTCGCCCTATGCGCCTGAGAGTTTGCCTAACACTATAAAAGTGTAAAAACACAAGTAAACACTAAAATAGGGAAGTGCGCGAATTCTAAAAAAACTTGTATAATAGTGTAGAACATTTTTTCCATCAAACAAGTTTTTTTCGGTTCGAGCCGTAGCTGAGACTGGTAGGAATATTTGAGCTTGTTCTTTGTGTTTTTGTAATAGAATACATAAGGCTTGGGAATTCTGATTTGCCGAATTCAATCTAATCAGCACTTCTCAGCAAAATACTTAAAAATTTTTATAAAAATATTTGATGGAGCCAGATGAAATTGAAGCTAGTCTTGTTCGCAATTTTAAAAAAGCTTTACTCTTCTAATTACTTTCTTTTCTCGAAATCATATTTTTTCCCACAACTGTGATGACCATTTTGCAAAGAGTATATATTCAAATATATTGACAAGTATTTTTTCCAGTCTTTTTTGCCTTAAAATAAACTATTTTTACGGACCATTTATTGTGTCGCATGCCAAATTCCTGTTTTTTCGCATATTTGTACAAATACAACACACACCTACTACAGCCGGTTTATTTATGTTTGCACACAAATACAAGAGTGTCAAGTTGGTTTTATTTACAATTTGGGTCAAAGGATTACAAAAGACAAGATTCATCATCACAATAGTCTTTTTTTGGCTAGCGATTATAGAAAAATTACTAAACTTTTGGCCCTCAATATGTAAGTTTATTTTTTGTATTTAAAAATTCGCTCAAATTATTTTCCTTCGCAAAGTACACTAGTTTACATCTTACCTCAAATTATGTTTTACTAATTTCACAAGCATTTTTTCCAGTCTTTTTTGCATGTGTCGGATTTTTTTACTGATTTTTGATTCAAAACAATAACGATTGTGTTGGTCCCTCTGTGATTTTTGTCATTTTCGCCTTGGTCCTCTTCATGGTTTTTGGTCATTTTTCGACTTGTTCATATCTGTTGAACCTGAAAATATTGAATTTGAACATAATTTTGCCTACCGCAAAAATAAATTTTAGGAAGCATGCTTTTTCATTCATCCAGAGTCACTTTCGAGTGATTTGTTTTTAAAATATGTGTGTGTGTGTGTATCTCAACTTCAAGCCCAATGCGCCACTGAATGGTTCAACAGAGATAACCAAGTCGAAAATGACTGAAACTATAGAGGCGACCAAAGCAAAAATGAACAAAAACCACAGGGTGACTAAGGCAAACGAAAAGGTTATTTTCGAAAAATGTCCTAGTTGTCTATCGTTTTCAGGCCTAAAAATGCTGAAAACTTGAAAAACGCAACTTTGGTCTGAGGAAATAGTCTACTTTAGCCGTTTTAGCCTTAAAATTAGCAATGATCACTATATAGAGTATTGTTTTGACTGCTTGGACAATCGGAAGTGATCACTACAGAGAGGTGATCACTATATAGAGGTTCATCTCTGCCTTATTTTCTAAGAAACCAATCAAGTCAGAATCAGGTGATCATTATAGTGAGAGTGATCACTATATCTAGGTTTGACTGTATTACAAACCAACTTATCGTTTTTAGCATATAAAAGTTTTAGATGAAAATTTAGCATATAAAAAACCCGAATAAGTTCCCGATTGGAGACCACATCTGTGCCTGTTTTTGCTTTCTAACTTTAACCTAGCTAATTTGATCATTTACTTGTACACCCCTTATTTCTGGATCGACGAAATTGGGCAAAAGATGGACTGACAAGTGACAAAATTCTTTTAGCAACTGCTCGATCAGACTCTTTTTATTTCGATTATTGATGTATGCTGGCCAGCTATTCGATACAATTGTTGTTGCTGAACAACTCATTTTTAGGTGTATTATTCGAAGAAAAAGTAATTTTACAGAAACATCAAACTAAATTAAACAGTTTCACCTGAATTTCAACATCAAAAATTTTATCAACGAATAATTGTAAAATGTAAGGTGGGTGTTAATTAGAGAAAACGCGTTTTTAGAGATTCTAACTAGAATCTTATTGCCGACCCCAAACTCGCCTGTTTTTTTAGATTGAGTTAAGGTACAGGGTAGGCCAGTGTATGTTAGGACGGACATGGTCGACAGTTGGGGTGGTCGGCAGTTGAGGGCCAATCATAGATCCACGTTAATTTAAAGCTGTACATTAAATAAATCCTTTTGCAGTAATATTTTCTTTACAGGTGTAACTGTTTGCTGTTACTAGCATGTTTTCTAGTACTAGCCGACTGCCAACTTTACTATGCTCCAAGTGTAGGTTCACATATCTTATATAGTATTTGGCATGGCTGAGTGGGTAACGCTTTCAAGTGGTCTCGTTGCACCAGTTATAATTTGATTTCCTAGAAATATTTTGATATTTGATTAAATATTTGAAAGCCCTTTTGGTGGCAGACCTTTGACGGAGAGGCAAAACTAGAAGTACAGGGTGGCGCAACGTAAACTGGTGAATGAATTTTTGCCATAACTTTTTCATTTTCAAAGATTTTGACGAGATCTTTTTTTTTAAAGAAAGCTGAATAGATGAGAAAGCGTATGATGCCAAACATGCTTATTTTTGTTGCTATGGTCGTTTTTAAAAATGTGTTTTATTAAAATGTTAATTTTTCCTTCTATTAGGCCATGGTTTACACAGCTCAAGAGAAAGCCAAGTGCGTCGAGTGGTTCATAGAAGAAGGGAAAAGCGTCGCAGCGTTCAGCGTTCGATACCGAAGGGAGCTAGGAATTCATGCAAAGGTGCCAAAGCGAGACACAATTCTGGATTGGTACACAAAGTGATTTTTGGTGTTCTGATTTGTTGTTTTGACTTCTGCATTGAGGTGTTCAAAATTTGGTGTTCATGCAAGACAGGGCTCCTCCACACTGGGAATTGGCAGTTCGTAATTGGCTAAATGAGAATTTCAAGCTTCGATGGATGGGCCGAGGGAATCCGACTTCTCCTGCTCCTTTTGCGTGGCCACCGTATTCGCCTGATTTGACGCCATGTGACTAGCCGTTTTGGCTTTGATTAAGAAGGGGTGCCGATTTCTTGTTTTGATTCACCTGTTGTTTTTCTTCAGTATTTTATAATTCCTATTTTAATTCGGAAAATTTCATAGGTATGGGTACCGATGGGTCAAGAATAGGTTCCAAATAATTTACTTTAGCTTGTAAAAAGTTCGTCGAATTGTACAATCCGCTGCCCTTCTTCGGAGGTGGCGTATAATTGGAGAGTCGCTTATTATTTGCGGTATGTAGGGCACATAAACTTCCTTTATAATAAGTAAACAATTGAGGTAGCCCGTCCTCCAATTGCGCTTTCAAGCGTGCGCAGTAGACTGTGCACAGTTAAATGAGCTTGGTTAACTTGCCCCCAAAAATACCGTATTTCCTCTAATTAACGTGCCCCCTGACTTTAAGGGTTTGTATCTCGGAGCAACAATTTTTTTTATATCTGTTCTTTTTCGCATTTTCTTAACTCCCGCGAGCTCTACCGATACTGTTTTGGCACTTATGCTGTTTGTACCTCCCCCCTCCCTTCTTCGATTTTTTAAAGGTTGGCGATATTTTGGTATTTGTACCTCTCCGTACTTTTTGAATATTTATGATTTTACATTTTATGGAAATTATAAATTTGTTTATATCAGATGGGAAAGGGGGGGGGGGGGGTGGAGTGTCCGTGGTACAGCGAAACGCTGAAACTCTTCTTGCTCTATTGCAAAGATTTGAATATCCTGGAACTAAAATCCACTTCAGACTGCTGGGCCGCTTATGGTGGCATCGAAAATTTGCCAGAAGGATATCGTCATTATACCGTCAATCATTCGGAAAACTTTGTGGATCCTGGAACTGGGGCGCATACCCAAAATATCGAGTCCGAATGGCAGAATATGGGACATCGAGAGAATTGTTCTTGGAGAAAGAAATTTGCTGGCCCACATGTTATGTATTATTTGTGGACACATGTTTTTGAGCTGTATAAGTGTGAGTCTGTTTGAAACAGTGAAATAAAAATCGTCAACCTTCAAAAAAATCGAAGAAGGGGGGATTACAAACAGCATAAGTGCTTGTGTTTTTTGGATAATGAATTTTATCCTAAACATATATCGAGATCGATCTCAAAATTTTCATTTTTTCGGGGATCCAAAAAATAAACGTGCCGGCGCGTTAATTAGAGGAAATACGGTAGTCTTTTAGAACGCGCAATCATGAGGGTTCAGAGCAGCGATGAATTATTTGAATTACAGATCTACCCGAGCGCACTTCCTAGATATGGTCAAGTTTGGGGCAGTAACCGACAAAAACAGGGGTTTGTAGACAAGACAAGCAGCAAAGAATCATTGGAAGAGGTCAAAAGTGGGTCTTCCGTGTCCTTGCCTGAAGAATTAGCAATGGAACAAGTGTCAGGCGCTCATTTTCAAACATCTTCTGGTCTAACTAATCATGCCCCTCCCAAATTGCGACAGTAAAAATTGTGTTTGTGAATGTGTGTTGATGAATAAAATTAAAAATATTTTGCCATCATATTCTTGCAGTTTGTACAGAGTTTTCAGAAAAACTACTCTCAACAGCTTTTTTCTAACCTTTTGCCATTGATTTCTTCGCATTGCTTCTTTAACTTTAATTTTACACAAAAATTTCATAATTAGGATTAACTATGAGAGCTTGGCTACTTAGGCGGCGACTAAATGCTGGCGCTTCCAGAGGAAAATAGGGTTAATAAGAACCAGGGTTAGCTTGATGCTTTGCCAATTTCCCTCGAAAGCCACTGACTGGAAAAAATTCGGCACTAGACAGAAGCTGAGGATTTGCGCCATTTTTCATCATTTTTGTACAGTCAACTCTCTAGATAGACTTAAAATATTTGTTAAACACTACAGATGAAACTCGATTTAACGAATTTCAAGAGACCGGCCAAAAAGTTTCGTTAAATAGAGTTTTCGTTAAATCGAGTTTTTGCAACTTTTTTATTCATTAAATTATTTGGCGACAAATAATCAGTTCCGACAAACACCTCGAAATGAACTTCAAAGGCTCAGATCAAAAATTAATAACTTTTATCTCCTGACGGCGTTCGAAAACCTTATTTACCGGCCAATTTTTGAGAGAGTAATTCAAATAGCAGTCAGTGTTCGCGTCAGTGGGTAAATAAGGTGGCTCAGCAAAGATCCAACTCATGCTCAGCGATCTTGGAATCCCTCCACCCTTCTTTCAATGTGGGGTTCGTTCAAATCCTAAATATCTTAGTCTTGCTCGAAATGGCATAGCGTAATATCGCGAATTCGAAATTTAAAAAAGGACGGCAGATTTTGGAAACAAAAGGTTATTTTCCTGAAAAAGACGTCAATTTTCGAAAAAAACGGCATTTTTCAGTTTCGGTCATGAATTCTTAGACGACTTTGTGGATTTTCGCTAAATCGAGTGTCGACTTTTCCAGTAGGGACCGCCAAAACGTTTCGTTAAATCAAGTTTTTCGTTAAATCAAGTTTCGTTGTATCGAGTTTTATTTTACTCTAATTCAGTAAAATCCAACAAAATCGATACTTGAGTTCCGTTAAATTGAGTTTTGACTTATTATGTGGAGATTTGCTCTACAAAGCCTGAATAAAAGTTTCTGAAATTTAATGTGTTTGTGTGGTTTTCTAAGCCCTGGTGCCAAAATTTTTATTTTAATTTTGGCACCGGGCTTAGAAAACCACAAAAACACATTAAATTTACACATCAACCAGGGTGGTAACCTCAGCCGGCTGACTTCAGCCGGCTGAGGTTAAACTCAGCCATCAGCCGGCTGAGGCTGAGGCTGATGGCTGAGGTAAAAATTTCGGCCCGGCTGACGGCTGAGGCTGAGGAAAATTTTCAGACCTCAGCCGGCTGAGGCTGAGGCTGACGGCTGAGGAAATTTTTTAGACCTGGCAGACGGCTGAGGCAGAAAAATTTTTTAAATTTTCTTAACAGAATAAATTTTAAACTTAACTTTTTGTCTAAAAAGCTTTGAAATTTCCAATTTTTTATAGTAATAATGCCATCAGGTAGCGCTGCAATTCTGGTTTCTTACAAAATTATATCTATTGCATTCTCTTAAAAATTGTAAATAGCAGGACCAAAGCATAAGGGGGGTCAGAAAAGTAATTCAGTTCATAACTTTAACTTATTATTTTACATTTCGTGACGTTATGCAATAATTGATACTTTATCAGTAACCAGAATCGCACAGCTACTTAATGGCGTCATCATTTTGAAAACAAAATAGAAGAATACGAATTTAATTTCACAAAATTGAAATTCGCACAAAAAAGACTTTTTTTCACCAAACATAAGTCATTTTACCTCAAAAGCCAGCTTTGTCTATTTTATGGCTACTTATACACAAACCAATAAAATTGTTAATTTTAATAGTTTTATATTTCAGCCGGCTGAGCTCGAACTCAGCCGGCTGAGGCTGATGGCTGAGGTAAAATTTTGCTCGGC
Source organism: Ditylenchus dipsaci (assembly GCA_004194705.1). Taxonomy (NCBI): domain Eukaryota; kingdom Metazoa; phylum Nematoda; class Chromadorea; order Rhabditida; family Anguinidae; genus Ditylenchus; species Ditylenchus dipsaci. Next base: position 160,427 of record SADC01000318.1, on the reverse strand, counting down.
TGACGGCTGAGGCTGAGGAAAATTTTCAGACCTCAGCCGGCTGAGGCTGAGGCTGATGGCTGAGGTAATTGTCGAGTATACCACCCTGACATCAACACATCAAACTTTTTAAGTGTATCTAGGAGCTGTGTATGGCGCCCGGTGCCGAAAAAAGCATCGACAGCAGTGCGGCACCGGTGCCAAAAAATTGAAAGTTTATCTATAAACACCCTTCAAACACCATAAAACAGGTTCATATGCCAAATCTGTTAGCACTATTTTGTAGCGAAGAGATTTTTCCACAAAATGGTGCATCATTCATATTTGTATGGCAATTTCGATCAAATTATATGGCTGCCGGTGCCGAAAAAACGCAGAAACGTCGATTTACAAGACTGGTCATGACCAAAAAAGTCTTTTTAAGATTTTACAAACAATACATACCCAACCCTGGAAATTATTGGAATTCGGATCCCTTCTTTCACTTTGATACTAGACAATTATTAATTTAACACTTTCTGTTACAATTGTCTAATAAGTGGCTTGCAAGCAAAAATAATTACTTTAACACGAGAACGGTTGGTTGTGATTTCTGTCGATTCTGACTCAGAATTTCAAGCTGAACACGATGGTGCAATTTGTTTTTGCACTTCTAATTGAAATTTTTGAGATCCGAGCAATTTAAAATTGTCGAAAATGTGACCTTCTAGATTATTGAGCTTTCAGCTTCTTTCATATGCTTCTCTCCTATATTCCTATTCCAACAAAGCAAATAACATCTTGAAATGGTAAGCCAGATCAGAGCTATCTTTTGCGCCCAAACTTGCCACAGAGTGATCATGAATTCACGAAGAATTTTTTATTTCCCTCAAATATACATTTTCTGCATATTCTTGTTTTTGACAATAAAATGGGCATAACTCTGCATACAAATCACTTCTAGCTAAATGGTCAACAAAAATGAAAGAGCAAAATCTCGCGATTATTTTGACACTAAATAAAGAAATAGTTTATTATAAAATTAGGACAAATTATGTAAAATCAGTATATAAGTTGTAACGCAACTTTACTACAACTTCGTACTCTAGTAAAAACCTCAATTATAACACCGGATTCGAGTTCAGCGTGGTCGATTTGCATATAAAACCATTTTTAAAATAAAAAGTAACAGTGAAATTTTCAATTCTTCTCGAGACAAAAAATACTCACAATTTCAAGATGTTATTTGCTTTGTTGGAATAGGAATATAGGAGAGAAGCATATGAAAGAAGCTGAAAGCTCAATAATCTAGAAGGTCACATTTTCGACAATTTTAAATTGCTCGGATCTCAAAAATTTCAATTAGAAGTGCAAAACAAATTGCACCATCGTGTTCAGCGTGAAATTCTGAGTCAGAATCGACAGAAATAACAACCAACCGTTCTCGTGTTGAAAATGATCGGGGTTTTGTCATTTTGCTATTGAATCACTAAAACGGGGAGAATAGTCTTACACTGCATGTACTAAATGAAGACTAAACTTATCTTTTTTTTAAATATCACTCGAACATTTTAAGTTAAAGCTATAAAGCCGCACAAATTTTGGACTCTATTTAAACTTTAAAAAACGTGCTCTTCAGACACACGGCTTTTCAAAACGCCCGGAAGTGTATCATTTAGCTTTTTAGACGTGTCTGCATGGCGCAGTGGGTAAAGCTCTTCGTCACACCATTTACATAGCAAAATAGGCTATTTTCCTCGGGGTCACGAGGAACGACACCCAACTGGCAGGACCCCCAACTGGCAGGACTCCCAACTGGCAGCACCCAACTGGCAGCACCCCCAACTGGCAACACCTTGGTAGCCAAATTTTTCCTATATTTCCTAGACAAACAAATCATTTTAAACTAGCAACACTAGAGTTGACCCAAAACTGCGGTTCCGGTTTACCAGTCCTTTTTCGGATCCCGATTCCGGTTCCTGTCCTCATCCAAATATCAATTCTAAGCCTAACTCTATCATGATTTTGCTCTTTCTTGGCTGACTTCAAACACATATTTTCAACTTTTGGAGCTAATTTTTGTGTTAAATACCAAAATAAAAAAACACATGTAAAGCTGCAGCGATTAGTTTCAATAATACGTTTTTGAGACTCCGGTTTTGGTTTCGGCATAAATAAAATTCCGATTCCGGCTGCGGTTTTTACAAAACTCAAATCCCGATTCCGCTGTTAGCAAAAGTCAAATTCTGGTTCCGGTCCAAATATCGATTTCGAGACAACACTAAGTAACACTATGTTATAGTAACACTAAGTCAAAATGTAAAACAAAACATTAATTCTCACGTAAAACCGTATAGGGAGTTGGGTTTGATAGTACTAAAATTTCGATTTCACACACGCGTACCCGAAAAAAAATTCAGACCAGCGAGGGGATATCCACCTACTCGAAGATACCTACCCCAGAATATTGAGGTACATATCCCAGTCAAGACTACAAAATTAAAAACAGGCTGCCATTTGGGAGTCCTGCCAGTTGGGTGCTGCCAGTTGGGTGCTGCCAGTTGGAGTCCTGCCAGTTGGGAGTCCTGCCAGTTGGGATTTTACCGTCACGAGCTCGATCCCACCCTCTGGTACATCCGATTTTTCACAAAAAAAATTTTGCAATTTTTTATTCACCCACTCGACTTAAAATCAAAAAGTAGACATAGGTCATAGATTTTTGACCGTTATGTTTTCTATTATTGTGTATGCTATTATTAAGCAGCTAATTTATGTTTTTCAGATCTAGGAAATGTCGATAAAGCCAAAAGAACTTCGTGCAGCTTTCGTCTATTTGAAGCAAATTAAGCGCAAATATTTGCTTTGGGACTTATGAATACTTGTATTTTAATGCTGTTCTTACTCGTACCTCGTACCACAAAAAATTTCACCTCGTACCTCGTATTTCTAAAAATTTCTTCTCATACTTCGTACTCGTAGTACGAGTACGAAATACGAGTACCAGGTCCAAATACTGCTCCTACTATACCCCAAAATTTACCCCAAAATAAATTCAAAAATATTCATTTTTAAGTTTCATATTAGCGCCCAGTGTGCTCTTTTTGCTCTTTGCCAATCCGACGATAAATATTATAAGTTGGTAAATTTATTTATCAAAAATTTTTCTACCATTGTTATTTTGTTGAAATCTCCATAAACACATACCTGCATATTACATAAAAAAATTGCTGTTTAGTATACATATGGCCTCTGTTTTAAGCTCTTTTTTCTCAAGAGATCCACGCAATTCATTCCTTTATGAAATTCCACTGATTCCTTCACTAACTTCAAAGGAGCTTTTCTTGGAAACAGTTTCAAAAGGTGGGTACATTGGTGGATTTAGCTTATTTGAATATGGTAAATTGGTTTTGCAGGCAGATCCAAATGAAAAGCCACATGCTTTTGGGCCACCGGTCCGAATTCTCCACTGAAGGTGCAGGCTCAGAAGCTCAAAACTCTGCGTCATCCTAATGTTTTGACCTATTTGGATTTTCTGGAGGCATGTTTTGAGATCGGATTCTAGAAACAGAGGGACCTCTGAACACTGGGGAATTCGGTATTAGGTGATGTGGTGCGCGCCTGGTGCGCGCGGCCGATTTCAAAGTCAAAATGTATTAAGGGATGCTGCGAAAGAAATGTATGCCGTCAAGCCTGAAATGCCGTAAGCCCTCTGTGGTTTTTGGCTACCCTTAATTAGTCACAGTCGAACCTCGACTAACAAGGGACCGTTCGAACTGTCGCCTCGCCTAACGTCAATCTGATGCGTTCATCTTGTAGCCCATGGTCGATTTACTAAGTGCAGGAAAAGTCCTGGCGGCGGACAGAGACAAAAAATTTGAGTTCTAGGTCAAAGAAAGTCGAAAAACCCCCCGAAAACGCTAATTTTGGATACTCATGTACCCCGATGCTCAGTTTTTTGTCAGTCAAGTGGCAAAGCTGATCATTATGATCTTATAATACTTTTTGATTCTACGTCTAACAGTGATGTTTTCAGAAATTATTTGAATTTTTTTTTGAAAATCAAAATTTTCATGGTACCTGGCATGGATCGCTAAAATTTCGAAAAAATCAAATAATTTCTAAAAATATCACTGTTCGACGCGAAATCAAAAAGGTGCGGGTTTTTCACTTATTTAAAAATAGTGTTTAAACGACTCCTAAGTAATTTTTATATGCTTAAAACGATAAAAAAAGTTATTTTCTGACATTTTTTCACACAAAAATCAATTTTTAGAAAAAAAAAATTTTTTGACTAAAATTCGACTTTTTGCTTTGGTCCCCCAAGGCAATCTAACCTGAAAGGGTACCTGGATACCACAAAAAAATGGAATTTGAACATAGTTTTGTTGACTGCGGCCTACCGCATAAAGAAACTCTGGTATGCATACATTTTTATGCATCCAGAGTCACTTTCGAGTGATTTGCGTCTAAGGTATGTGGGTGTGCGCATCTCAACCCCAAGCAACCAAGCCCCCTGCGCCCCGAAGGGTGCGCAGGGGCTTGGTTCGTTAGAGATGCGCGCACTCACTTACCTTAGACATAATTCCGAGCTAGACTCTTGATTAAAAATGCATAAAGAGACTCTTTTTGCCCAGCTCCAGTGATCAAAACGGGGTAGAATCAGGATTGTTTAAGCGCCGGCGCTTAGCTGGCGCCGGCGCTAATTCTGAACCCGGTGGAGCGCCGGCTTAGCGCCGGCGCTTAAACAATCCTGATTCTGCCCCGTTTTGGTCACTGGAGGCGCAGGGGCTTGGTTGCTTGGGGTTGAGATGCGCACACCCACATACCTTAGACTCAAATCACTCGAAAGTGACTCTGGATGCATAAAAATGTATGCATACCAGAGTTTCTATATGTTTGGTGCTCCGGCGGGTTCAGAATTAACCGGCTCCAGCTAAGCGCCGGCACTTGAGGCGCCGGCGCTTAGCCGGCGTTCCGCCGGGTTCAAAGTTAGCGCCGGCGCTCAGCCGGCGCTTATACCGGCGCTTAAGTAGTGGTTATCTCGGATACCGTTAATAATCATTCTTTTTTACTGTTTTTTAACTTCACTGCTTGAAAAATAACAGTGCGGATTTTATGAAATATAAACGCAGCGTTTAAAAATTTTTTGAAAAGCAGTATTGAATAATGTCAATGTTATAATCAGATATGTTTAAGCGCCGGCGCCTAAACAATCCTGGGTAGAATACCTTAATACAAGGTAATTTGCCTTGGTCCCCAAGGCAAAAAGTCAAAAAATTTTTTCAAAAATACCATTTTTTGTGTGGAAAAATGTTAGAAATTAACTTTTTTATCGTTTTAAGCATATAAAAATTACTTAGGAGTCGTTTAAACACTATTTTTAAATAAGTGAAACCGCCCCCCCCCTAACCCAAAAAGTTCCAGCTTCTCTTTTGTAGTTCGGGTAACATGCTTGAGACCTTCCTAACATACGCTGGCCAACCCTTTAAGCCTAAAGCCTAAAACTACGATAAAAAACCAGCAAGAGGAACCGAGGCCAATTTTTTGTAATCTTAGGCAAGGGAAGGCCAGCGTATGTTAGAACGGACTCAAGCATGTTATCCGGACTAAAAAGAGAAAAAGGTATTTGAGTCGGTTCTAACATACGCTGGCCTACTCTTGCCTTAAAGCCTAGAAACTACAAAAAACGGGGGAATGTGCGTTGGGGGAACCAACGCAAAAAACTCCCTGATATGTAGACAGGACCAATTTTTTTAAAATTTTTTACAAGCAGTAATTAAAAAATCCACAAATCCTAGAACTGGCCGGCTCTGAATTTAAAAATACGATTTAAAAATGTCTAACGTTTGTATTTAGGTGGAAAACACACTTTATTTGGTCACAGAACCCTGCCGTCCTCTGGAATACTATTTGAGCGACACAAATTGACAGATGCTCAAAAAGAGCTGTTTGTCTCTTGGGGTGTTTATCAAGTTTTGGTAAAAATTCTATTTGCTGCTAAATTATGACTTGTTCACCAAACTTTTTTAGAACTGCCTGAAATTTCTGCACAATGAAGTGAAAATAGTACAGAACAATCTGAGAGAATCCATTTTTGTGACTGCATCTGGAGACTGGAAGCTCACCGGTTTTCAGAACACACGCACTTTTAGGTTAGTTTATTTCCGGGGGAAATTTAAAGGTTAGGTCAATATTTTTCAAACTTTTCCAACTTTTTCTAATGCGAAATTTTTGAAATTTTGGGAATATTTTAATATCCGATGGGAATATCGGGTGTCCCAAAAGTACCCGACGGATTTTTAAACGGCTTTTTTAAGATGGTTCTTTCATCCAAAAATCATTTCAATGATATCATTTTGTAGCTCTTTCTTTCCTCTTTCGAATGGTATATAAAGTTTTATAAGAATATTTTAGAAAAGCCATTATTTGGCTACAAACACATGTGAGGTCACTTTAGGATGTTGATACGCATTATTGTCACTTTACCTGGTCAAAATTTTAATTGAAAGTTCAAGGCTACAGCAAAATCAGAGCACCATGATGTAGCGCAGTTCAAGAGCTACAAAAGCCACTTTACAAAATACCTTTTAAAAATCTGGGTGTTGAGATATGGCTTTCTGGAAAAAATCACTTTCTCAAAAATGACCAAAATCAAATTTTCTCCAAATTTTTTTAAAATTTCAGTCACTTTTTCAAGATCTTAATTTTTTCAAAAAAGCCATATCTCAAAACTCAGATTTATAAAAGCTACTGTGTAGAAGGGGTTTTGAAGCTCTTGAACTGCGCTACATCATGGTGCTTTTATTTTGCTGTAGCTTTGAACTTCCAATTGAAATTTTGATCAATTAAAGTGATAAAAATGCCTATCAACATCCTGAAATGACCTCACATGTGTTTGTAGCCAAATAATGGCTTTTCTAAAATATTCTAATAAAACTTTATATACCATTCGAAAGAAGAAGGAAAGAGCTACAAAATGATATTATTGAAATAATTTTTGGATGCAAGAATCATCTTAAAAAAGCCGTTTAAAAATCCGTCGGGTATTTTTGGGACAGCCGGTATTTGTCAATTGAAAAAATGTGGGTACCAGATCAATTTAAACTAGAAATAAAATGTGTAAAAAGAGTATAAAAGATATGCCTCGACTCGGAATCGAAGTGACGACACATGTTCACCGTCTTACGCTGTCTTACCACTGACCTACCGAGTTATTTCTCGTAGGGCACTCAACAAGTTTTGAATTTTAAGATGTATTTTTGAATTCAGCCATTTTGTAGACACTTTTAAAGAGTATACCCATAGGCGACGGGCTACGGTGTGTCAAAATCAAAAACGTGCAAACTCATGGTTTTCATGTCGAGAAAAAAATGTCTATCATTTGATTTGTTAACTCTTTTTACAGACTTTAATTATTTTTTGTTAATTATTTAATTCTTCTTTATGACTTTGATTATTGTAAGTCATTTAACGAAAATTTTCATACTATTGGATAGCTTAGACTTTGCGCTATTAATTTTGAAAAAATCACGCAACTTCATTGGAAATACAAAAGGCTTGGTAAAAAAAGAAGTTCTGCAGTTTTTCTTCAGTTTTCTGACGGTCTATCTGGCTTTAAGATTGGTCGTCGATTTTTAAATTAACCTAGTGGTTTTATGAACACTTCCGTTTTGGTCAGTTTCGGCATGCACTGTAATCTGAAAAGACTGGATGCCATTAATGCTCCAAATTAATGCTCCATTAATGCCATTAATGCTATCTTAATGCACCAAAAACGTACCTTAGAACTCGGCACGTCTATTGCAATGTTGACTTCTGTCTATGGACCCAATTGGGCTGAGCTAAATTCTTTGGGAATACTTAGGTGGAGTTTTCAGGTTCCGGTTAAATCCAAGTGAACTTTGAATAGTTACTCAAGGACCCTCTGATCAATCGTCGAATTTTGTGTTTTTTTATTTTAAAGCGTTTGTAAAAGCATTGGTAAAGTTTGAATTCAGAAAATTCGAAAAAAAATTCGGTTTGAAATCATGTACTACCCCTTGGGGGTCAACATGACCAAATTTAAGGGTCGACTTTGGAAGAATTTCTAAATGTGGTCTGATTTGAGCTATTGAAAGTTATTATATAATAAATAACTTATGGTACTTCGATAATTTTCAAAAATCCGAAATATTTCACAGAAAAAATGAAAAAAATTCAAATTTTATACAAAACCGGTTGCCACAGCAAGTTTGCGACTTTTGAATTTTGACACACTGTGTGGCACTCCCATTCAAGAAATGGTTCAAAATCATAACGTCATAATAGTTGTGGGATGCTACTGTCGGATAAAATTCGAAGCTGCACCTAGTTTGACTTGTCCTTCCAGATTATAATTACAGTCGAACCTCGATACAACGAACCCTCGATATAACGAACATTTTTTCCGTCCTCCAAGGGGTTCGAGGTTCGACTGTAAATATTTTTCAGTTCTCCTCAAGCTGACCTTAACGATTTGGCCGCTGTTATATGGTAATAATTCAACTTTTACTTGTAAAACAAAGCCCACAAACCAAATTTAGGCAAATTTTTAATGGTTTCAAGTCGGACCTGTCAGATAGCAGGTCAATAGGCCGGATACCCAAAAGGCTGCATTCCTGTACAAACAGCTGGACTCCAGGTCCAAAACAGTGGCTGTTCAGGATCTGCTTGCTGGTACATTTGAATTGATCCTGCAAGTGATTCAAGACCTGGTTTAGAATGCCGCTCCGTGGGTGGTTTCATGAAAAACAAGTTTGTGGATACCCTGCTCTTCCTGGAAGAGTTTCAGCTGAAGGATTCCAGCGACAAGCAACACTTCTTCACCAACCTCAAAGATAGTCTGGACATATTCCCTGAGGATGTCGCCAAAAACAAAATACTTCCTAAACTCATTCAGGTAAAATTTAGTCAAAAATAGATGTTTGGGGTGTTAAAAGAATAGATTTTAAAAGAAACATTTTTGACCAAAATTTAATTTTTTGCCTTGGGGACCAAGGTAAACCAAGCGGAAAGGGTACTTGGAGACCCCAAAAAGATGAAATTTTAAAATAGTTTTGTTAACTGGGGCCTACCGAAGAGTCACTTTCAAGTGATTTGTGTCTAAGTTATGTGGGTGTGCGCATCTCAACTCCAAGCCCCCTGCTCCCTGAAGGGGGCGCAGGGGCTTGGAGTTAGATGGAATAATAAACTCTTAAAAAAGTCAATTATTAGTAATTCAAATATTTATTGTACTGAGAGGAATTTGAAATATGAAATTCAAAGTACACTTCTAAGAGTGGTTCTGGAAGCAATTCAGATACGCTGATCACGAATCCGGTGTCAGAATTTCAGGTTTTCCTAGTAAAAAAAAATTTTTACGTCAAAAACTGAAAAGAGTTAGTGATGACCAGTCAACTTCAAAAGCTTTTTTCGTCTCACCTTCCCTAATTTTTTCTAGTTTTTTTCGCCAGAAGGTGCTCTATGGAATGTCTTTTTGAATGTACTAAAATTCAAGGGGGTACACGCCGATTTCCGATTTTTATGGCGGTTTTTACTCTGAAAATTGGTGTTCGAAAAATGCTGATTTTTTGAAAAAACATACTTTTTACACCGAAATTTATTACAGACTATGAAATTTTTGTACTCGTTAGAAAAAGTTACTTATTCTGCGTCGAATAAAGTTTTGAACGAGTGTACATCATCATATTTTCACTAAGTATAAAATGTTTTAAGAAATGTACTGGTTTTTCTGAGTACCAAACTTCGGGAGGCAATAAAATTGTGAGTGAAATAATTTGAGTGAAATAAAATTGTGATATGTCGTTTGAAAGAGGAGAATCAGGGCTTTCGAATGGTACTAAGTTTTAAAACATGCGATAATAAAAATGTTGAAAAATAGGGCTTTGAAAATCCATTCCGAACTTATTACACACCCGTTAGTTCAGTCCGAACTCTTATCAATATTTGGCGCTTCTCGGTTATAACCCCCCCCCCCCCCCCCAAAAAAGTGCTACTCGGGAATATCCACCCCCCCCCCCAATCCTAGGAGCTACTCGGTTATACCCCCCCCCCCCCCAAAATCAAGATTTTCAGGAGTGGTCAAAACACATTTTTAAGCAATAATTTTGCCATAAAAGGACCAGAAAAGCAATTAAAATAGGGTTCAAGGGCTGTATTGGGAGGGGAGGGACAAAACAGGGGGCACTTTTATAGTGCCTATAAGTACCAAAGAGTATTAATTCTCTAAGCGTTGAAGTCACTTTCAAACCCAGCCACTTGTGGTGCACGTAAAAGTATAAGGACTTGAAATGATCGGACCGATCAGCCGGGTGAATCCTGATGGTGGTCGTTTAACTTTTGGATGGCTGAGCCTCTGGCTCGTAGCCTCAGGTTGGAAAATAGGGGAGAACCTTTTCGGCCGAAAAATCAAAGATGTTGAACATGGTTTTGAATGCTGGGGACTACCGCATAAATAACTCTGGTATGCATGTTTTTTCATGCATCCAGAGTCACTTTCGAGTGATTTGTGTCTAAGGTATGTGGGTGTGCGCATCTCAACTCCAACTCCCCAGCCCCATGCGCCCCCGAAGGGGGCGCAGGGGGTTTGAGAGTTAGAGATGTGCGCACGCACTTACCTTAGACATGATTCCGAGAAGTACACTTGATCATAAAATGCATATAGAGTCTATTTTTGCCACGGCCCGAGTTGAAAAACATGGTAAAGCAGCTAAAAAAAGTGGCCCCTGTATTATTCCCTTCCCTCCCAATACAGCCCATAATCCCTTTTAAATTGCTTTTCTGGACCTTTTATGGCGAAATTATTGCTTAAAAATGTGTTTTGACCAGTCCTAAAAAACTTGATTTTGGGGGGGGGGGGGGGGTTATAACCGAGTAGCTTTTTTGGGGGTGGGGGGCTGTTTGTATTACCGAGTAGCGTCCAATATTTTTTATGTAGGAAAATGTCAGAAAACATCTTTTTAGCGTATAAAATTTATGGTTCTACTGGAGTTGTCGGCGCCAAAAACCACTTGGTCCCCCAAGCTAAACAAAAAATAACAGGGGACCATGCTGTTTTTTTGGAATCGGCAACTCCAGTAGACCCAAATTTACTTAGGAGAAGTTTGATCGCTGTTCTCAAATCAATATAAAATGCGTGATTAGCCCAGTATTACACATCGATGTTTATCTTCAAAAACTGACTAAGTACAACACAAATGCACACAAAAGACTGCACGAAAAACATGAAAAAGACGAAAAACAACAAATCAAACGAATGAACTTGAAAAAAATGACGGAACGGTATTATTTCGAGCTTTTACTTAGATAAATCGGGGCCTCAAAAATTTCGGGGTCGGAGTTTTGGCCCAAAATCGACTCGAGCGGGTTGGGGCCCCGATCGGGTCCCCGACCCGTTTCTGTCTCTAGTCATATATTATATGTATAAAACTTTTACCGTGGTGTAACGAGAAAATTTACCACTGAGTCAAACATGAACAAGTTAACTAATTTTAATTATTATCCCAAATTAACCTAAATTCTAAATTTGGGATAATTTAGAATGTGTGGAAATAGACCATAAACTTATCTCTCTTTAGACCTATGAATATGGAGATGCAGGTTCAGTAATCCTAGCCCCATGTTCAAACTAGGGAAATTGCTGGAAGAGGAGGAGTATCAGTACAGAATAGTGCCTTGTTTGGTGAAACTGTTCAGTTCCACAGATCGCACCACCAGGTATTTTATTTTTGAAGAGTTGGACAAAATTTAATAAAATATCAATCATCAGGGTCAAGTTGTTGGAGGTTTGGAAGAATTTGCTTGCCACCTTAAGCCTCAAGTCATCAATGACAGCATTTATGGGTTAGTTCGCTTGGGTTTTTTAACAAGCTAACAGCGGTGATCACAGTGCTGCTTACCTTTTTTAACTATGAAAAAGAAAAAGGGAGAGGGTAATGACGTAGGGTCGTTTGGTACTTTTTGTACCATTCTATTTGTATTCGCTCCTTTCGAATTTTTTGGCTGTTAAATGCATTATTTAAAGGAGGGGTAAAGCTGTTAAAGGACCCTATTTCTTCCTTATCATGGCAATTCGAAAGGTTCGAATGCGCGCGTGACCACATCGATTTTGTCAATAATAATTTCTAATTGTTTTGTTTGTGGTCATTGTTTAGACTTGGGCTTTTACGACTAGTCGAGCCTAACGTCGCTCGACATTGCCGGATCGGACAACTTAACCGACTTTCACTGGTCCACAACTATCATTGCCGATAAGTGACTCATATAGAATAGAGCATAACGTTTAAAATTTAAAATGCAATCTCTATATAGTATTTGGACTATGTTTGTTTGTTAGTCACATTTTTGATAGATCGGGTTTTTTGGACTTTTCGAAAGCAAAACCTCAAAAAAATCTCTGTTACGTTGTAGCGCCGCATCTTGGCTGTCATATGAAAAAAAAGATATCATGCACACAAAGACTTCCGTCGGAGCCTTATCTATTTTAAGATTAGGATCCACCAAATCAGGACCACAGTAAACACTAAACTTCAGTAAATTAAAATGTTTTTGTATCGAAAAGAAGTTGAAACTTATCATTCAATTTTTAATTTCTTTTGTGTGTGGTGGACAGTGTTGTAAGTGCCCCGATGCCGAAATTTTTGAGGGTCGGTGCCGTGAGCCGGTGCCGTGAGCTGGTGCCGGTGCCGCAATTCTAAGATTTACAAGTGGTGTTGAACATATAGTATGTGTTCTTATAGGGTAGGTAGGTGTCCAGTGGTGGTGGGTAGGTAGATAGGTAGCTTCTGAGTAATAGATCACTAAGAGGCTCCTAAGATGTTCCGATAAAAAAGAAGCTGAAGTGTTTTGTAGTTACAACAATTGTAGTTATTTACCAAGCGCCTGTAAAGCGCCAATCCACCTTGTTAAAAAAATAATTTGAAAACAATATTGATAAAATCTATGTGGTCCCGCGCGCATTCAAACCTTTGAAATTATGAGGAAGAGAAAAGGTCCGTTAAGCAAGTAGTCTCGACACGAAAGAATTAATACTAGTTTTTTTATTTTTAAATGTGGTTTTTGAGTAGAGTTGGGTTAATTACCGGTCATAATCTTTTGCGGCAATATTACCGGTAATATTACCGGTCGTAAACTTTTTTTCGGTCATATTCTGGTCATAATCTTTTCATAATATTAAAAGACCATATCAATCGAAAAGGTTGCACAAAAATTTTTAAAAAAATCGAAAATAAGCGTTAAAATTTCAAAAATTAACGAAAAAAATAAAAATAACACAACGCCAATGTGTAGTTGACAGCATAAAATGTTTTGGCACGCTGTGAGCCGTAAATAAGAATTTTCACGTTTGAGTGTGCGCGGGACGCTATTTTTATTCCGAAAATGTTTGACATTATTTTTTTGAATCGACAATTGTTTGCAAAATAAAATTAATTGCGCTAGAAAAAGTATTTCTCAACAATTTAATTTGCAGTGTAATGGTGAAGGAGCAGTGGCTGGTCAAAATTTGTTAGTCAGTTCGATTCCCGATTCCCAATCCTTGCGTTGTCTTTTTGAGTTTAGTTTATTGAAAAATAACCCCGAATATTTTTGCAATGAAAAAAGTGTCCCGCGAGCATTTAACTTGTAAAATTATCATTGCCGGCGACGGCTTTGGTATTTTAAAGAAAATTCTGTACATTGCTAAATGGATAGCTTTATTTACACAAATACGAATTCATACATAGTTTGCTTGGCTTAGTTTGCTTGGACATTGGAGCTGATTTATTTATCAAGCAATTAACCAAGCAATAGTAGTGGCCTACTAGAAGGCGCGCCACCGCACATGCGGTGTCCAGCAGGTCGCTTCGCTCCCTGCCCTAGTTTATTTCGGAGCTATTAAAAAAATTGAAAAAAGTTTGTTGACATTAGAAAAAAATAAAGAAACTTACGACAGTTTGGGCGTTTCTGCCCTTTTCCGGTAAATAGGCTTAGTTTAGGCGTTGTTGCACTGTTCGGGCGAATTGGCCCAGTTTGGGCATTTTTGCCCTTTTCGGGCAAATTGGCCCAGTTCGGGAGTTTTTGCCCTTCTCCGCAAATTGCCCCAGTTTGGGCTTTTTCGCCCTTTTCGGTGATTTTGGCCCAATTTGGGAGTTTTGGCCATTTTCGGTGATTTTGGCCAAATTTGGGAGTTTTGGCCATTTTCGGTGATTTTGGCCCTATTTGGGCGTTTTGGCACTTTTCGGCATTTTTCCCCAGTTTGAGCCTTTTAGGTCTTTCCAGATCATTCTGGCCCAATTTGGGCGTTTTGGCCCTTTTCGGTCATTTTGGCCCAATTTGGACGTTTTAGCTCTTTCCGGTCATTTTATCCCTATTTGGGCGTTTTGCCCCTTTCCGGTCATTTTGGCCCAATTTGGGCGTTTTGGCCCTTTTTGGGCAATTTGGCCCAATTTGGGAGTTTTGGCCATTTTCGGTGATTTTGGCCCTATTTGGGCGTTTTGGCACTTTTCGGCATTTTCCCCAGTTTGAGCCTTTTAGGTCTTTCCAGATCATTTGGCCCAATTTGGGCGTTTTGGCCCTTTTCGGTCATTTTGGCCCAATTTGGGCGTTTTAGCTCTTTCCGGTCATTTTGGCCCTATTTGGGCGTTTTGGCCCTTTTTGGGCAATTTGGCCTAATTTGGGCGTTTCCAGCCACCACCAGGCTTCGAACCTGTGACACTAAAAAATATGCCTTGGTCCCCCCTGTGGTTTTGTCAAAAAGCCACTTTTCGACTGATTTTTGAGCAAATTTTTTTCGATTTGCAAACCTGTGATTTAAGCGCCAGATTCGTGCTCAGCATAGTCGATTTACTATAAAATCTTCACTTAGAACCAATACTCTCAGTCAAAATTTTGATTTCCTCTCAAGACCACAAAAATATTACTTCAAATTTTTTCGGTTTGGTCGTTTTTCCGAATTTTCGGTTTTGAGTACCCAACTCAAAACACGGAGATCCCCATGTTCCGGGTCTCGTATCCGCCCAAATTTTTTTTTATTCGACGCGCCACATTCCAGCGCATAATAATGGAAATTACACACGAACTTCTGATTCAGCCAAAAAAAGTTTCCTTGATGAGAAATTTTCCCAAAATTTTTTTTGACCAGAAAAATTTTTTCGCCTAACCAACCCCCGATTTTCATTAGCGCAATCGCGAGCCTCCATGCGGTTTCCTAATTAAGGACACCAACTTCGAAAATTAAAGTGGTCAAAAAGTGACCTAAAAAGTGAGTGTTTCCCACGCGGAAAGCAGCGTCATAGTAAAGGTGGACAAGGTAAAATGTAAAAAATGACACAACAATTTCCTGCTTCTTAGAAAAGATGGCTCTACTGGAGAATGGGTACCGATTTTTCGCCTTGGTCGCCCTGTTATTTTTTCTATGTTTTTGTTTCTTTTTTATTATATTTTTCTGTTCGTACCATGGCTAAATAAAAAATGATCAAGGAATATATATAAAAAGATAGAATATAAAAGAAAAGACGGACAGAAAATATAATAAAAAAGGTACAAAAACATGGAAAAAAATAACAAGGAGACCAAGGCAAAAAATCGGTACCCATTCCCCAGTAGAGCCAAAAAGATCATGACCGATTTTTCATTATCCGGTCATAATCTAGATTATTACCGGTAATATTGCCAGATTATGACCATTAATATTACCGTTACCCAACTCTATTTTTGAGTCATAGCTTTTCGACAATTTGGTATTGCGATCTCAGACAAACTTGTATAGAATTAAAAGTTGGATTAGCATCATCAATATCAGAATTTCTAAATTCTTTGAAAGACTTCCCCAAAATTCGAATTAAAAATCAAACGCAACCGTACTATAAGACGATTTTTAAAAAAAACTTCACCGGTCCTAGGAAGCCCTTGACAAACATTTTAATGGCGCTGAAAATGGTGCAGTTTTTATAAGACACTCTGTAGACACGGACCACTCATAATATGGCCTGCTATTTTATTATTGTCATAGAAAATTTTCCCTACGTAGAATGGTTGCACCTTCCAATTTTTATTACTAAGTAATTTGATTGATTTGTAGCAACTTGGTGAGCGGATTCACAGACACCAGTCCAGCAGTCAGAGAGAGCACTGTCAAAGCTATGGTCACATTTGCCGAAAAATTAAACTACCACAATTTGAACACCGATCTGATGAAGTATTTGGCTAGACTTCAAGGTAGTTCTGCTAATCTTTGCTATATTTTGTTGTGACCGGGTTTTTGCTTTTTTCGTGACTTTTTGATACATATTTGGGAATGACCCGGACTCAAAACCGGAGTTTCTAGTTCAATGATTCAAGAACAGGTACCGTACTCGAGAACATAGCTGCACGAGCGCCAGCGCCAGCGCCGGCGCTAGCAGCGCCAGCGCCGGCGCCCGGCGCTTTTTAAGCGCCGGGCGCTCATAGCGCCGGCGCTTTTTCCGGCGCTGGCGCGAATATTTTGACTAGGCCGGCGCTGGCGCCGGCGCTCGTCAAATTTTTTTTGACTAGACCGGCGCTGGCGCCGGCGCTCGCGAAATTTTTTCTGGCTAGGCCGGCGCTGGCGCCGGCGCTGGCGTGAAATGGTGAATAGACCGGCGCTGGCACCGGTGCGCAAATTTTCACGAATTGCTAAACTGTCGCTTTTTTGTTTTGTATTAAGTCATTGTTGTTGTAAAACAAGTTCATGCTAATCCTTTAATTTATAAACTTCTTCAAAAATATAAATTTCCTAGTGGTGTTACTTGAATATGCAACAATACGTGTTTCATTCAATAAGTACTTCAAGAACATCGTTTTGTTTTTTCATTCCCTTGGCTATTTTTCTGGCCTTCTACTTTTGAATTAGCATTTCAAGGTACTCGTCAACAATTTGTTGGGCCTCGGCATCATCATCATCAAAAAGCTCTCCTATTGCATCTGATGTTTGATCGGCTAATATCACTATCCATGTTGGTATACAATTCTGCCCTGATAAATATTTGATATAAAATAAAAAATGTTGAAAATTATGTCAATAATTTGTAGAAAAGCCGCTTTTGAGTGCGCCGGAGCTTTTTACGGCGCCAGCAAAATCGCGCCGGCGCTGGCGCCGGCGCGATTTTTCAATTTGGCTGCTCTGGCGCCGGCGCTGGCGCTTTTTCCGGCGCTGGCGCTCAATTTTGAGAATTGCCGGCGCCGGCGCTGGCGCTGGCGCTATTTTTTGGACAGCGTGCAGCTATGCTCGAGAACCCTATATACGCATGTAATTAGCCGATTAGCCGAAAAATATATTTGTGCAAATGTCACATTTAATAAGATCTGATGTGCCAAATACTTTTATACTGGGGTCAACAGGCGCCTATCGGCGCCTCTATCAGTTTTCACCTACTAACACTAGTTAAACGATCACAAAATGCATGTGAAACTGATTAACTAATGCACTGTCTTGAAAATTGTTTTTTTAAACAGCTCAAACTTTGCACACTCAGTTCTGCCGATTAGAAAAAAACAACGGGTGCCAAAACGACTCTTGCTCGAGAAAAGTAAAAAGAAACGAAAAAAACAGCGTCAATTACTCAGTCAAAATATTGTATAGGGATATAATACTATACCACCATTTGGGTACCACTACCTGGGTACCACTCTTTAAGTACCACCACCTGGGTACCACCAACTGGGTATAACCACCTGAGGACCACTAATTGGTAAACTTACCTGGGTACCACCACCTGGGTACCACTACCTTATTAACCCACCTTGGTACACCCACCTGTGTACCACCGCCTGGGTATCACTATCTGTGTGCCACCCACTGGATACCACCAACTGGATATCACCACCCGGATACCACCACCTGGGTACGACTACCTTGGTACACCTATCTAAGTACCATCAACTGGGTACCACCATCTAGGTTATTTACCAGGCGCCACTACCTTGGTACATCCACCTGTGTGAAAAAGCGTTGAAAACGTGACTAAAAAGCAAAAAACGCAAAAAGTATCACGGACTTCACCTCGATAATACTATATGTAGATTAATCATATATTTCCAACTTCACATACAACTTTTGCAGGTGGAGACGAGCAACCGGGTATCAGAACCAACACCACCATATGCCTAGGCAAAATCGGGTGCTACATAGACCCTAGTCACAGACAACGAATACTAATCAGCGCCTTTACTCGTGCTCTTAAAGACCCCTTCCCGCCGGCCAGGTAGGTAGCTGCACATTTTTTCTGAATCATCTTATTCACGGATTACAGGATGGCTGGAGTGCTTGCCCTGAGTGCAACTCAACAATACTACTCACTGTTTGAAGTGGCCAGCAAAATATTACCGGCATTGGCTTCTCTGACCATCGACCCAGAAAAACAGGTCGGTTACTTGTGAATGTCGCTGGTCGATGAATATATCCCTGCCTTGTAGGTGCGCGACCAGGGCTTCAAAGCCATCAAAGGCTTCCTGGAGAAACTGGAAAAGGCAAGTGAAAGCCCAGAATCGATACCAGAACTGGAGGCTCAGGTCAAGGAAGGTGGTAAAAGCAGTTTACTGAGCAGTGATAAGGTGGGGTTTGCTGTATTTTGTAGGGTGGTCTAATAGCCGATTCAGTGGTCAACTGAACATAAAAAATCTAAAATTCGATTATTGCATGGGAGAAGGGTTGGCGGTTCGGGTAATTGGAACTGAAATCCGGTTTTTCCGGGTTTCGGGTATCGGTTCGCTTCGGGTACCCGAAAACAATTTCAAATGGAGGGATCAAACAATTACAAAAATGTGTTCGTTTGTGTCAGACTAAAACTGTTTTATGCATTTCCATTTTTATTTACATATACTGTCACACTTTCAAAAGGTTTTAACGCCATCATGTAGCCCTGCGACTCTAGTTTCTAATGAGATATCATTTGTTGCATCATCTCTGAAAAATGTAATAGAAGAATGTAAAAGTAGGTGCTATCGGACAATCGGTTTCCGTTTTTTGCCTTGGTCCCCCTGTTCATTATAGTTATGTTGATATCGTGATTGTAGTGATCATGGTGGTTGTGGTTAACATGATCAGATGAACCATGATCACCTTCATAATGATAATCATAAGGACCAAGGCATTTTTGATGAAAAAACAACAGGGGAGACCACGGCAAAAAAACGGAAACCGATTGTCCGATAGTACTGTCCGGTAATGCCGGAAAAGTATGAAATAAATAAGAACAACAATTTTAACAACAATATTCGCGCCAAAAAAAGTATTGTCCTTTCAGATAACGCTTCTTTATGTCCGTTGGAAAGTAAAGAAAAAAAAAGAATGTTGAAAAGTGAGGTAACCGACTTCATAGTTGACAGCGTGTATGCAGGAAGCCTGTTTCTGTAAATTCGGTTTTTTCGGATATCGGTTCGTTTACCCGAAAATTTCGGGTTTCGGGTATCGGTCCGGTCCGGGTACCCGAAAATTTCTGTTCCGGTTCGGTTCCTCGGTTAGGGTACCCGAAAATTACGGGTACCCGCCAACCCTACATGGGAGTGCCAAAACAGCGTGGCAAGGCTTGAGCAATAAGATTTGCGACAGATAATTTACAAACAACATATTTAGCGCCACACGATATACACAACAATATAAGCACCACAATAATTGCGTCGTAAGATGTACGACTGTTAGATGAGAGAATGTAAATATTTGAATCTAAGAAATGAACCCGTAGACTTTCGCGTCGCAAGTCTTGCAGTGCCAATCGATCTATACAAAAATGCAGCGCAAGTCTTCGGACACATATCTTGCGAATCGAATCTCACAGTCTCTTGTCTAGTAGTCGTTAAACTTGCGGCGCAATTTTTGCTTCGCATACCCTGCTTTGCATATTGTGAGGTGTAAATCTCACAGTAAATGAGGATGCGGCGCGAATCGTCGGGCTCATTTCTTGCAGATCCAAATCTCGCGATTTCTAAAATTGCATTTTAAAATCATATGATCTCAAATCTTATTGTTCAAATCCTGCCACGCCGTCAAAACCACCAATATGAGCAAAATTAGACCTTTTTTAATTTTCGGCTAAAAAGCCAAAATTTTCGAATTCGGCAAAAAGAAGTGTTTTGAACAAGCTTATATGTTACCATCCAGGTGAATGTTTCACCAAGTAATGGTTACTCAAAAAAGTCAGCTGAAAACAGCCACAAATCCCAAAAACAACCATAATAGCCCGTTTTCCCTTTTTGACTGAGATTGTAAAAATTTAAATTTTTTTTCTAAATTAAGGTTTTTATGTTTGGAGGAAAATTTTCTAAGATTTCATTGACCCTGGTTTATTAGAATGTAAATTAGAGGAGGGCTTTAATCAGAGTAAATATGGTAGTACGGTAGGATCCGATCGATTAACCAAAAACCGACTCAGCGAGATGATAAAAAATTAGTTGATCAACTCGAAATTCGAAATAGAAAACCAGGTCTAAAAAACTGATCGAATCCTATCCTAAGCGCAAGAAATTCCTATATTTCCTTTTCCTAAATCATATATTTGCAGGTACCCCAATGGGCAGGTTGGGCTCTGAAAGCTCTATCTGGCAAGTTCTACAAGTCGAGCACTCCTCCAGTGCCTACACCAAACACAGAGCCAGTCAAAACCTCGTATGCCTCCACAGCCCCCACACCCAAACCCACCATATCCACAGAGCCAACTGCCAAGCCAAGTTCCAGCACCTCCAGAACAGCTGCTCAAAAAACCAGTGTGCCTTCTTCCAAAAGCTCGGGGTGGATGATTTGCTGGATGGCTGGGGAGATTTAGACGATGAAGAGGGGACCAGGAAGACAATTCATGGACAGCCTCTAAACCAGTGGATAAAATGATCGCCAAAAATCTAGAGGAGTTTGGCGTCGGGGATGATTGGGGTGGGGAGAGTGAAGATATTGGCAAACTTGAGGGTGGAGATGACTGGGGCGAGGACTGGGACAAGGTAGGCTATTTTCAATGAATTATTTGGGGCAAAGCTTTTCCTTGCTGCAAAAAGACTTCTTTTTGCTCCCAAAAGACTTTTTTTTGCTGCTAATTTTTTTGCTGCAAAAATCCTTTTTTTTTTCTGCTAAAATACTTTTTTTGCTGCAAATATTGTTTTGCTTCACATGCCTTCTTCGCAGCATTTTTCACTAGAAATATTAATTATTATACATATTTTGCGGTCAATTTGTTCACAGTCAATGCGTCCACGGTCAATCCCTGCGGCCGCCAATTCGTCCACAGTCAATGCGTCCACGGTCAATCCCTGCGGCCACCAATTCGTCCACAGTCAATGCGTCCACGGTCAATCCCTGCGGCCGCCAATTCGTCCACAGTCAATGCGTCCACGGTCAATCCCTGCGCCCGCCAATTCGTCCACAGTCAATGCGTCCACGGTCAATCCCTGCGCCCGCCAATTCGTCCACAGTCAATGCGTCCACGGTCAATCCGTGCACCCGCCAATTCGTCCACACGTCAATTCGTCTACATGTCAATTAATCACACTTTCGAGAGAGTCTCTTGTTCTCCAGGTGGGGTCCGGCTGAACAACTTAAGTACTGCCTGAAAATTTCGCGACAAAAACTGACTTTTCATAGACACTAAAGTACTTTAGGCACTCTTCTAGGCATGATATAATTATCTAAATGCTCAATCTGAATGTTTCCCTTAATTTTTAAGGTCGACTACCTGGTAATTATGCTCTTCAGGGGCAAAAATTAAATAAAAACTTAAGAACTTGCGTAAAACAATTACTTACGAGATGTAAACACTTTTCTCAAATTATTATTAAATGCTGCGAAGAAGGCATGTGAAGTGCATAAGTGCCGACTACCTTAAAGTGGGTACTGTTTTTTTCAGAAATAACCCAGGGTATTGAGATTCTAGCTAGTCAAAACAGGATTTTGGTCTCAACAGACTGTTTTCAGCACACAATTTTGGGTTGAAAAGCATGGTTTATTCGTTCCTAAGACATAATAAAAATTTTGTGGACAAATTGACTTCAAAATATGTATAATAATTAATATTTCTAGTGAAAAATGCTGCGAAGAAGGCATGTGAAGCAAAACAATATTTGCAGCAAAAAAGTATTTTAGCAGCAAAAAAAGTTTATTTGCAGCACGAAGAGTCTTTTTACAGCAAAAAAAAAGTATTTTTGCAGCAAAAAAAGTCTTTTGGGAGCAAAAAGAAGTCTTTTTGCAGCAAGGAAAAGCTTTGCCCAATTATTTGTCAATTCATTCCGTTTACATTCTGATCATGCGCGGGAATTCAATCCGTCAACACCAAAGTATACCTACCCGACATTTCTCAAGCATGAAACCCTTGTGCACTCTAAACTCTTCAAATCTTTGTCAGCTCACAAGATTTTCCCTGTTTTCTGATGCGCTAAATACATAAAAATGCAAAAAACCATTCCTAGGTTTGTCCTCAAAAAAAATTTTGCCCTGGTCCACCAATTGTGATTTATTTATTACAGTCAACCCATAATAAATGGACCTCTCAAGCGTTGGGCCGTTACGGGCCCATTTATAAAGGGGACCTTTTATGGACGGCTGACTGTATTTAGGATCTCTCGAAATCAGCAGGAAAAACATTTCAAAAATAAAATTTTTGTGTTTGATTCTAATAAATGGTTACACGCATGTTTCTTGTGTTTAGTGCACCAGGAAACCTATAATTCTTACTAACAAATAAAAATGTGACGGGCCATTTCGCAAAGATCCCTTGCAACTAAACTTTAAGAAACCCATAAGTGCCAACAAAATACACCATACTTCCGACGAAACAATATCTAGGCTTAAACATTGCCAATTTAGCCATTGCCAACTTCTCCAACAGTTCCTAAACCAAGAAGAACACATGCTAACACCAAACTCGCATCAAGCAACACAATCCCTAAAGCAGGCCCTTGAAGTTGGGTGCAAAGAAACTGGCAGCAAAGGCTGTAACTGCTAAAACCACTGATATCGATGACTTGGAAAAAGAGATGATGAAATGATGTGGTTGTATTTGGCAATGAAAATCTTTTCTGTGATTGGAATGATTTGGATATAAATGAAATGCTTAAAATAAAAGAAATTTAAATTATTGAAGCAAACTATTTCAGCACATCTCACGGGCTTTTTTAAAGGGGTATGCCCGTGCGTTACACACAGTGTTTTCAGAAATGGAATGGAAAATGAAATATTCCATGCAAAAATGGATTTCATTCCACCCTCAAAATGGAATGAAAATAAAATTAAAATTCCATTCCATTTTGAGAGTGGAATGGAATTCCATTCCATTTCAATAATGGAAAATAGAATATTCCATTGGGCAATACGTTTTTTGTACCAAATATACTTTTTTCTGTAACAAATCTGATTTTCTACCAAATTCACTTTTTTCTGTACCAAATCCGATTTTGGGTACTTTTATAGTTCCACCCCCCCCCATACTCGGATTTTTTGAAAAGTGACCCTAAATCACCTCCCGAGCTCATTTTTTCTGCTCAACACGATAAGAGAAGCATTTCTAAACATTTTCTGATTAAAAAATTTTGAACTTTGCCAAAAAAATTGCCTCCCGTCTTTCAGGGATAAACGGTCTTTTTCGGGTATTTTAGGGTCATTTGTGTGTGGTTTATCACATTTTTCTTGCGGGAACTGGGCAAAAAATAGTCTCTAAATGCATTTTTGATCAAGAGTCTTGCTCGGAATTATGTCTAAAGTAAGTCTGTGCGCGCATCTCTAACCAACCAAGCTCCCTGCGCCGCCGAAGGGGTCTTAAAAAGGTGGTCTTGGAAATTATTACTTTACGAAGTAAAGAAATGAACAAGATATTGACGATTTTTCAGATTGGTTTTGTGATAGAAATCAGGGTTGGATTCAGCCTTTTTTATATCGATTGGTTGACAAAACCGAAAGCAAAACCGAGGCCGGTTTCTCCGTAACCCCGTTTTTGGTTAACTGACCTTATGTAACTGAAATAGAAAGTATCACTTTTTCATTATGTGTTGAGCGTTTTTCTATATCATTTAATGGTCTGTGAAAGATTCCTCATGAAATATTAGTTTCATGATTCATTTTAGATGGCTCATCAAATGAAACTTATGCATTCACAGCGAATTGGCGTCAAGCAATTGGCTGTAACACATTGCGCAGAGGACTCGTCGAAGTGCTATGCTTGGTCTAATCACCGCACGAAGATACCAAGAAAAGATGGCATTCAGATAGCTTACTATGAATGCTGTGAGTGCCGATCATTGCGTGCAAGAGGTCTAGTAGAAAAGAAACGAAAATTACTAACGAGAAAAGCGGATGTTTCGAATAACACTTAGATTGACCTTGAGCCGAACAATGAACACTTCTGTGAGCCAAAAAGTGTGAGCGAGGTGAAGTTTCTGTAAACTTTTTGCTGGTTTCGATGTGATTACAGGTAAAAGGAATTTCCATGAGAAGAAGTTTCCAAGCAGAAGCTGCAGCTGGAATGCGTGAAGCTCCATCAGCTGCAATCGTTCGTTTGGAAAAAAAATCGCCACCCAGTTTGCAAATCAGCCAAGTGAATTTTGCATAATTTTCTCTGATTTTTACATGTAAGCTTTAGCTTTCCGCCAAGAAGTGCGTCAAGCAGCAGTGGCTGATCGGAATGCGTTTCTCAAGGACTTAAGCAGTTGGCGCAGTTCGGCTTGGCTTTAAGTTGGAAAGAGATCTGAAAATTAAATAACAACAACAAACAATAAATCAGAAATAAACCTCGTGGTGCTGGCAGCCTTGTCGTTTTCCTTGTGTTTCGGCTTGTCCTGATGCTTCTTGATGCGGTCTTTCGTATCGAAGCCAAATTGATTTCATCGTTGCATGGAATGCAGTGAGCGTGATAGTCGTCCTTTCCTTTCCTGATCCCTTTGAATTCTTTTGCGAAGTCCGCCTTGTAAACGTTCTTTCTTCTTGAATTAGACATTGCAGCAGCTGAAAACAAAGTAATAAAAGATTTTTTTGCAAATTTTGATGGTTTTCTTGCAGTTTCGGCTTCATTTTGAAAAAAAAAGTACAAAAAAGTACAATCTACGAAAAAAAGTACAAATCGTTTTAAGAATTACATTCAAAATAAAAAGATTTGGGGTGCAGAAAAAAGTACAAATCTTTTTAAAAAGTACAGATCACAGCCCTGGGGAATGAGCATGTCATATATAAATTTGGTAAAGTAAGTTTGCGGCATTTTTTCAAATGCAAAAAGACCGCTAACGTTTGCGGTTTTTTTATTCTATAATTGCCTTGGTCACCCTGTTGCTTTTTGGTGCGTTATCGTTTCGGCTCACCTACATTTCGAATAACACTTTTAGGAAAATCCATCATTATAAATAAAAAACTTTTCGAAAAAAATTTTAAATGGCAAAAATCGTTTCACGACAAAAATTGTGTTGTAATTAATTATTTATGGGGAAAATTGTTATACAGTAGACTCTGTCGAGTTCGGCGGATCTTATTTTTCGTAAACCAATGAGCAAATAAATAGTTGCTGCCTCACTCTCGCTTTTCATGTTCTGTTTCAGCTGAAAATCATGAATGATTCTTTTGCATATAGCAGTACTGACGAAGCTAGCTCTAGCGATGAGTTCAATTTTTCAAGCTATGCTGGTGAAGAAGAGCTAATGCCTGAGCATGCTGCAGAAGAGCAACAGGTAGTGCCAGAGCAGGGTGGGGTGGAAGCAGAAGTGCACTTCGCCGCCCAAAGAAGATGAAAATTGCAGTCAATCCCCGGTTCAAATTGACCTTCTTCAAAGCCAAAGAAAAAAGAAGAATGGAAGCGAAAGTTTTCTAGCAAAGTTTGAAAGTATTTTTCACGCCTCTATAAATTTACACGTGACTACGCTTTTAAATATTGAGGTGAGATATACAAACAAGAAGGAAGACCTAATTCTCAAGGGATCCAGCTGTGGCGATGCGTGAAGTACAATGAGGAGTGCAAAATGGTCATAGAAAGCAACCAGTCAAAACAGTGCGTTAGAAGAAGTCAAACGCAGCATAGTCACTGTACGCCTGAAGTAGACTTGGATTATCGAGTAACCAAAGCAAAGATTCGAGCTTTGGCAGAGCAAGATCAGTTTTGTTGATCTTTTAAATATTTCGTTATGATGTAGCTTCATGCTTTTTAGACTGCGCCTCCTAAAATCTATTCAACTGTAGTCGAAAATGCATCGCATACAAAGAGGCGAAAGAATTTTCGTTATTATTTGACATGCTTAAATCTCTAGGTATGCACTGTATTATTTTTTCCATTGTATCGTAACTGCCATGCCGAATCTTTAGCATATGTTCCCACAGACGATGTGTCGACAGCTTTTTATGAAACGGAAGCTGCGCCCAGATGGAAGTGAGCTAAATGGCTTAGGGAGATCAAAAAAGAATGCAGCATGATGGAGGTGCAGATTGTATTATTGCAAAGCACGCCAAAGAAATTTCGATCAGAAGATAAGCGTGTGGCCTGTCAGAGAGCAACAATTGCAAGAAGCTATCGTCAAGATAGAGTTTTTGAATATTTTAGAAAACAATCAGATTTGACATTGTTAGATCAGTATTGAGTGAACTATTGTGTTGATTCTCTTTGAATAAATGTCATATTAAGTCTCTGGAACATCCCTTTGAATTTTAGTGGTCACTGTGTTTAAATTAGTATCTTGATGATACAAGCACGAACGATTTGTATCATATGATGGTTTAAATGAAATTTAGTGACGATAATTTGTACTAAGATATGAACTGGGGATCAAAAATATATTTTTGACAAGAATTAATGTTAGTATAAGTAACAAAGGCTAAAAATAAGTGAAATAGATACCGTATTTCCTCTAATAACTCACCCGGGTGAGTTATTTTTTGGATCGCTGAAAATTGGAAAAATTTGAGGTCGATCTCGAGATTTTTGGGTGAAAATATTAAATTTAAAAACTGGAATCGGTAGAGCTCGTGGGGATTAAGAAAACGCATTAAACAGCTTTGCAAAATATTTGTTCCGAGCTGAGATATAGGCCCTCAAAGTTGAGGGGGTGAGTTATTAGAGGAAATACGGTAGCTGTTTCCACAAAGACATGTCCGATACAGATATTTCCAAAATTGATTAGTTTAACACAGGGTTTGACAAATCGATAAATTTATCGATTTCGATAAAATGGCCTTTGGCGTTATGTCATAGCAAAAATCGATAAAAAATCGATAAATTTTTTTATCGATTTCGATAAAAATTGAATTTCTTTCAAACAACAGGGGGGACCAAGGCATTTTCTGAGAGTTTTTTTCGAAAGTTTTTAGATTGTGTCCGAACCATCCCAATACAGCCCAAATGCCCTCAATTCGCCCTAGAGACGCCATAAACCAAACCCAAACCTCAAAAATGAAATTTCCCAAAAATAAGAAATAAACCATTTTCTCCGGTTTTAATTTTGTAGGGAATTGGGTTTGTTAGAAACAAAGTTGCGATTTCACCCACCCAAAAACAAATTCCTGGGGTAGTTACCACCTGGCCAGGTGGATGTCCTCCTGGATGACCAAAAGGATTAAAAGTTCGTCAAATTTAAAAACAAACCCTTTTATCATAGGCAAACTTGTAGGAGTAATTCTGTTTGTTAGAATCAAAATTGCGATTTTACCCACCCCAACACAAATTCCTGGGGTAGTGCCACGGGTGAGGTGGATGTCCTCTGGATGGCCTAAAAATCAAAATTTCTTAAATTTCTTTGTGTAGGACCAAAATTTACATTTCACGATGCGGATCGAAAAACACTGTGTATGTATCCTTCGGGTATCTACGTGGCTGCCCGAAACAAAAAACTTACACAAAATCAAAACAAACTACTTTTCCTGTCCTGAAATTGCGTAACGAAACTGGTTTGTTAAGGCAAAATTGCGATTTACTCATCCAGTGGCCAAAACCCACGGTGGGTCCTACCTGGTCCTACCTCGTGTAAACCCACCTGGATGACCGAAAGGAACAAAAGTTCGTCACATACGAAAATTATCTCTTTACCGTAGTCAAACTTGTGCAGGAAATCCGGTTTGACAGTACCAAAAGTGCAATATTGGTCAATGTAGCGCTAACAAACCCAATTTGCTACGCAATCGGAGTACCTATCAAACACCACAATCCGACAACAAATTTATTTTTGGACCCTACAACAGGTGACTAAGCGATACAACAATTTAACGAGCGAAATATATTGGAAAATCACTTATGTTTTCTCAACAGCCTTTTTCTTGGAAACTCCAACAGTGCGACCCTTGCGACCAGTACTCTTAGTGTGCTGTCCACGAACGCGAAGACCCCAGTAGTGACGCAAGCCTCGGTGCAGACGAATCTTCTTCATGCGCTCAAAGTCATCACGGTTCTTGCTTTCCAGATTGGTAGACAGGACCTGTAAAAGGTACGAAGTAGAGGTGGCTCGGAATCGATATTTAACCGGAACCGGAATTTAACTTTTAACTAAAACCAGAAGGGATCCGGATTTAGTTTTGTAAAAACCGGAACCGGAATTTAGTTTCTCGAAAACCGGGACCAGAATTACATATTTTTTCGCAACCGGGACCAGAATCCAGAAAAGGGCAGTATTCCGGTAAACCGGAACTATAATTCCGGGCAAAATATAGCATGAAGGTTAATGATATATCCAAATAAAGTAATGTGACAACCTGCGAGTTCTTGCATCCTTGATGTTTCTTGTCGAATTGAAAAACCGTCGGGAATTTGAACGACGCCGGATTGAGCATGATGTTCGTTAACTTTCTCCCATTTCTTCGTCTGATAGCTCTCCAGCAACGCTTGTCGAAAATGGACTGATATCAGCCTTTGCGGCACACGGCGAAGGCGAAACGCGCGGACCGAACTCCCTGCAAACATAGATTGTCAAATGGTTCGGAAAAAAAAATTGAGACTAACTTGATAGCAGTGAGCACGTAGAGGCAATTTACGCATTTCCAGCAATGTTTGTCTATCACACAGAATGGATGTGCTGAACTTCTCTGGCATAACGATCGCACATTTTGATAGCTGAAAAATAGAAGAGGGTGAATCGCAAAGTAAGGCA